>VXAU01005828.1:149714-184183 GCA_013399695.1 Formicarius rufipectus | reverse complement strand
TTCTTTTTTATCTTTTGCTTATTTTTAAAAGGAATTTCTTGGATTTTGGTTCGTACCAATTGCTTTTTATGGTATAATTACATATTCAATCTGAGTGTACTTAAGGATCTGTAAATCAAGGGTTCCCTGGAGTATATTACACAATAGATCAAGCAATTCAAGCAGGTAAAGAAATTCCAGAAAAGATTTCTTAAAGAAATTTTTCTAGACAACCTGTACAGAGGAAATAAAGTACTTTTATTTTGCGCTGCTGCTGTGCCTGAATACCTGAAGTTTCATACTCTGTAGCAGTGTATATGTTTAAAAAAATTATTTGATCCTTACCTTTTAACTTATACTCATTTTCCCTTTGATGCTTTCCTACATGATGATCTTAAGAAATTGTATTTAAAACTTCATAGTTGTCAGAAGTGTCTCACCTAAATTGTAGCTAGATCTTCTCTCTCATGCACTATAGAGTGATCAAGGCTCTCTGGATGGAGTTTTCCACAAACATCTAATAGACTTTTGCAGAATTTTGCTATTCTGTTATATTTCCAGATAATAATATATAATCTGTATTTTAGTATATTGTCAACTACCTCGCATGTTGGAATCTAAAAATTGTTTTTACGTGAAATAAAAGCTAGCTCTGAGTTCATGCTGATATTCAATTTTAAGAAAATCCATTTTGGGGCAAAAACATTTTTCTTCCCTTGCAGCTGGGAAATTCCCATCTGAAGATGAAAGTGCAAAGATTTCACATTTACTGCTCCATGTTTATTGCTCTGGGACATCAAAAAGACCTTCAAATTCTACTTCACTTATTATGATTAAGAGTTTTACTATAACATCATGGCCTTCTAGTAGAAAATCTGAGTTTATTTATACAGAACTTGGTAAGAAAACGTTACAACTGATATCATGATTTAAATGCAAATAGATTATACAATACAAATGGTACACAGGGAAATAGTACTACTCAGTGACAACAGAGAAACTAAAAAATTTTCATGATGGTCCTGTGCAATTTCGATTTTAGATGGCACCTACTGACTTCTCTAGACAATCCCTAAGACTGATTTGTGTAAGAATATACAAGTTGATTCAGTATACAAAATACAGACATTGGGATTTTGTCCTCTCCTATAATGTAGAAGAAGTAAATTTCTGTTTGTTCTGTCCCAAAATTTGAGGCAGAGCTTCCAAAGCACTGATTGAGTCAGTATAATCAAACAAACAAACTAACAGAACAACACAGAAACACAAACAACAATAGAAAAAGAAAAGGAAAAAAAAGCAAAGTAACAAGAACAAAATACTGAAATAAAAACACAAAACCAAAACCCCCTTGCCATTTGTCTTTGAGTTCTTAAACATACTCTATTTTACACTGTAATGGTAGTACAGAGGTGACTGATCTTCACAGAGAATTTAAGGACACTGTAGTTCTCTTTTAGAGACTGTTCTCAGGAATGCACACTTGGAAAGAAACAAGCTGCAGAACTTCACATAAAGGGACGAGTGATAAGCTGAAGATGTCTAGGTGCCAGGTACCTACCAAAGCTGCTCCATCTCTGCCCTCAACAGCTGGATAGGGTAGAGAAAATACAAAAAAAAAGAAGCTCGTGGGATGACACAAGGACACAGAGAGATCACTCACCAACTATTTTCATGGGCAAAACAGAATCAGCTTGGAGAAATTAATTTAATTTTCTGTCAATCAAATCAGATTAGGGTAATGACAAAAAAACCCCACATCTTAAAATACCTTCCTCCCACGCCTCTCTCTTTCCTGGACTAAACTTCACTCATGATTTCTTTAATTTTTTCCACCCTGTACAACAGAGAGATAAGGAATCAGGGTTGTGGTCATCTCATCACAGGCTGTCTCTGCTGTCTCGTGGATAAAGTCAGTTTAATAATGCCAAAAACAAAAGCTGTGCACTGAAAAGATGTTGATTGTAAAAATAAATAAAGCTCTGTAGCACTACTTTTTGACACAACACTGGAATTATTGTTCCAATTTAAATGTGGATACAACTTCTACAGTCTAAGGGCTTTTATTCTCTAGGCTGAAGGCACTATACAAGTTAGAGAGTACATGGACATCTGAGCCAGATGCATGTCTTGGGTCTATTTTAAACTCAAAGAAAATACACATCTCTTGACCTTGCATATGTAGACCTGAGAAAATTCCCTATGAACATATTTTTCTGAATGTACAATTATCTATTTTCAACAGCAGAGAATAATAAGTCCCATTTTAAATTATGCACGTCTAAATTGCAAGGGGCACAAAAAGGTCATATCGTGTCCCTCAAGGTATGATAATTAACAATGTTCTGTATTTGTGGTACAGCCTAAGCATGTTATGTCTCTTCATTGTGATTCCACATTTGAACATTTGCAAGGCTGTTTCCATATTGGTTCATTTGGTTTTTCCCAGTGTTGAGTACATTGAAAACAAGTGTAATTTGTATGATATCACAACAGTTCATGTTCTCTGAGCATCTAGTTCAAAGAATTGTTTTCATTTTTTCTAGTGGAAATGTTTGGCACCACTGACAACCAGCTCTGTTTTCACCCTTTGCTGTCTTTATCATCCTTTATCAGTAAGCTACTGTGAAGGTGACAACAGTGAAGAAAGTTACCCAGAGATCTTGTGGAGTCTATATATTCAAAAGCTGTCTGGACACAGTCTTGGACAACCTGCTGTAGGTTACTCTGCTCAGTAAGGGGGGTTATACTAAAGACCTCCACAAGTCCTTTCCAACATCAGACATTCAGTGACACTGTGATTCTCCATTGCTATTGCATTATGCTTCTATTTGCTCACTTAGTTAAGGACAATGAGAATATGGAGGGCGTGTTCATCTACTCTGTTGTGGGGTCCTCCATGGGTCTAAATGTGAGCACCTGCTCTGACATGGTTCTCCATAGGCTGCTGGAAAACAACCTCATCACCACAGGCTTGTCCACAGGATACAGAAGAATTTCCACTCTTGTACCTGGAGCACATCCTCTCTTCCTTCTTCAAGGATCTTGGGATCTGCAAGGCTGTATCTCTCATTTTTTCTTACTCCTTTCTCAGGTCCTGCACAGCATTTTTTGTCATTACTTAAATATATTGTCACAGAGAGGGCACCAGCATCACTGACATGCTCTGCAGTAGTTCTGTTTTGGAGTCATCTGAAAGTGTCTGTGTGGGATACAGGGCCGTCCCTGGTCTCTTCCCACAGAAGCCACCTCTGAAGCCTCCTAGCTACCAAAACCTTGTCACACAAACCCAGTACAAGGGGATTGTTTTAAATCTACAGATACTCTTTACTGTAAAAGCAGTGAGCTTATTTACCTTGACACCACAAGCAGTATCCTGTTTTCTGGCCTTTTTTTGGATATATTAAGGAATGTACAATGATGTTTTTCCCATCTGATTTCAGCTGCAGTTGTCAGAAATGCATGTACAGTCTCTGTGCCCTAGGTTAGATAGATTTTACTCTTTCTACTATTTAACCTCCAACCTATGTGCTAAGTAAAAAGCATTTTCTACTGGGTGACCTTTGACCTTCAATTGTTTGTTGTGGAGCCTGTGGTAACATGACATTCATGATTTTGTGCAAAGCCTACAAGTTTCTTCAGTTTTGCTTTCACTGTGATGCCACCTAATTATTCTCTACCTTCAAATCCAATGTATTTTGATTTCAATTTGTTCCTAAACAGTTGGGATGAACTCAGGTTCTTTTCTTTTTAGGTTGATCCAGGTGTTGTTTTAAGTTCATACTTTGAAAAAATATTTGCACAACACAAATATTTTGTAAGGGTACAATAAAAAATTTGTGATTTTTTTTCCTGTAGGCAGATTTACCATCTTTCAAATACAACTATTAATAAAAAAATCTATATATAAAGTTCTATATACTGTTGCACTAGGAAGATGATAGAACAAATAATTTTGGAAATCCTTTCCAAACATACTAAGGTCAAGAAGGTGATTAGGAGTACTTGGCATGGATTTATAATAGAGAAATTACATTCAATAAACCTGATGGCTTTCTATGATGAAATAACCAACTCAGTGGAGATCAATGTCTTCAATTATTCTTCCATAATATTTTCACAGTCAAAATTATGAAGTGCAGACCAGATAAATGTACAGTAATTTACTGGACAGCAGAGAATTGACAGTAGACTGGGCAGCTAAGTGTAGAAAACTGGCTGAATTGTTGATTCTAAGGAAGTCAGAGACACAAAGTCCAGCTGGAGGCAAGTTACTACTGCTTTGTCCCAAGGGGTGGTATTGTAGTCAGCAATGTTTAACATCTTCACTGATGACCTGGATGATGGGACAGAGTGCACCCTCAGCATGTTTGTAGATGACATAGAAGTGTGAAGAGTGACTGATATACTAGGGCAGTGTGCTGACACTGACTGGAACATCCAGAGATTAGACACATCAATCTCCTTAAATTCAACAAAGGGAAGTACATGTGAGGAAGAAGAATTCCAAACAGCAGACTACTTGAAAAGCAATTTAGCATGGAGGGACCTGGTAGTCAGGGCTGCCAGAAAACTGCTCATAAGCCAGGAATGTTCCCTTGCAGCAAAAAAGGCTCACAGCCTTCAGGGTTGCACCAGGAAGAGTGTTGCCAGCAGGTCAAGGGACGTGGACTTCCCCTGCCCCAGTGCTTTATTCAGCCTTGGTGAGAACCATCTGCAGTGCTGCATCCAGTGCTGGATCTGATTCTGTGACTCAGTAAGCCAGATTCTATGACTTCCTGAAGCAAGACTAGCACAACATCGAAAAGATCACTAAGAGTTGGGAATAGCTAACACACAAGGAGAGTCTGAAAGAGCTGGGAGTGTTCAAACTAGAGAAGAGAAGGCTCAGGGGGATCTTAGCATTGTGTGCAAATACTTGATGGCACAGGGGAATAAAGAAGATGGAATCAAGCATGACTCATGATGCACAGTGACAGGACTAGTGGCAATTGGCGTAAACTGAAATACAGGAATTTACATCTACACATGAGGAAAAGGTTTTTTTCCTGTGAGGGTCATTGAGTATTGGAGCAGTTTTCCCAGAGGGACTTTGGTGTCTCCATCCTTGGGAACAATGAAAAACTGATTGGATATGGCTCCAAGCAACTTGCTGTAAGTGACTCTGACTGAGCAGAGTGGTTGGGCTAGATTGTCTCCAGAGGTACCTGACAACCTCAGCTATTCTGTGATTCTGCACACAAATATTTCTAGTTGTCTAATATTTAGGGTATTGAAAACACTGTGATTGATAGGCATTTCTGTTCACTTTAAAAAGTCATATGTTCCAATGTCTTTGATACAATAGAACTGTCTTTATACTATTGCAAACCATCTTGCCTTACAGACCAGTGCTTTCCTTGGAAGACTCACTTATGAAAATATTTTGTTAAAATATTTTTGATATTTTGTTAGCAAAAATGCACAAAAACCATTATCTTTTCACGTAAGTACAGTGTAAGACTTTATACTGTTGCTGGAGGTTGTTACAGGAATAGAAGAACCACTTATAAACAAGTAAGATGGAAGTCAAAAAGAGAAATAATTATTATCAGTCCCAAAGACAGCCTTTGCTAGGGGAAAAAAAAAATCAACTTTGAAACTCTGATTTAGGTTCATTCTCTTGTGAATCTCCCCATTTGGCAAAATAATTGACCAACAGGTCACAGTTATTCACTATTTCTTCTACAAATACCTAATATGTTTATTGTTATTCTTCTCAGCTCCTTGTTATTAATAATTTTGCCCAGCTACTTCAGGCCTAATATCTTCATCCTAATGTTACAGATGTTGTTCATTCTTATTCATCTTTCAAGTTTAGCTACTCGTACAACTCATTTGCACAGAAGCAGCAAATTAGTAATGCTCCACTACAGTAGTTTATTGGAATTTAATGTACTAGTTCCTCTACATTGGCTTAGTGAAACTATTGCAGATAATGTTTAGCAATAGCTTTACTTTTGCAAGTATCAGTCACTTTGCATCTGTTGTACTCTTCTGTATGGTGTTTCAATAGATGTGATTTACAAAAGTTCCATAATGTTCTACTTAAAATCTACTGATGAGACATCAATTTTCTTCATTTTTTTTTTAACTATAAAAATTCAAGTGCTAAAGTTGAGACCAGCAGCAGTTGTGTTTATTCATACCAACTGACAGAGCTGGTGATGATTGGTCTTACACTGGAGCTGGTAAGGGATGCTATGATGCCTAATGGCTAGAGGAAGACTGTGAATAAAAATTAAACATATGGATTTAAACAGCTGAATACTCAGGCAACATTTTGTCTTGTCCTAATTTTTATGTCCAAATAATTCAAATTGTGAGATATAACTTCATCCTTGACTTAGGCTGAAATTAGTCTATGACAAACACTAGCACTCTACATCTTGATTACAATCATGAATGGATCAGCAATTTCCTTCAAATTCAATTCTCCATGACCCTTTCTTTGAAAATATGACAATTTTTGCAGTCATGCTTGCTGTCCGTGTTGCTTGTTAGTAGATATATCATGGGTTGGATTAATCTCATGTAACATTAGAAATCTACCATAGAAACATCCTTATCTATGAGTTTCCCTCAGGATCTCTTTATAATCAATGGAAAAATAGCAGCATTTTTCAGAGTATGACTCATCTGACCTATTTTAGCTGTCTACTTCAGATTGAGATGAATCATGAGCTAGAAGAGCCTATTCCTCATTACTGACCAAACTAGAAGTGGAGATATAGATGGGATCACATTAATCATTGCAATGTGCTTGATTTAATTTAATTTCTCTTTTACAAGAGATTACTTTATTGTCATTGCATGAAAGCACAACAATACAGATCAAATACATTTTAGCTAAATGTGGAAGATAGTTCACACTGGTCATACAACCTCATGCACAGAGTCTGTACAGACTGAAATTCCAGTTAAATGCTCAGGACATACCAAATCCAATGTGGCTCTACTCAGTTAAACAAATAACATCTTGAATTTTAGGATGGTGGATCTTTACAGATTTAAGAAAATTTCTGAGTTTGATTTTCTAACCATGGAGACCAGACTAAGAAGGTGAAATCTTTTCTCTCACCTAATTCGGGAAGATGCTATAAGCAGTGGATATATCCACATTGCCTGCTTCAGAGCAGGTTATTGGGCAAGAGAACATGGAGTTTTACTCAAGATAAGAAACAGTCTGAGGATAACCTATCAGAGAAATGCTATGAAGAAATATTATATCTTTTAAAAATATCTTCATTAATTAAAATACTTTCACACCTAATAATTTTTTCACACTTTCTTCCTGCCTCTGTGTCTTAGAAAGACATACAATTCCCTTTTATTTGAACACAGTGTTTCTCTCATAATGTGTTTTTTCTTGTTAATTATGTGTTTGGGTACAGCAGAACACACATTTGCCTCTCTACAAAGAATTTTAAAACCAAACTCCTATCTTTTTTATATATAATTGAACTGGAATTTATTTTGCCTTTTTTTTTTTTTTCCTGTACTTCTTTTTGACATCTTAACTGGCTGCATGAAATAGTCTAGCTACCTCCAAACTAGTAACTCAGTGTCTTACAATTCAAATATCAAAGTTCCAGGTATTTAAAAAAATAAGTATGTTTGTTTATCTGTTCCCATACTTGTGCACATGTACACACATAAACACACACATGAAATATCCCAAACAGGAATTTAAGAGTGATTTTTTTGTTTATTTGTTTTTCTGTGGAACCTGAACTCTCCACGAATAAAGTAATAAAAGACGTGTATATCAAACTTATCCACTTCGAAATCAAATAGAAAAATGTGAAATGTGTTAAGAAATAAAATAAACTCTTGGTATTTTGGTACTTTATAAGAATTAAGAGATGTCCCTTTCCACTATAAATGTTAAATAGCAATTTTAAAAAGAGCCTGGACTGCTGCAGTGGGGATATAGTGACAAAGGTGATTCTTTTCCATTGCTATAGACACTGATCCACCTTAGTCCCAAAAAAATCTACTTAATTAAAAAACTGTTGCTGAAAATGTTGAAATATTGTCAAAAGGAATATAACTGCATAAAATCATAAAGGGAGGGAATGAAATTCAGAAAAAAAAATTAAAGGTCTGGGGGTAGGAAGGAGTAAAGGGAAAAAAGAAGAGGGAAAAGAAGAAAAAAACTATCACAAATATAAGAAGATAATTCCAATCCTAGTGGTTAGAGCAACCATCAGGGAAATTAAATGTTTGTGATCCATTATCCTGCATATAAATATTTTTTCAATGTATTTATGTTGAATCTGTGAGAAACTTGGGTTAATCAGATACATATTTTTCAGTGAATGAGATGTGTGTTTCTGACAAACTACAGAGCCACAGTTTATTACAAGCTGAGGTATTTTTGCCTATGTGAATTGAGAGTTTTTAAATTTCTCTTACCCTTCAACAAACAAATTTGTTGAACTTTGGAACCTATCCTCAAAATCTCTTGATGTCCTCAATGTGAATATTTTTATGATCCAGTGAAATGCTTCAAGAATATTTCCATGAATACAAGTTATTTTAGACTGACGGGTAAGTCGAGGTCAAGTTGAATAGACATTTTAGTATAGTTAACAACAAAAGCAATTGAACTATTTTTCCTTGTTAGTTTTACCCCCAAAAAAAAAAAAAATCAATTCACATTTTACATGTGATAAAAAATACCTTTACACTGCAGGCTCATAACTATTGTTTTCCAAACACTGGCAGCTCTTTTAATGCTTTCTCTTTCAGAAAAGTAGAATGCATGGACAAGCCTGTCAGAAGATGGTCTTTGGAAGACTGTTCTTCACTAAACTCTGATTGAAATCTTGATCTTCAGTTCAGGATGAGAACTTATGAAAATGTGGCCTTCAATCTAAGGTAAAAGTAAAATTATCATAGGGACTTGGATAAATTAATGAAATTTTACTTTTTTTGTGAGAGACAGTTCATTAAATTTTCATTTTTATTTTTAAATTTTACTCCTAAGCCACTTGTTATTTGTAATACATTGCACCTTTTCCAAATTGTTTTTTGTAAGACCTTTATCCCATGTTCATTTGTCTTTATTTTTTTTTCTTTTTGCAAGTCTGCTTTCCTCATACTTCTTTGATTTTTCCTTAAAAATGAGATTGTTTCACCTTTATGAATTCAAAAATTAATTTGTCTTTTACAGCAAATTCAATTCTTTGGTCACTTTTAGTGACCTTGGCTTTATTATTCTAAATAAAAAGATTGTATCCAAAAGTGTGTGAAATTTGGATCATTTTATTTCAGCAGTCCTCCTTCCAGCTCTCTTGTATACTTTGAGATAGATATTCCATTCAGAATTAAAGAAAATATTTGTTGTAATTTCCTTCCTGTGTTCCAGATAAGTTTCAGGATGAAGGAGAGCAGAGAGAACTCAATTCATATGGTGCTTTTGGAGAGATATTCAAAAAATGTTTTCTGTGCCACAGATGGAATCATGCACTTCACTAGCATGAGAGGAGCAACAATATACTTTGCTGCTTTAACCAAACTCAATGATAAATGCAACAGAGGTATGATGGGATTCATTGGCAAGTTGCACATGAGTATTTACAGCACAGAGGACAAGGTCAGACAAAACTGTGAGAGAAATCCTCTTCCTTCAGAAACGACCCCTTTGTGTTCCAAACTACTTCTCAGAGAAGAGTCTAGGTGTAGCTGGATTCACTCCCAATTCTGGACTTGTAATGGTTTTTGTGTTAAGGATGATATATGTGCAATCTGTCCTTTATATCACTTAGCTAAGATTTCAAAATTTCAGCGTGCTTATTCCCAATTCACTTGCGGAGTACCTGATGCAATAAGGAATCTATCATCCTGAAGGAATAACCTTGAGAGGTGTCCTTACTCAAGATGATATCCTGGCATGCAGCCCTCTGCCATGTAGGAAAGTTAAATGGGCCCTGGGCCCTTACTATTTATGGAGTAAGATGATTGACTTATATTTGCATACCAACCATATTTTGGTTGGCACGTATCCAAATTAGCTCTTGGCTATTGTGTTGTCATCTGTCTTTCCTAAATCCACTTCAAGTGGGATGCAGCCATCATGACCAGTCACATCCGCTACATCTGCCACTGGTAGTAATTACTTGAGCTGGGCTACGGGAAATAAAGGTCAGACTGAGGCGGAGTGGAGCACACCATCAGATTCGAGAGGTGCAGAGGGTGTACGAAGTCTTTCCAGGCTCTGAAGCTGTGCATCAAAGATGAGATCAGGACTTGCAAAGTGAGAAACTCTGAAGTTTATTTAATAGTTTCTGTAATCCTTTGATTTACAGAGTCTTCTGTCACAGCATGACTGCTGAAGAAAATAGCAAAATCCATCTCATAAGGCATTTCAAGCAACGAAAAAACATTATCTTTTACCAAGTTTCTGCACTTATAAATGAAAAATTAGGCTTGTATCACAAAGAGAGAAAAAAAATTTCTCAATTTCTTCAGATCTAAAAGGCAAGTATAAAAATTGAAGTATGGAAAACAATGGTACTTTTCTGTTAGAGTATATCTAAAGAAAATCTTTAGGTAAATATGTAAATATTTTTAATGTAATACTCAAACTCTCTAGTTTTCTCATGGAGTTGTAATTTTTCATGAAATGCTGATGTGTTTTGTTATATCATTGATATCTTTATAGTATTCTCAACAGGAACAAAAAATAACTGAAAGAAACTATTTTCCTAAAAGTCTGCAGCTAGTTTCTCATGGGAAGAAAAGTGTAGAAATGAAAGGAAGATATGTTTATTTGTTCCTTGTCTTCTCAGCTTTGAGTCTGGAAGCAAAGAGCATTATATCCTTATGATTCTAATTTTGAACAACTCTGTGTGTTGAGATTTTCAGTCAATTTTGGAAACAAAGGGTTATAGGAAGGCCTGCCTTGTCTTCTCTCTTTCTGGAGCTAAACAGGCCATCTCCATATTCAGCTGAAGACTCTGGAAACTATTCTTTATGTAGATTTAAGTATTTTTCTAAACNTTGGTTTTGTTTTGTTTTGTTTTGTTTTTGGCAGAGGGGGCCTTTGGTTTGGTTTTAGTTTGGTTTTTATCTTTTCCATTTTTATTACTGGTATTTTGCTCTGAAAACACTTCAAAATCACACACAATCACAAAAGGGAACCAAAGAGCAATTTTACTAAAATATGTTTTTTATGGCCTAAAAGTAACAATTTTGGAACCAAGACTAACTGAGAAATAATCTGTATTTTCATATGTTGTCAGATCCTAATTGGTAATTATTTTCTTGTCCTTCTTGAAACGCATCTGTTCAATACTCATGATGAAAGGTGCTGAAGAATGGTAAGGCTATTTCTTTTCAGAACTCTGTAGCCATATATCAAGTGACACAGGAATGTAAATTATAGGCAAATTAAAGACTAATTTCCTGTTTTTTAAATCTAATAAGGAAACTACTTCAGCAAGAAAGAACTGGAGCTATATTAATAAACTATGAAGGAGGAAACCAAGGAGGAAACATTGAAAAATTTACTATCCTCATAAAAATAAAAATACGAGAAGCAGTGATAGAAAAAGAAGGGATTTTTTTCTAAATCTAACCAACCCATTCTTAATTTAGTTAGTTGTGGTATTATATTTTATTTTATTTCTGAACTAGTTAGTCTATGTATAATGTTCTGAGAGAAAACAAAACCAAACCAACCAACCAAACAAAAAACAAACAAAAAAGAAAACCAAAAATAAAAACACCAGAGGTTAATATGCAGAAGATTTTACATGATTCCTGGAAGAAACATTAATCAAAGGCAATTAAGAATAAAAATGTCACTGCTGGTTCAGATAGTCCATAAGCAGCATATTGCCTGGTGTTTGGGAGGGGAAGAAGAATGGAGCACAGCTGTTTGCTTATGCTTTTCATACTTTTCTCTGGGACATTTCTAAGGTGCTACTGGCAGTTAAGAAAAGCAGCTATTGGGCCAAGTGTTGGGCCTTTATTCTGACCTGTTACAGCCACTATTATGTTCCTATATCTTCAGAAGACTATAATAAAGACAAGAAACCAGGAGTGAGGAAGGTGCTAATTAATGTTTATAAACAAAGAACTTGAAGAAAAGGCTATAAAGAAGTGATATAAGCCTTAGAAGTACCATGGTACAGTCCTCGATGATGATGCAATATTCCATTGCAAAGAAATTACACCTAGTAGAAGACAAAAGGAGGGATATTCTGGTATAGCAAAGATTAGAGCCTTTACTCAGTGTCTTATGCAATACCAAAAGGAGAAAAAAGAAGAAAGCATCCATTAGGGGGAAAAAAAGAAAGTGTTAATTTTAAGTTAGAACTGAAATACCCACAAGGAAAATACAAATGGCTGCGATTTCAAGCCTAATCTTGTTTTCTCTCTTCTGTAACTTTGTCCTAATGCTGAATAAGTGGATTTTTTTGATAATCACTGAATTTGCTTTTAAATAAAAACATATTTACATATTACACAACAGTAAAACTGACTCCTTAAATGATAATATTGAGATTTAGCATTTATGTTCTGCAGGTGTGACCAGTAAAATCTAACATACTGAGATACTCCCATGGGGACATTTCCTGACTAATTGTATACATTTCTACTTATGGTCCTGTATCAGAGATATAGACATGAGATCCTGAAAATGAAAAACAAACAAGCAAACACAAACACAAACAAAAAAACCCCAAAGAAATGTGATAGCTACAGAACTTCTATAGAATTAACCAAACAAACTTTGAAGGTCAAGTCAGAATGCATAATTCATTACAGAAAATGCTTAAGGGGGAGGGAGAGAAGAAGAAGGAAAATAGGAAAAACAACAACAACAACAACAACAACAAAAAACCAACAAAAACAACAACAAAAACAAACAACAACAAAAAAAAACAAACAAACCAAAAACAAAAAAAAAAACCAACAGCAACAAAACAAAACAAACAAAACCCCTCAAAAACCCAACCCCCCAAAAAAACCTCCCAAAGGATGCTGATGGACAAGAATATCACAACTAATAAAGTTGTCTGCTTTTTCCTTTTTCCACTTCACTTCTGCAAATTAAACTTCAGAATTTAGTTTAAAGTCTAATTTCTTTTTAACATTGATCAGTCTGACTTCATTGTTCCTAATTTTTTCCTTGGTTCATAAATATAAGTGTAATAAAATTTAATAAAGTTCTGTGTTTTTAAACACTTGTTGACCATATTGCCATCCACTTAATTGTGAGGAAATGTGAAGAGAAATGTATACTAGAAGGTTTTATTAAAGTATCAAAAACCAGCAAGCTATTTACACAAGGCAATTAAACAGCACTGCAAGTCCCCAAAGTTGAAAGCACATAAAGTTACATATAATTTGATATTCAGTAATTAAATCAACCCTTACACAACACACTCTATGAAAGTAATCAAGCACAATATACTCCATAAGGATTAGTAGTCCCTTCACCCCAGGTATACTAAAAAGCATGTGGGAAGGTACTCTACCACTCTATAAGCTAACACTAAAACATGTTCCTTGGTATTTCACAATCCAATAAACTGTGTGTACACTAGTGATCACTCACTCATTGAAACTAGTGTATATGTAATGTACTGAAGGCATTTCTTACTTTCCAGGCCTCCCTTGACCATGGATTAACATGATTTCACAGAACACTTTCCAGTTGTATAAACATGCAATACATTCTGATGGCTCATATATTTCAGTTTTATAGAGCATTACAGAATACATGTATATTCCATTTACATATAGAGCTGAAAAAATGCAGTTTCTATTATATAGGATATAATTTTTAATTCAACTTTTGTTTGTGAAATATTTGTTTTATATCCAGAAATCCTGGTTGTGAATGTAAACTTCTCCAAATGGCTTTAGGGTCCCCGGATGCACAGGCTCGAGAGAGTCATCAGGAGTTCAGGCCTACTCCTGCCCTGTTGTAAGCTTGGGGAAAGCTCTTGAAACACAAGACACTTTGAAAGATATATAGTGCATATAAAAAGCTGACATTTTCCTTACTCGACTGTTGCATTCAAGTATTTTGTCCTGCCTTATTATAATGAAAGTTGTTTTGGATGCAACTGCATCTTCAGCTGTCTAAATAACTACCCTGCCATCATTCTGCAGCTGGGGAGAGGAGAAGAGAGTTCTCAGTGGGACCCTCCATATATACAGTTATAAACCGTATTAGACAAAGAGAGGAAGGATTACCCCATATAATAAGGAAACCAAATAATTACAGTACCACTTCATAAAGAAAAAAGAGACAAGCAGAACACGTGTATGCTAAATCTCAGAGCATTGTGACTATATGTATCATCAGCATTTTATCTCATTATCATATAAAATAATACTTCCACTGCCTGTTCAAACCAAGGAAGAATGATAAATAAACAATTTCTTCAGAGCCAGGATGGTGCAGGCAAACAGATAGATGCTGGTTAACACAGTGGCTCTAGCCCACCTTGGAAACCTCACTCCCTGCAAGACAAAATTGCCAGGACTGAGGGCACAAAGGACCCTGACTGTCTCACCCTGTCCTCTCCCCACCCTGCCCATTTCAGCCAAGTTCCTGCCCCAGCCACACTGTGGGATATTGGTCCCCAGTTCCCGACAGCCCTGTCCTGCCCAGCTGTGGGCTCTGCTGAGCCCTTCACCATCTCCAAAGAGATGGCTGATGCGCAGGGCTGTGGGTGAGTCTGGTGCCCTCCCTGACTACCCTGCTCTTGGCTGGGGCAATGGGCAAATCCTGGCTGCCAAGCCCTGCCATTAAGGGAAGGCCCTGACACTCCCAGAGAGCTCTGAGCCCACAATTAATCACTGGGTGTCTCTTCTCCCTGTCAAAATATTACTCCTGGCATATTTTTTATGCCCAAAAATGACAGGCAAAAAATTCCCAGCAGACCGTGACAGTACTCCAGCACTGCCAGGCAGACATTCACTAATGTCAAAATCATTATCATGTATTTGTGACAATGAGAGGTGGCTAGTTTCCAGGGAAGGAACATAACCTCATCACACAGGTATGCTGGCAATCCATTCATGTTGGAGGCACCAGGGTCAAGGAAACCAAGCCTGCATGAACTTGTCATTTCATGCAGTAGTTTTGTAGCACTGCTTGTCAATGTAAATGTTGAAAAATAATATGATTGCATGTTAATTATTCTGTTTCAGAAACACTGGATATTTCATCAGGTAAGTCTGTTTAATACACTTCTTTGTGTGCAGTTTCCTTAAATATTTCAGCAATGACCAGAGGACTTTCTTTTGCAAAGGTCCACATGCATCTTCCTGCACCGTTAACAGTCATGCTGCCAAAAAATACTTATTGCTCTATGTACCTGACCACTCAGTAGCTCTGACCACTGCTGTAGATACAAAATTGAACCACAACATGGGCCAGATGAACCTGTTACACTGTCAGGAGCTGAATATTGAATCAGAAAC
Organism: Formicarius rufipectus; assembly: GCA_013399695.1. Lineage (NCBI taxonomy): Eukaryota > Metazoa > Chordata > Aves > Passeriformes > Formicariidae > Formicarius > Formicarius rufipectus. Next base: position 168,712 of record VXAU01005828.1, on the reverse strand, counting down.
GCTTTTCTAAGTGTTCTTTGTTTTGTGTGACATTAAGGAGGCCAATTTGCCTTCCTACATCCTAGCACTAGGGCTTGAATACCAATCAGGTCAATGCAGGCATAGGTCAGAAACACTTGGAAGGTCTAACAGGCAATTTTCCTGTTGTGATTTGATGGGCTGAACTCCAGAGCATAAGGCTCCCTAATGGTACAGAAAATTACTCCCTTTGCCAACATTTTTCCAGCCAGATTCCTGCCTTTTACAGAACATCTCGCTCCAATGCCTAGGACTTGCCAAATACTCTAGCAGTGGAAAGAAAACAGCTTCAGAACACCACTCCAGGTATTGCCTCTGTATTTTTCCAAGAGTTAGCTCTTCCATGTTTTATGCACAGAAGAGTATCTGAAAAGGCTACAGAATATTCCCAGAATCAGAAGAAGGCAAAGTCAATGTAACAGTCAATAAAAGACTTATGCACTTGCATTTTTTTTTATTAGCTCCCCATATACTTTATTTTCACGTATTTTCCTTAGTAAAACACTTGTAGCCTCACCTGATTGAAGCAGGTGATTGATTAATGGTTGTATTCATTTATTTAAATCAATACCAAGAAGATGCAGGGCACATAAGGCAGGAGAAGATCACTAGGCTGGCAGCTTTTGCAAGTCATTCTGTCTAGAGAAATGAACAAGCTTTGTTTCTTCCAGCCTTTAAAGATTGCAGCTTTTGACTTAACTCAGAAAAAAAGCTGGTCCTTAAGTTTGTATCTACCACCCTTCCATGGAGGGAAACCAGGACCTACTGGTACATGGAGTTTTACAGCAGGATTTACTTGTGTGCTTTGGCAATCACAGGAGCACTAGAAAGGAACTGCTGGGATTAAAGCTATGTATACAGAAGAAATAGACGTGGAGAGAAGAGCATTCAAATGTATGGTGGTTCCAGATGTATGAACATGCTGCAAGCAATGGAAAGGTGCTATTGGAGAAGAGAAATAGTTTAGACTATGCACATATTACACAAACCGTGGTGAACCAATCTTTCTGTGAGAACAATGATGCTTCAGGAAACTTGCTTGGCTCTCAACTTGGGGTTCCATTTTGACATAGAAGTTTGAGATGAATATTTGCAAGGTAATTTTTATGGACAAGATTGAGTTCTTTTCACTTAAAAAAAATAAAAAAACCCTACTATATACAGGTTTTACTGTCTGAAATGAAGAACAGGAATGAAAAGAATACAATTTATTTTTTTTTTTCAGGATTGTACCTAGTTTGGACACTTCATGTATAACTTGATAAACAAGCAGTAGTCATACTACTTTAGTCACCAAATGATAATTAACTTCGTTACTTCTGCGTTGATGATGTATTCAACATGATAGCTTAAGAAGGTAGCTCTTGCCCAGCTGCTTAACGTTCAAAATACACAAATGGCTGAACATGGCCAGTGTAGTATATTTCTAGTAGTTTTCAGTCTGAGCCAAGTGCTACAATTGCTGAGTCTCCTAAACTATTCGACCTTCTGGATGAAAAATTGTTGTCCTCTTTTTTCTCTGCATCATTCTTTCCCCCTCTTTAAAAAATGGACACCTGCCCCATACCTGGGAATAAAAGCCTCTGTTCTTTTTTGTTACTAACAGAAATTAGTGGCACCCCTCAAGAAGAGAAGTGAAATGTTTCTTCAGGCTACTAGGTATATATTTTTTTTTTGTATGGCTTGTGAGTATGCTGTTATTCATACGGTTATATCAATGCTGCTTTAAAAGTTATGAATTTTGGTATTAGCTTACCCAATCCAACACCTTTTTCAGAGTGTAATGACAATGTCATTAATGCATGGTTTGCAAGTCAGTGCTAGTGCTTAACATGATACCTTTCCAGCTTTTATTAACTCTCTGAAGACTGTATGAAAAATAGNGCAGCAGAGATCTTCCTCTTTTCTACATATTTATACATATTTTAACTATGCAAGTTATAAATTTTATTTTTTTTTCCTAGAGCACAGAACAAAATGATTTAAAAAATAGAGGAAGTAGAGAAAAATAACCTATAATTAATTTATGCTTCAATTATTAACAGGTAAGTTTTATTAAATACAAAGACCAGCCAAATGGCAACACAGAGCAAAGTAAGATTCCAAAAAGTATATCTTAGTAAAACTAAAAAAAGAAATAAAAATTGGAGGGGGAAACTAGAAATGTGATCATAAATAAAAAGTCAATGAATAGTAGCCACTTGACCTATTAATTTATCACTTCCCTTCTCCCAATACCTCCTGGAGGTTACACTTACCAAACACACTGAGAAAACTATCCCACCTGAACTGAATAGCAATTTCTGTTGAACATTTGCAATATTGCAGCGTATCTGATAGTCAGTTATTGATGTAACTTCTACTGTTTGGTTTTGATGAAGAAGGCACATTAGCCCGTCATGAAAAGCTGTATCTACTTGGTAAAAAAACCTGAAGATGTAGACCTTTTCTACTACACAGTCCTTGATTTCAAGTACTGAACTTTTTTTCCACCATCACCAGTTTTGCTGCAATATCGCTATCAATTTAATTAGAAATTTCCAAATTTGCAACACTGATAGTGTGCAATAGTGTAAAATTCAATCAGAAGTGAGCTGGAAGTTCCTCACTAAATTAACGATATTTACTGAAAATTAATTAATTACCCTCGATCTGAACTGATGTATTACAAAGACTTTTTTTTAATCACCTCAAAACCTGCAGATTTTATTAAATTGTCACTTGCACAGTTATGAAATATCAAGGGGCCACTTCTATAGCACAAATGGATTGAATGGATCACAGGAAAATTTTCACATGTCCATCAGCCATGACAAGAATACAAGAAGAGGTCTTGTAGAATCCAGGCCAATAATCCAGGAGAAACTGTTGAGGAAACAAAAACATATCAATGTATGATGGATCATACCAAGAAAATATGCTGTTTCAAGAAAACAAGGCAAAATAAGGTTCTGTAGGGAAGAAAACAACAAGAACAGTAACAACAACAAAGAAAACTCACTGCTATTGTTTCTTAAAATTACACAGACACATAGATTAATTATAGGACAGAAAGCAAGATTTAGTTTAAAATACACTGAATGAGGTGTATTGTCACACAGTAAAAGGAGATAAACTTGGAATTTGAAAGTAGAAAACAACTAAGAACTGGAAATACACTTAACATTTAATTTTTTTAAAATAATCTTTTAGTAGAAGAGTGTTTAGCAATCCATGTTTTTGGGCTGACTCTTAAAGAAAAGTTAAGCAGTAAGTTCTACTAAGTTATCTGCGCCAAACTTCCATATCTGACTTTCATATTGCAGAACCATATAGTCCCTGAACAACTTTTGGAGTTAAATTGAAAATAATGTCACTTACAGAAATCTACATCTTAGGAATTTATAAGTAAAATAGTCCAGGTAATATGAAACATTCTTATATATAGTTGTCTACACTAAACTCTTATGGATAATCAGTTTAATTCAGATTAAGAGTTTTTCCTGGCACAACAGTTTTGGTAACAGTAAGTCAATTTTACATTACCTCTATATGAATCACTTTTCTATTATATTTATATTACAAAATACATTTATATTGATGAAGTAAGGAATATGTGTACCAGTCCAGGTTAATCTTTTTTTTCCATTCTCTTACAGCATACAAATACATATCACTACATGTTAAGGTTGGCATTTATTCTAATACTTCTAGTCCAGTCTCATATGAAAAAAATGTATTCCTTGTATTTAAATGGAGTTCCCTAGCTTTCAGTTTGTGCCCATTACCTCTTGTTCTGTCATGGAGCACCACTGAGAAGAGTCTGGCTCCATCTTCTTTACTTCTCTCACAAAGAATTTAAAAACCTTGATAAGATCCCCCTGAGCTTTCTCTTCTCCAGCTGAATAGTCCCATCTCTCTCATCCTCTCCATATATGACAGATGCTCTGAGCTCTTAATTATCGTCATGTTCCTTGGCTGGACTATATCTAGGATGTTCATGTCTCTTTTGCACCAAGGAGTCCAGCACTGGACACAGCACTTCATACACGTCTCACAAGGACTAGGTAGAGGGCAAGGATCACCTCCCTTGACCTATTAGCTACACTGTGTAATCCAGCCCAGGTGCCTGATGGCTTTTTATGCTGCAGAAGCACATTGATGGTTCAAGGTCAGCTTGCTGTTCACCAGAACCCTAGATCCTTCCTTGCCAAGCTGTTATTCAGCTGTTTGGCTCCATCCTGTCCTGGTGCCTGGTGTTATACATATGGCATTTTCCATTTGCTGAACTTCATGACCTACCTACTCATTCTTGAGCCTGTCAAGGTCTCTGTGAATATCAACCCTGTGGTACATGTCAATTGTCATCTGTAAATTTTTTGGCAATAATCAACAAAAATGTTACACAGTACTGGCCACAGCATGTAACCCTTGGGACAAACCACAAATAACTGGATTCCAGATGCACTTTGCGTCTCTGATCACAACCATTTGAGTTAATAGTTCACCTCAATGTTTTCTTATCTAGTCCATTCTTCATTCATGTTTTCCATCTGGGTATGATTTGAAACAGTCTGAAAGCCTTACTAAAATCAACAAAACTAGCATCAACTGCTCTCCCCTTTTCACTGTAGAAGTCTTCCAGGTTTCAAGGATACTATTTCCCCTTCAAAAATATATGTGGCCTTCTCCCAGCCACACTCCTGTGATGTGAGGCTGACCAACCTGTAGTTCCCTAGGTCCCCATTCTTGCCCTTCTTGAATACAGAAGTGATACTTGCTCACTTTCAGTCCTCAGGAGTCTCCCCACCCCCTCCTTAACTCCCACTGCCATTATCTCTTACCTAGTTATAAAATCTCCAAAAGTGCTAAGAACTTTTCAATAAATATTAAAAAAACAAACAAACAAACCAAACCAAACCCAAAACAAATACAACTAGAAAACAAACAAACAAACAAAACCACCAAACAAACAAACAAAAACAAAACAAACCAAAACAACAGCAGTGATTGTTTGTGTAGAATATTTCTCCTAAAGTTAAGTGTATTTAACTGTCTTTGATTAGAGTGTAATACATTTTGGAAGACAATATATAACTGACCACCATTTTTTCTTTAAAGACACTTTAGCATTTAACTAGGAATTACATAATATTACACAGTGGAAAGCAAACTAGGAGGAACATTAAAAAAATCAGTAGTGCAATAATGTGACAATACCAAGCTTTGTGATGCAGTCAGAATGCTGAAGGGAAGGGATGCAATCCAGAGGGACATGAATAGGCTTGAGAGGTGGGTCTGAATGAACATTCTGAAGTTCAACAAGGCCAAGTTACCAAGTTATATATGGTACTGTGCATGGGTTGGGGCAACCTCAATTACAGGCTGAATGGAGAATGGATTGAGACCAACCCTGAGAAGAAGAACTTAACCTGGTTGGTGGACTTTATCTTGGTAATGTGTGCTCGCAGATCAGAAAGACAACTGCGTCTTGGACTAGACTGCACTAAAAGCAGTGTCACCAGGTCATGGGAGGTGATTCTTCCCCTCTACTCCACTCTTGTGGCATACCACTTGGAGTGCTGTGTCCACCTATGACGCTCCCAACATAAGAAGGACATGGATCTGTTGGAGAGAGTCCAGAGGAGAGTCACAATGATGATGAGAGGGCTGAAGCACTTCTCATATGAAGACAGGCTAAGAGACTTGAGGTTGTTCAGCTGGAAGAAGACAAGGTTCAATCTTACAGAAGGACTTTCAACAAGGATGTGTAGTGATAGGACAAGGGGTTATGGTTTTAAACTGAAAGAGATTGGGTTTACGTTAGGTATTAGGAAGAAAATTTTTACTGTGATGGTGGTGAAGCACTGAAACAAGTTTTCTGAAGAAGTAGTGAATGCCCCATCCCTGGAACAGTTCAAGACCAAGATGGATGGGGCTTTGAGCAATCTAGTCTAGTGGAAGGTGTTCTTGCCCATGGAAGGGGGATTGGAACAAAATAATCCTTAAGGTCCCTTCCAACCCAAACCATTCTATGATTCCTTTAATGAGATAAACAGTGTTGTAAATGCAACTGTACTTAAAATATAGAATAACTGCTTGTTCAGTTTCTAAACCTATTATATAGGGTATTTATATAAGTCCTTGTAAATTAGGCAGGTCTTCCCTTGTATTTTAATTCATAAATCATCTTGGAAATACTCATGGAAATAAATAAATTGAAGAACAAAGAGGAAATACCTTAAGGGCTGAATCGTAGAGGATTGAAAGTCTAATAATATAAAGATTAAACATTGACAAGACTGTGAACATGAAATAATATGAATAGAAGCAAAATCAGAGTTCAATGCATCTATATGACAATGCTTTACTATATGACTACTGAATTTCAGGTTACCTCAGTTTTATATGTAAAAGAGAGCTTAGAGAATTGCTGCAAAAATCACCCACTTTAAGAGCAGCTGCAGTTTTGTGGTAGCTTGCATTATTTATTAATCTTCCAAAATGTGTTTTGGGGTGTTTTTATTCCAGCGATGCTTTTCTTCTGCAGAAGTCAGTAAAATAAATTTAATCATTTCTTCTCCATGGAAGTGACATCACTAGATGCATAAGATTTCCTGAGATTAGAAAAATTGTAAAGATCTGTCTCAATAATCTTTTTTTAACTCATAGATAGAACACAGTTGAAATGGTTCCAAGAGGGTCATAAACATTTGTAATACCATACAAAATGGAGAACTGGAACATTGTCAGTGAAGAAAATGAGAGCACTATTATGCACAAGAATCAACGTTTAAGGAGAGACAATTACTTGCAAAGTCACTCATTCGATCTCTGAGTCTTCTTCCAATCCTACTTTAGGCAGCCCTTGGATTCTAATACATATTGGACAAAAATTCCCTTTCTGTAATCAAATGACTCAGAACAATTATTTTTGAATATTCTTCCATGGAATTTCTAGTATGTCTTTTTCTTCATGTCACTTGCACCAGGGTTTGTGAGGAAGGAGGTTATAGGATACAGACTGGAGAGTCTGTAACTGAGGAGATCAAGACTAATTCTTCTTTCTTAGAGTAGAATATAGAGCCAGACCTCCTGCATGGAGGACCAGAATTATGTGTGGTAACAAGGGACTGGAGTTTACAATTTTCAAATGTTCACTCGAGTTTTATGTCCTTATATGATCACTACACAATTACTGTCAGCAGAGTTCCTAATTTAGTACTTCTTTTAATGAGATAGTGGACTTCCTGAATTTCTCTGGGTTTAAAGTCTCAAGGTCAAATCAATCTTATTTTGATGTAGTTTAAAAAAAAAAAAAAAAGTAAAGTTGCAACCTCTTTAATGGTATATACCCATCTCATTTTGATACTTGATTCAGTTTATGACACAACAGAGATTTACCAGGACATGCTGAAAACTTGCTAATTCTCCAAATATTCTAAACACGTAAAAAATCCAGCAAACAATATTTTATATGTACATATGTCCCTGTGAAGTTCCATTCAGCTCAGTGACACACGTTTTGTCCACTTGTCTCTATTGCCTTATAACTTAATCTACCACTTTGTCACTGACACTTTGAGCAATTTCAGATCCTTAACATCTTCTTTTGTTTCAAATCTGAGTTTTCAGAGCAAAGAATTATGACATAGAAGAGGTAGTTGAGCAGTTTTCCCTCTTTCATATTAACGGTCCCATCTGTTTCTCCTTGGGGAACCTTGCGTTTGGCAGTTGATCACATTCTCCTTTTAAATGTCCATTTTGAATTAATTTCAAAAATCAAGCATTTTAACGTAGAAAAAAATTTGTGGTGTGCATAAAGGAAAGAAAATTGGATGGGGAAAGCAGAGAAGAGGCAAATTCAAAAATGATGAAAATGTTTCAGTTTGAGGCAATAATGCTATTAGGAATGAGCATTAGTGAATGTGTCAGGCTTTTGATACTTGCAATTCATTGCTTAACTATTAAATTGTTGGATATTAACTTACTGATACTGATTAATAGATATTAGCATGATTTATAAACTAACTATAGTACAGGATTTTTAAGGTCCTAGTACAGTGAATATAGATTGTGTTCAAAATCACAATTTTAATGTTATTAATAATGATGCAGATACATTTAATGGACTGTCAAATGGGGAAGAGCCTCTTATTTCTCTAGGATGTTACTATCATGTTATTGCCTACACCTGGAAAAATTTTAATGGTATGTTAATCCTGCAGATCTGTTTTACTATTAAACACAGATCTAAAAATCCTAACTACAATTCTCAGTAATGGGCTTCATAAAATGTAACTTCCCTTTCCCAAAGAGAGATCATCTTGTGTTCATTAAAAACAGACAACTGACAGCACGCAGAGAGTGAAGGAGTACTCCACTCCAGCAGCTCACAAAACAAATCCTTGGCAATTTAACCTCAAGAAAGATAGGTTGTTGATAAGTTCAAAGGGGACAGTTTTAACCTTTGAGAAAGAGACCCATAATTTATGAAATAGATAGAGACTCTTTACTGCAAAGTGTAGTGTGAATGAACAATTAGGTCTAAACCATTTGCAGTCTTGTACCTCTTTAGAATACAATTCTGACACCACAAATGGCTGTGAAAGCACAGTAGACACACTCCTAGATAGTGCTTCATCACTATATTTGTAAGAATGACAATCACTTTTTTACTGGTCGATAAGAAAATATCTGGAATATTGAAACTTAAGTTGAGAAGACCTTTAAGTTTTATTTCAAATTTTTTATTTTTTAGACATTTCTTTGCTTTTCCAAAAGACTTTCAGGTTTTTGTTTTGTTTTGTTTGTTTGTTTTATTTTTATTTGCATAAAAATTAGTTCCTTGCTATTTTAGACGTCAGTGAGCATGTTGTATGAGCTACTGAGTTATTTTTATGCAGTTTGTTGAGATCTCATGTTTTCTAAAAACTTTATCCTTGATTTTTCACATTTTCAAACATTGTGATCAATAATGAAATTATTAATTGGCCTTAAAAGGGCTATGTTTTTATTTTTAAAGCATGGCATAGAGGTGTTGTGCCAAACATGGACAGTAATCCACCTTTGTCAGCATACATTTATTACAATATATAGGACTGGGGATGTAAGTCAAACTTGTCATTTGATTCTCAACAAACCACCAAGTAGAAAGGACATAAACTGGTTCAACAGGAGCAAAGGAAGGGTTCAAAAATATTAGCAGAGATTTGTTTGTTTACTAGGTGAAAAGCACAGTGTAATGAGTCTGCCTTTAAATGCCATTTTAATGCATGAAAAGACAAAAATAAATTCAAATTGTTGGGTTTTCTTATTATTTACCTGAATCAATTGTTTTACCATTGGTTATTGCAGTGTTTTGTTGCTCTTAGTTTACACTGTGTTCTCACACTAGGACTGTTGAGAAAATATCTCCTGTACACTTTTAATAAACAGACTCAGATTGTTCTGTAATGCAACACTTATCATTATTTCACCCTTTATCAACTGAAAGTTGGAACCTTAATACATTTAGGGCACGCTGGGGAGAACTGCTCGTAACCCAAATGGCTTTAGATCAAACCCTTCCCCCACATTTCCCACATCAAACATTGTTATTGCAAGCTGAGTAAAATGAAGAACAATTCTTGCTTTTATTACATGGCTATCTCATGGTATTTGGTTCAAGGCCTGCTGTCCTACCTCTGCAAGATTTACAGACTAGGAGAGAAACACATCTCAAGAAACAGTGGTTGAAGCCAGATCAATTAAAGCTGGAAATGAGTAAAATATTTTTAATCGAAAGCTACCAGGAAAGACAGACTTCATGTCTTACAATCTTCCAAGAAGGCTCAGACCTATACAAAAGAGGTTACTGTTTATTCAAATGCCAATTATTAGGCTAAATGCAGGAATAATTAATGAAACTTTGTACATCCAAGCACATCATTTATTATGAGCAATTTGAGCCTCTGGCTTTAAAAACTGTGAATGGGAATTTCAACTGCATAGATAGTGGGCAGCAAGGTGAGATTATCACTCTTCTTTTTACAGATCAGGAAAAAAGACTGAGGAGTCAATGTGTTAGAGGTGTTTTTTTTGTTTGTTTGTTTGTTTGTTTTAGCCCAACAATTTTTTTTTTTTCTTCTACGTAACAGTGTTTCAGTTCACCCTTTAAAAATATGTGTATACAGTATTTGAATATATAAATGTGACCTACATGCCTCCTGAAAGAGTTTTTCATCTCTCTGGTATTTGAACATGACACCTGATATGTAATGTATAAGAAACAAAGTTGAACTGCCACATCTATGATTTAACCCTTGCTGTTTGTCTTCTATGATATCTTGTGGTTGGTGCTCACTGTCACATCATTATTGTCTGTCTTCTCCTTCCTGTTTCAATAGAAACTCATTTCTTTATTAATTTCATCTGCACTGTAGCCAACAGAGACTCCCTGTGCTCATTCTTTCTTTTCAAAAATTAGTGTCAACCTTCCTCTTGGAAAAGAATCATAACATTCATGTAGAATAGCTCCTGCTGTGCTGGAGATTTGTTTATAACATTTTTTTGGAGCATTCGGTTTAGTAATTTAACAACCATGTGCCTAAATTCTGGCCTACTCCCCACAGTCCCTGCCAATACAGTATGTACAGTCATCATTTTCAGGCTTACGGCTGTCCAGCAGATAAGATGACACCCTCTGCATAACTACTGTCACTAGGGATATTGCAAGTTGAAAGCAACATTTCCACTGGCCAGGAAGCTAAAATCTTAGACTCATTCATGTATATTTCTTCCTCTGTATTTTTAAATTAATACAATTACCCAAGGCCATCCTATTGCTCCTGCTACCATACCATACTCTGCTGCTTCTCTGAATCAGTGTATGGCTACCACTACTCCCTGAAGGTGTAAAACTGATCTACATTGACCCTAATTAGCTTAGAAAGTCTGTCAGGATCACAGCATAATATCACCTAGCTACTTGCTTACACTGTGTTATTATATTAGATTGTAGCACAGAGCAAAAACTAATCAAGTACAAGAATTTAATGTTCAGGTACTGTAAAAAAAGGAAAAAAAAAAAACCCTATCAAGATAGAGAGCATCAATGTTAAATCTAATTGAAGACAAAATCCCAGATGGATTCTGATTGACCCAATTAACTGAAGGATCTATTTTGGGAGCAGGATTGCTGCAGGCACTGGCTGATGTCAGAGGACAGAGGATTGACTATTGTGGGTGGAGACCATCTTAATTCTGAATTATCCTGTGTAGATGCCTTTGTCTCTTCTTAGATGTTAAATATATTTCCAACTTCAGTACCTCAGTTAGGTACATAAACATAGGTGAGATAAAACAGAGCTAAAACAGAGGTGAAAAACTGAATGGAAATAATTGTGTGAAGAACAACAGCAGTATGATTATAGTTTCCTTTTTATGTATAGCTGATCCTGAGGTTATCGATGATGCCTATCTGAGATAAGAATTTTCCATTGGGTTCTTCATGGTGTCCTCACTGCATCTGATGTAACTATCCAGGCTACTGACTTTCAGATATTTCAGCAAAACTAAGTCTTCAGCTAGACAGAAATATTGAAACTAAGAATTGGTTCTTTTTTTGTAAGAGAATATGAGATACTGAAATATTAAAGGTTAATTACTCAAACAGTCAGCCATTTGCAAGAGCAGCAGGGTTCTTTGCTGAGGCTAGGTTTGTACATCCCTCTAATCAAAGGGGAAGAGGATAGGTTTTGGGTGTGGGTGATGAAACCTCTGGTCTGTGTAAGAATAGCCCAGGTGCAGGGTGGATGAGCACTCACCACCAGAGGATAACCACAACAAACCAACCTGTCTTAAGTTACAAGCAGATATTCGAGCCAGACAAGTGAAAAAGCCAATAACAAGAAGATCCTGCAAGGTGGAATAATGCTTTTTATCATGCCAAGGTCCTTCTTTCGGATAAGGCTCAGGTACAAAACTCACCCCTGGAGGACATATTGGGACATTCACATGCAAGCCTGAAGATATTCATCCTTTCTGATAAGACATAACTGCCTCCACCATGCAGGCATGAAAAACAGATGTGATGTCTTAAAAGGGGTCATAAACCATTGAAGATCCCCAAAGTGTCCCCAGCCTCATTTCTGGGGCCTTCCATCAGATGACTGAATACAATCCACAGTGTTCCATCACACAGTGTAAAATTCCCCCCACCCAGAGGAGGTACTGGGAGTTTCCACCTAAAACTGAATGTATACTGAATTTTTTGTTTGGTGGGCTCATCTCACCCCCAATGGATTAAGACTACAACCATCCCTTTGAAAAACAGATGTCTAAATTGTATCAATCAAATCTTGTCTCTGGATCCACCGATGGTGATGTCTTTCCTCTCCACTATCTAGTCTTATATTTTCTTTTTCTTTCTTTATTTTCCATTCTTTCTTTTCCTTATCTATTTTCTTAAGTGAAATTTTTGTACTTTTATATTGTTATATTTCAATAGCAAACAGCCAAAACACCTACATACATTTTCATTGCAACCAAATTGCTCTAAAATTAACCTACCATACATGTATGTATGTATATGTACATACAAACCAGTCATTCAGTGTCATTTCACTCAAATCCACCCGAAGGGATCTATGAACAAGAACCTCAATTACCTCACTTCAGAGTTGGGTCATAACAGAGAATGTATATCCATATACATCTATTAGAACTTAAAATGTTGGGTTTAAGGTTATTTTTGTTACATGTGTCAGTTCTTTGGTTACTCACACTGGGAAAACACAGGAGAGAATAAATCTCAAATTTTTGCTCATATGTAGGTTTTCAGGCCTCAGAATTTCTGTGTGAGACAGAAACATTTACATAAATGTTTGCTTTGGTTTAGGAAATCACATAGGATTTGAACCAGAGGCCACATCACACACCAGAAGCTCAAGTGTTAACAGTGGCCCAAGCAGAGACTGTCTTCCACAAAGAGTAGGAACCAATGAACAGACTGATAAAGAAGCCAGCTGGGTGTCAAATAGGAATCTTGTTAAATAGGAAGGCAAGACATGAGGTTCAAAGAAAAGAGACCAAAGTTTCTAGGTGAGTGGGAAGACTGAAGCTATTTGAAGGACAAATATCTGTCACATCACATGGATTTTATACAGGTTGTTCTACTCACCTGGATTCCTTATGCTATGCTCACACATTTTAGACTCTTAAATGGACCAATTGCATGAAGGTGGCTTGTGGTCCAATTATGAAAATGTTACTTATGTTCCTGCCTGTGAATACTCCTTTCACTTAATTATGAACTTGTGTTACATAAATGGTTTATTTTTGAGGTTGTTTGAATACTTTGAGGATTGGTTTCATTTGACTGAAAATGACTTTAGACTTCTAGAAGTTCAAATTGGATAAATGACATCTTAAAATGGCCAGAAACTGTGTCCTTGGAAAACATATTTTCCTGATCCATCAACTAACATTGGTAAGAAATTTGACAAGTGACTTATTGTGAGCTACAGTGTTGAGAGTTGCTTTATGAGATAACTTCATGTTAGGGGGGAAAGCCTTAATTTTAACTCAATGCTGGGATAAGATCCAAGGCACCTTTACCTCACCTTCCTTCCTTCTTCTACAATAATCTGTGGAAAGAAATCCAGAACCTTGGGGTAGTCCAGAACCAGCAGGATGCCTCTGAAAGCCTCTACATAGCTATTTTAACAGGTTAAACTGAGACTCTTCTTTAACTATGGGGAGAACCTCATCACTCACCTTAGGTGAAAGATGATTCTGGGTCTCTGCACACTGGCAAGGGATGATATTTACAAGTGGCTACCTCAGTACATGTAATATAAGGAATATGTCTGAATAGGTGCTTTAAACTCTAAAAGTATTGTAGTACATTCCTCTGACCTTTCACACTGAAGTTTTCTTTTTCGAGATTTGTACTTTTTTGGTAAAGGAAGGAAATTAAATTTTTTAAAGAACATTTTGGCTACCATTACCTTTAGACACCATTTGCTTTCCTTTTCATTACAAGGAAACAAATCTTTTTGTTCACTTTGCATGTGCTTTCCCAAGTCTATTTGTCTGTCAGTTAAGAGCAGCTCCAAGACCATACTCAGGAGCAGAGTCTATATTATAGGACTGTGTAATCAAATACAGCCCAGTGAGTTCATTTAGGAAATGAGGTAAAAAAAAGGGAACCAACAGTTCCTCACAAAGTCACAAACAAACAAAAAAACTCCAACCCACAGAATCTCAGCACCCTCTTGTTTTCTGAATTGAAATAAATGACTTTACAACTTCAAAGTTCTTTCACTGTGTTGATGTGTGTGTGCAGTGGGAAAGCTGTTACATAAATACAGATTATTCTATAAACACACTAGATACAGTAAAACTAATGCAAGTTTATGCAAAACCATCTTTAACAGAATGTTTTTACAGTTCATACAAACCATGAAACCCTATATTTGGATACAAAGCATGTTCTGCGGCAAGTTACACTGTAATTTAGGCAGAACATAATTTTGTGATATAGAATTAGGAAATCTATTATGGCCTCAAGTACTGAGTCTCAAAAATAAATTTTCAGCAGTGAAATGCAAGTGATTTTACACCATTGATCATATGGTACAAAATGCATTCAGTTGGCTTTTAATAGACTAAGATATAATTAAAGGAAATTATATACAATCTTTCTGTTTGATACATCTATACATGCACATACACAATAGGCAGACTGATAACTCTTTAACTTCTAGCTATCTCTAGAAAATTATGGCACAAATAACTTCCTATTTGACATATAATGAGAAAACTGTGCTTATACAGTGATTTCATTGAAAAATATTTCTAAACTGTGCCAGGCAGTCCCTCTATTTTAGATCGTTTAGATGTCAAGGATTTTATAAGACACAGAAAAGCTTGAGGTAAGGAGCAAGCAAGTGAACACCCCAAAGTAATATCAGAAACTGTGACAGAGCCAAGGAAAAAGAAAGCAGTGAAGACACCATCAAGGCACAGGGAGCATCAAGCATCTGTCTAGTCACATTTATCTTTTGAACTTACGAAAACCTACCCCCAACACACAGTAGTTAACTCTTAAATACCTCTAATGACAAGGATTCAACAGACTCTCTAAAAAGCCTTCCTTGTGCTATCAATTAATTAATTATTCAATATATTAATTATACTGGTGACAGCCTTTGCTACTCATTTAGTAATTGGTTTTATATTGTTGTTAATTATATTGATGAATTTTAATGGAAAATTCTTCAGATTTGCTGGTGTCCATCAGGCAGTGACTGAGTTCAGCTCTTCAAATCATTGAGTACCCTTCACGTGGCAATTACTGCTGGGCTGTGTTTCTCTGGAGTTTGTGTATGACAGTGCCAAATGGGACTGTGTGAAAATGCTTACTAATGTCAAGACATATCAAATCTTTAGTGTCTCCCTTGTCCACCAGGCAATTACCCCGCCACAGGAAGAACTTGGATTGATTTGATATGACTTTTTTTTTTTTTTTTTTCTCTTGACAAATTCATGTCAGCTACTCCCTATCACCTTATCTACAGGGTGCATCCAAACTAATTAACAAGCTGTTCCAGAATATTTCAGGTATTGAGGCTAAGTTGATGCACCTAAGTCTTCCCACTTACCTCATTTTTAAAAATAGGTACAATGTCTGTCCTTCCTCATCCCCTAGGGAATTCACCTCTTTCTCATGTGTTTTTTAATCACCAATGTCTCCTAGATTTTGTCTGCTTCTTTGAGTATATGATATGAATATATCTAACTTACCTTAATAGTGAATAACTTAAGTCTATGTCTATAATTAGCATTTCCAAATCTAGGTTTTAGAAAAATCTGAGTTTAGATTTAAAAATTCACATTAATTTTTTTGTATAATGTTGACAGCCAGAGCACAGAGTATCTTTAACAAACCACTGAATGCTCTGAACATGGTATTCAGTTTTCTAATTGGTAGAGAGAGAGGTCAAATCTGGAAGACTTGAAGACCCAGGGGATTTCTCCTCTCTTGTCTGCTGCTCCCAAGTGTGTGTACTGCTGGCAACAAGGCTAAGCATGTATTGTGCAGATGGTGATACACACACAGTGCACAAATGCACATACATCCAGCTATAATGATAACAAAGAGAGAGCAGTGCCTTTAATGGAAGCCAAAAGTGCACCAGCAGCATTCTCATCACTTCAAACATCATGGAGGGCTGACCCTGCATCTCATCTCCAGGTGATCAGGATTGGGTCTTGCTTGCAAACAATACAGGTGCCTTCACACTTCCAACTCATGGACACATCTGTGGGCCCCTTGTGCCCTAGCTCTTTGTGCATGTCCAGGAAAAACACCTAGAAAGATACAAAACTTGTGTCTGGAAGGATTCAGTCTCCTGCTTCATTAGTAAATCACACATCATACAGAGCCATGTTACACAGAGAATAGACAGATTAACAGAACAGATTGTAACAAAAAGGTACATGGCTTTATCAATGTACTGCATGGAAATGGACTGCATGCAATCCAGGTTTGCATGGCAAGGTTTTGGTAGTGGGGGGGCTAGAGGGGTGGCTTCTGTGAGAAGATGCTGGAAGCTTTGTTGAGGTCTGACAGAGCTAATTCCAGCTGGCTCCAAAAGGGACACACTGCTACATGGTTAGCTACTGCCTTTAAGTTTTAAAACAATTTGGAGAACTTAGTGTGGACTACCATTTTATTTCCCTCCTACTTATCTCACACTAAGAGTTATATTCCTTCAGGAGATACCAGATCTCCATTTTGAGTAGCTTTACTCAAAAAAGCTTTACTGCCTTTACACAGGAAAGAAAAATTTTCAAGCACATGAAATGAATAAAATAAATAGAGACAACAGTACGTCAGAGCAGATCTGTGATGAATACTATTTATCACTAGGATATGGTTTCTTAGACTAAAAGCACACTAATGATCAGCCTGTAAGTATGTAACTTCAGCCATCACAGTCAACTAAACAGACTCTATGCATGTCTCTTCAGCACTCTGTCCCCTGAGACATGCCGAAATGTAATACTGTATTAGTTCTTCTTGCAGCATTTTCTTTTGGATAAGAAAAACATTTTGTAAAGAATTTTTAAGGCCATGTGAAGCCCTGTATAGAAGGAAGAATGCTTATAGGCAAGTGTAGCACAGATCTCTTCTCATAGACAGACTGACTAAGTCATGCAGTTGAGATGCAGCTCACACTGGACAGTTAATGAGGTGCCATAAATGGATTTAATCCCTTCTTAGGCATCTTCTTTATCATCTCATTAAGTATCTTTGAACAATCATCTCTTGAGGTATTTAAAAGTCACATAGATGTGTCACTTAGGGAAATGGTCTACTGTGGATTTGGTAATGTTAGGTTAATAGTTAGACTCAATCTTAAGGGTCTTTTCCAACAGAAATGTTTTGCTGATTCTGTTCTTCCACTCAACAAACCTTTTTGAAAGATAGTAGCTTTCTTTTAGATAAAAACTACATTTTCTGCCAAAAACCTATAGGCAATGAGCATTAATAGATTTCTGGCATCTATAACTGCTCTGATTCATTACATATTAAATGGATGAGAGGGCCTGAAATGAGAGTCTTATGGAACTTATTTGGAAGATCTCATGTCATCTTACTGACAGCTATTCTTTATAAAAATGATACTAATTACTTTTACTTGTCCATACTGAGTGATTCACCCCTTTGATCCAAGAGAACTCCCTGTTAAGAGTTAGTATCAAACCTCTGCAGTCCCTTGTAGCTGAAAAAATTCTGGGGATCTTAGGGAAGGATTCAATTTAACTAACTAACCATCCAGACATTAAATATCACACCTAAAGATTTGTGCAGGCTTTTTCAATTACCAAGGGAAAGAGACAAGTATGTCCTGAGGACACCTTGTCCTACCTATCTCAGACAGAACCTTAGCAGTTGATACATTACTTTGTAGGGGTGTCTTTCTCCCTGTATGGGCTGATGGAGTTTTGTCAACTAGCCTAGTCAAGAAGCTTAACTTTTAGAAGGTTAGATTTAAGAAAAATCAATCCAATCTCTGTGACTAGCAATCCAATATTTTTTATTTACTGGATTACTTCATTCACTGTGAAATTGTAGGTAACATTTGGAAAAAAAAAAAAAAAAGGCAAAAAAAGCGCTTCTAATTATTTGGATAAACTTTGAAAATGAATGTTATCCAGTTCAGATTTTGGAGATATAATAATTCCTTTCAAATCTGACAAAATTTAAATGCTTATTGTAAGGAATATCTATTACTCCACTGTACAGTTTCCACAGTTTGGTTAATCATGCTATTAATATTAGTGATGTTACTGAAAGGATAAATGAGTGCATAACTATTCATAATTTCAGTATCAGAGACATCCAGGGTAATTTTTTTTCCTTCTTTGTCAACTTTGACACTTCTTTTCTGATTTTCACTCTTTCCTGTTCTTAGTGCTTTTCATTCCTATTTGAAGAACCTTACAATTTTTCTATGACATCATAAAAAAAAGAAATAAAGAATGTAGAAGGAAAATAAGTTTATTGCTTTGTACTAAGATTTACCTCATGACCTCATATTCTTCTCCATGATCTTCCTGGTAACAAACTCTGTTCAACCTGGCACTTTGGTGTTGCCATGTCATCAACATAATCATTTATTGAAGAAGTACCTGACAGTCAAAAGTTTCACTCCTGTCTGTGTGGATGTATTTAAAATGAAAAAGGTATTGTCAATATTCACTCAGTTTTCATATCTTTCTTAGCAATCATGATTTGATTTGAACACATAAAGAAACAGATTGAAACACTTGTTAAAAAGTTTTGATCATTCATATCCTCACATATATTTGGTATAATTGTCTTGTTTCTATTTCTTAGAAAAAATATGGAGAATGAGATTGACAAGAATTGTATGAATTTGCCTGATAATAAACAAGAAACAGATCACAAGATTCTAAATCCAACTTATCTGATCATTCCTTTTTTT
>VXAU01005828.1:126334-149285 GCA_013399695.1 Formicarius rufipectus | reverse complement strand
ACACATCCAGCCATTGATGGGTACTGGGACATGACTCAGAACTAAACATTACAAATTGTTGAATATTTATTACCAAACAGTCCTTTGGAAATCCTCCTGTGGCTATCTCACAGCAGTGGTCACACTCACTAAGATGACTAATTGATGACTTACCTGCTAGAAAACCTATGCAACTGATAGCTTCATGAAGCTTTTATTTGAGAAGAAAAACAGCCCCTAATTACAGGCATATGAAGAAGTACAGGGGATCCTAATAAAGAGGGGAAAAAAAAAATCTCTATTGATTAAGTAAGTACCTTGCATAATAGCATATAAAAAAAACAACCAACCAAACAGAACAAAACAAAACAAAACAAAAAAAAAAAAAAAAAAAAAAAAAAAAAAAAAAAAAAAAACAAAAAACCACAAACAAACAAACAAACAAAAAAAACAACACAAAAACTGTTGAACTAGTTGGCTATTTGTTACTGCAGATCTTCAGAGAATGTTTACCCCTAAAAACCAGCTACTCACCCGAGATGAATCATGGTAAGCCTGAACAGTTCCAGGTCTAATTAATGCTTTAGTCACATCCCAGTTCATATCCTAAATATCTGCCAATGTCACCAGCAGGCTTAGTTTCTGTTGGCTTTCTCAGAGAATATTCAGTGTGATTAAAGCTGGAAATATCCTCTTCCTACTTTGATCAGCTTTAGTCTAGGAACACATGGAGAAAGCATGCACCTGTGTTATGGGAGATAGCTGTTCTGGTTCTGGAATATATGCATCCTATGGGTGTTCCCTAATGGATACATTGAGATGGAGTCTATGGAAAGGAAGAGGGTTTGCTTTTATTTTTCTTTTTCCTTAAACTAAAATCATTCCACTTTACATGGGATCAATGCACATTCATTTGGCACAGAAGACAGTATGAGTGTGATTATAATGGCAGATGGATTCATCTGGGAGACAAAAACGACCAGGTGCTCCACTTTGTGAATACTTTAATATTCAGTATTGATTAGATTAATGAAGGGCCTCCAGGTCTCTCCTTTCCTTACCAAAGGCTTTAACTACTAGGCTCTAGAGTGAGGTTCAAGTTTCTAGTCAAAATATTTCAAAAGGAAACTTTCTAACCACCTGGAATGAGATGTTTTCTGTTGAATCCTTCTAAATTCAAGAGAGTCTTGTGAAAAACACTTGTTCATCTTCCAAGCCATTTCAGTTAGTGACTCAGAAACTGCATAAAATGATCAATCCTGATTTTTTTTTTTTTTTATCTTTTCTAGGGAAAATGATTAAATTATGATTTAAGTACCCTTGAGTCCAGACATTAGTGTGAATCTCAAGTGAAGATAAAGCCCTGCTTCCACAGAGTTAGCATTTGCACTTGCAGATGGGATTAAGGACATATTGCTGTTTTCAGTGTTAGCTGTGATCTAGGTGATGAACCCATTGGCTTCCCCAGCATTCAGATGACTAACTCACACTATGAACTTTCTCTGAGATACAAAGATAGTCAAAACACCTAAATCTATGCTGTCACTAGACACTTGGCATTAAAAATAAGCACAGCAATAATCAGAACTGGCCTTTTGATGATATACTCCAACTGGAGATTTCTAAAAAGGGGAGAGGGAACAGTCTTCTGGATTTGATTGCAGAATTGGATTTCTTTTTCTCCTCTTTTTAAATATTAAAGAGTTTAATTTATGAAAAATCCAATTAAGACTGCCTTCATGTTTTTAATGTGCTCTTAACTGAGGTCTCAAGAAAAAGAATCTCAAAGAAAGTATATCTGACATGATACAGAAAGATCAAAGCATGATGAAATCAACAGTTGTCTTTTCCTCAACAAGACAAAAAAAGCTATTCCATTAAAAGTAATTTGTCAAACATAAATTTCAGCTATATCACCTATATCATGTAGTAGATAGATAACTGAATGGAAAAGGATAGCATCCTTAAATATTTGATTTATACATAGGAAAAATTAATCTTCCATTGAACCCTGAAATAATTGACTGCAAAGATACAAAACAACCACAAGGTGGAGAGAGACAGAGCAGGATTATCTCGTTGTGTCCTGATATAGAAGCAAATTTAAAATTATACTGTATTCCCACTGGACTTTTGTTCTGCAGGAGAAGCCATCGGCTTAGTCAACAATTGTTACATGATGGTTATTGATTTGAATGGATGATTCTGTCTTAAGGCCAACCTCTGTCAAAAACAAATGCATGGTCTGCTTAAAGAAACTGCTTGGAGCATGCAATGGCAGCTAGAAATATGCTAACAGGCAGATTTAGCTAAAGAAATGATTAATGGAGACTGCAAAGACCTTGTAAGAAAATAACTTTTAGTTCTAGAAATGCAACGGTTCTTCAAAGAACAAAACAAGTGTCTGTCCTTTACTCTTCACTGTATTTATTTTCCCTTTCTTATATCCTTCTAGCACAGAAAATATGTCAGAGGCTTTTTATTATAGAGAAAGGCTGAAAGGTACAAATTATATAGCTGACTCAGGACAATCTAGATTTTCCTTCATACTGGACCATCTCAAATTCCGTGTGAAAAATAATCATCATTAAAATGCAAAGATGTTTTGATGCCAGTACACCAAGGGATTTTATGTGTTCAGTCTTAACAAAGAAATAAAAGTGCCTAGGAAATTGTTTCAAATCCACCAAAGACTATGCTTATCTGTTATGGTATATCAATTTGAGGTGTTGGATATGTGAACTTAACTGCCTTTATTGCTTGCAACATACTCTGTGATGTTGCCAAATACATGTATTATTTAGTCCACAAAAAGCATGGATAGCCTAAGTAAAATCAGAGTCATATAACTTCTATTTTATCAAAATTAGTTAACAGATAATTCCACAACCCACGTGTAAATTGAATTCTAACACATAAAATCATTTGTTTTTCAAATTAAACAAAAAAAAGTATTTTGCACTTTCAATTCCTCTGTGAATAAGGGTCATATGATCGTGTTGCTTGTGTATGCATATCTGTTAAATCTTAATAATTTTCAAACCTATTGTCAATTTCATCTGCATCAACATTCAAATGGATTATGTGCCTCCACAACTGGTGAAAATGGGCATCCAAATAAGCAAATCTCCATGGAAAGAACAGATGTGTCAAGAACATATGCCACATAAGACATTGGAGAATCAATAGAGGAAAGCCCTATTACAAGAGACAGCTTTGGAGAAAAATTCAGGTAGACCTCACACCTTATTACATAAGAGAATCTATTCCTCATTTCTCAGTTCTGGTTCTTCTGTCTTCTGCTGTGTGCAATGTATACCCTTACTAAAAAGAAAAAAATGGAAAGATACAAACTGCTGAAATTTTATATAGCCGTTTCTTCCTTCCCTGCCCCGCAATTTCCTGATGCCTAAGAATATGTGAATTCTAGTGGAAGCTTTAATTTCATTCATTTATGAATGCAGTCAGCCTCAAGTCCAGAGGACAGGAGGCTCCCTTAGTTGGTAATGCAACTTCTTGTTTAGTACATGAGTTTGCTTTCCATTGTATATCACTTTGTTATGTTGTTCAATCAGCAGCAACCACCTAAGAAGGATTTATCAAAACTATTGTAAAACCATCATAGAAGTTGTTAAAATCAGTAAAAGGACATAGAACCACTGTATTACAACAAGAAACTCACAGACCAGCTAAGAAGAGAAGGTATTTAAAAGAATATTTTAACATTGAAAAAAAAAAAAAAAAGGAATATATAGAACATCTTAAACATCATCAAATCTTACCTTGTCATGATCTGTAGAAGGACACCCATACTGGTATCCTGCATTGACTTTGCTATCCTTTCTATTAGGAAGCTTTTTATCTGTCATTGTTGTAATAATAATTCCTTATAATATTTTTCATGCACCTAAAATTCAGAAGAATGGTTTTTAAACTAGATCATTGAAAGGAACTAGATCTTAGTTGATTTTTTTTTCCTAATAAGGTATCACTTTCAATTACTTACTTTCATCAGAAATAAGATCTTAAATATTATTTATACCCTGTAGTAATCTTAAAAAAATAAATTTCATTGGCTGAATTACTCAGAGACTAAGATTTTTTTTTTAATTTTCTGTTATTTAGTGAGTGCTTTCTTTGTTTCAGTGAATTGTAACTATCAGAAATACAAAAAGGTTCTATTGCCTTTTCAGCTGACCTGTGAAAAGTGAATTGTCTGTGAATTTCACTCCCTCCTTTTCACATCACCTTATACAGTTCAAATTTATTAATTAGACTGTCTTTGATACTTAGTTCAGTGTTCATTATTTCTAACTGCCAACCCATGAAATATTCTTGGAGTGTCTTTCTCTGTCTAATCACATGCTGGTTAATGCTTGTTTCTGCCCAAAGCATATAGACAATCATTTCTATAGAAATAAAGCAATATATCAGTGAGGAGGGGATAATGAGAAGTTCTAGGATAGATATTCTCAAATGATTCGGTTTCTCTCCTTTCTTTTCTCTGCTGATTTCCAGGACCTTCCCATCACTGTTCTGACCCCTTTCCTCTCTTCTCCCATGTGTGCAAAGAACTGTCAGGAAAATTACCTGCAACGAAACTTTTAAGAGCCTTACTTGCCACAGAAAGTGCTCTTGGGCTCCTTCAGGGAGAGAAAATGCTGTTGTTACACGTGTTTCCCTAGACCCCTCTGTATTAGCTCTGTATGCCTTTTTACAGGGTAGAACTCAAGGGAGAAGACAAGAAGCAAGTTGCTTCCAAACATGAGGGAAGAGATTGAACTAGGCAAAAAAACAGTCTTTCACTTTTTCAAAAACTGTTATGCTCTTCACATTATTGTCAGAGAGAAAAGACAGAAGGAGGTAGGCAGGCAGGAAAGAGAGAAAGAAAAAGACAGGGTTCATAACATTTTACTATGCTTTCTTATATTGCTGTGTCAAAATATCCATCTTAGGCCCACCATCAAACTAAGGACAGATATTCTCAGAACAAAATTTGCTAAGATAGATAGATAGATAGATAGATAGATAGATAGATAGAGAGAGAGAGAGAGAGAGAGAGAGAGAGAGAGAGAGAGAGAGAGAGAGAGATATAGAGAGAGAGAGATAATGTTGGTAACTAAGGTAAAATCTCAGTTTTCTTGGTCTATGCAAGTCTAGGCTTAGTCTTGTAGGGATAGACTCTTAAAGATGTCATGGACTTCTGAGACATTTTCCTATGAGCTAGATTCCTACTCTTCGCATAAATCAGATGTCTTTTTCCTAAACAAATGTATCTATACTTTGTCTAAAGATGTGTTTTCAATGATTCCCCTCCCAAAGACAGTCAAGTTTCAAATAAACATTCTTTTTTCCAAGAGTTCCAAAGTTACTACTTGATCTCAAATTCAATATATTTCCTAGATTTATTTATGTTTAAAAATTAGCATTTGGAGGTATCGAATGGATTTTTTTTTGGTGTATTATATGTGTCCATCCCATTATACCTTTTTAAAATTATAAAATTTATGAAACTTATGATATTAAGAATCTTGTTCTGCTCTAGAAACAGAGCAAGAGGTTTTGTACCATGGAGAATTCGTGGTGCAAAAAAGCAATTGAGTATAATTACTTGCAGGTATATAACTGTATTACTACAACATTTTTTATACATTCAGCACATTTTGAAACTAGCTAGCTTGTGTCCTGGCAGCTAGGAGCTGCTGCAGCAACAGCAGATCAAAACAGGTTTCAAATGATTTCAAGAAGCAACACAGATTATTTTACTCTAGTCTTTCAATGGGTGCATCTGACTATGCAGTCCTACATCCCTGTAAAGCTCTCTGGTAAATTCATTGTCTTTTATTCTGCTTTAGATCACATATGTTCAGAATTTAATGTGTGAGCCTGCGTAAAGTGAAGCTGTGGAAATTATGACAAAGCCAAAGAGAATTATATTTCATTATTATAACTTTTTGAGAATGACAAAATACTGTCTTGCTTCTCTTTCACCTTCCCAAAACCAGTGAATTTACAACAGTACGAAAGGTGGACTACTGTAGATTTTATCTTTTTCAGTTGTTCATAGATGTAAAGATAAGCAGTAATTGAATTGACACTTTAGGAAGATGTTTATGTATGAAAGCAGTAGAATAGCATTCTTTGGTATTGGCGTTTGTTAACCTGGATAGCAGGAAGATTCAATTCTCAGTGGCCATCCTCATTTGTAGCCTTCACAGACATTGAAATCCATAAAGAAGACATTACAGAGCAATTTGGGGATTCAGCTGCAGTAGACCAGCAGAACTGGATATTTACCACAGAATCAGAAGAAATGCACTGAAATTGGCATTTACACAATAAACCCCTAAAAATCAGAAGTAGTCTTAGATGTAAAAAAGTAATTTTAAGCTACCTCTTTTCTAGGAAAGACAGTCTGGAGACAATGGAGGAGCAGAACCCGGGCATTTCAGTCTTGCATTTTCCTGTTTTCTTGTCTTTGTACATACTATGAGTTAAGTGGTAGCCTCCACTTGAAAACCTGTTTTCCAGCTCCTATTTCTATTCATATTCTTTTATGTGCTCTCTAAATTTGGCGAAAAGATACAAACCCATTAATCAGTCACAACTGAACATTGAAGTAAAAGAGACAACACTTCCTGGCTCATGTATCTGAAATTTTATAAAATGTAATGATGGGATAAGGACACGGAGGTCAGTGCATAGGATGTATTATCTGCTTTGCTCTGCACAGCCCTGGTGCATGGAGATCTATGAAAAAATGGGTTACTGAAGACCCAACAGTATTTTGCAAAACGTGGACAAATTTAAGGGTACGTACATAGCCAGAATACCAGAAACACACAGAAAGGTTATTCCACACTCCTGCTTCATGTCTCAGGGGGTGTGTTTCTGAAAGTACCTCTGGAAATGCCAGAGTATCTTACAGTGGAGAAGGACTATCTGCTGTAGACACATCGTGTCTGGCCCACTTAAAAGGCAGGATACTCAGTAGCACCAGGGGAAGGATTTGCATTTTTATTGACCATTTTCATTTTTCGTATAATTTCACTGGCACGTAGCTGTTAATATCCAGTGAATGAAGTTGTTCAAGTTGTCATACTAAATCTTGAAGGTTTTCAGTACACTCCTACAGTTTGTGAAGCTGCTATAATCCTAATTAGCATAATTGTTGGCACAACTTATCAATGGAGATGCCAGAGACAGACAGCTGGTTCTTACAGTAGATTGGTGTAGCAAAGCATTTATATAGATGCTTAATTTTAATCACCATAATTTTAACTCTGTATATGAGTCAAGATCTGTTCAAGGAGAAGCTTACTGGATCAGAGACAGGTTACTAGTAGCCTGAAGAACCTGGAAAGCTTAGAGACTTCAGAGATTTATCTCAGAAAAGAATTCTATCTATTCTCTGATAAGCCATATACATCTGCTGGAAAACTTAAACATCATGTCTATGATATTTTCTTTGAATTATTATTAGAAAGACTGATGGTTATAGACTTTAAGTTCTCTGCTTTCTTGACTGTGATGGTATTCAACTTATTTTCTTAAAACTGGTATTCACATTCCTAAAAGCATCTGGCTCATACTATCACAGCCTTACAGGACTTGTGGAGTAAAGGGTACTTTTTTCTTGCCTCGACATTTAGACCATACAGCATGGCCCTAGTGTCATTACATTGCATGGTTGCCACAGATCTCCTTGGACATCCCTGTGTCTGCCATGGCAGTATAAACTAAGGGCAAAAATTAAGTTTCTGGTAGTTTATTCATAATTTATAAAATTTATAACTTAATTTGGAATGTAGGTTACCTCAACAGTAAGATTCAAAAATATAAAGCATTTTTTGTTCTATTCAGCTAGATTCTGTTATTGTTTGGTTTGACAAAATTGTGTGAGTCCAGATATTTTCTGAATATTACCACACTGAAAACTTTCAAAAATAGTTTAACATTGAGAATTCTAATATCAAGAATAGTCTAAAATCTGTGAGCTCATCTAAATCCTATATTGTCTAGGAAGATATATGTCTAAAATTACAGTCACAATTTTAACACTATTAAATCTAAACTGAAAAGCTCACTCCAGGTAATCCTAATTCTGAAACCTAAATTCTAGTTTAAACTTAATTCAGATCTTCCTGGTTCATTGATTCTAATATAACATCTAGAAAATAAAGAAACAATAAACATTAGTTGATTGATATTGAAAGCCTTTTCAGAGAGTTGGCTCACACTTAAAAAGTAATTTAGTGTTTCTTAACTGGAATTGGAGTTAGAATTTGCCACTGGGAATGAGTTTTTGCTCTTACAAATCAAATTTCAACATACAAGATATGGAACTCTTTTTATCTCAAATGCAAATAAGTTATACAATTTAAACTCTGAATGTAATGAAAACAGTGTTTTGAAGTCATAATTATAATTAAGTTCCAGAGCTTCAAATAAACCGTTACATGTGCAGCTTTGTGCAAAACTTAACTCAGACTGATTCAGAATTTTTTCTGGTCATCAACACTACTGTTTTTTCATGGCAACGGAATTTTTGCTTGTTTATTTTGTTTCAATATGCTACTCAAGCAAGATATACATTTGAAATTTTGTGTAATATCAAAAGCCACTTGAAAAGAAAACTTCCTCTGTTTTCTGTTCAAATCAGTCCTTCAGTTTATGATCTCACCCTTCTCTCAAATGAGACAATTTTGGAAACAAAGACAGACAGTACTACAAATGTCTAGCTACAGTAGCTTCATGTACTCACATACACTATCCATAATACATTAATGCTTCTTAGTAGAGTCCATATCAGTGAGGAAAAAGCTTTTTTTCAGGCACCAAAGTGAACCCTAGATACCTGGTAGGCAACCAGGCAACTTTTTCAAAAAATTTTGTCCAAAGCTTTGTCTACAAGCAAATTCCTGGAGATAAAAATCTTGTCGTTTTGCAGGGTTTATTGGTTGATTTTATTTTATGGTCTGTTTATTCTTACTCTTCTGATTCTATCTAATTCGAACCTAACTCTGCAGAACAGATCCCAGATGCACTGGGACTAGTCTTTTCTACCTAGAAGCATAGAAGAATTAGGATTTTAGTTAGAATTTCACTCACTCTTTATTATTTCTTCCCTACATCTTCTGTGCTATATGGGTTCAAGGCAAAGGAAAATTAGTCCTTATATGATTTATGCTTGTACAGGGACAGATTGTCCTCTGGTGTAGCTCTATGGTTACTGACAGGGAGATGCCAATTTAGCTTTCTGAGGATGTAACTTCCTGCAGTCAGCAAGGAGGTAACTGTAAGCAAGATAACTTTCAGGAAGAATTGTTAGCATTCATCATTTAAAAATGTCTTTGTGAGATTAAAACAGGAAGAATGTATCATTTTAATGTTAATGTTTTCTTCAGTCTCTAATATATATACTTCTTGAGATTGTCTCTCTGCATATAAACACATATCCATGCATACATATCCAAATATACTTATAAACAAATATCATGTCGGCAATGATCTAAAAATACTGACATGAGTGACAACCCCAGAGGGAGAATAACAAAGAGACTGAAGAAGTCTGTATCCTGAATCCCCATATAATCTCATTATAGTAAATAGAACACAGTGTAGGAGAATTCTCTCCAGAGAACAACAACAGAGTAGGAAATGGGCAGGTTATGCAATAAGTTTTTCACTTCTTTAATGTGCTACACTGTCTTGGCATATATACACTATTTTTCTTATGCATTTCCTCAAGCAAGTGATTATTTAAGTAATCTATTTAAAAATAACAACAAATGTTGCAGACTATTGTGGAACACTAACACAAAGAAACTCATCATTTTATGTTACCTTTTACATATGTAAGAAAAACAAAATGGCCTTAGAAACCTGTATTTTTTTCCTAATTTAAATTTTTTTTTTTAAAGCAATTATTATACACAGTAGGAGGAGAGTGGCCAAAGCGATTAAACAGAGGAGTGTCTGATGGCATAAGAAAGATCAATCACCAGAAAAAAAATAATTACTAAGGGAAAAGAATTTGATGAAGAGTTTTAGTCTCTTAGTCCTTTTTAGTCTCTATATGAAACAGAAAAAGGAATAATTTTGCTTAAAAGTTTGAATGAATAATTTAACAACCAAAGGCTAAAATGGCAAAGTCTCAAAGTAAATTATAGTAATTGTAAAATGTTAAACAGTCACTCTTTTCCTCAGTAAGGAAAAAAAAAAAAAGCTTAAAAAAAAAAAAAAAAGAGTTGCAACTCTTTGAGTTATATATGCAAAACCCCGTGCTCAGATTAAATCACAGGACCATGTGAAAAAATGTTTAATCATTTTAAACAAGTCTAGTAGGCATATGTCCCATTCATAAAAGGCATACAATAGCTGGCATCCCTTGGTGATTCCTGCTTTGCTAAGAATGAGAACAGACTGAATGCAGAAGAAGATCAAACCACCCTTACATCTCTAAAATTGGTGAGTGAAGGTTAGGAAATGTAGACAGAATAGTGCAGGAGAGCAACAAAACTGTTGTACGTGCTGCCAGGCAAAGGTTTTATAAGCTTGGTGTGAGACTTATTGGTATTTACTTCACAAGCAGAGTTGTGAATTGCAAAAAAAAAAAAAAAAAAACATGCCCGAGAGATTCTGTAGAGGAAAACTTTCAAACTAGAGTATGTCTGGAAAAGAAAAAGAATGATTCAATGGGGAAAGCACTAAGTTTGATATATCTGATCATAGTTCTGTGTTCAGTCACTTCAGACTTGCTGCTTTATCCAACCAAAGGTAAGGCTAATATTCTTGAGACAGACATATTAAGATACAAAAATATGGAACCTGCATATGAAACTTGCAGTACCCACATTTCTCTAACTGCATGTGCATAATGTAACCTAAATCCTTAGAACAACTTCTGCTTGTCTGTACCAGCAAATTTTCAAATCTTTTGCCCAGTTGGCCTTCATATGTAATTATCATGGCCACACTACTTGTCTTCCTCCGCTACCTCCACCCACTCCAAAATAATCTCATAGGATGCATCACCTTCATTGTCTCCATGGAGGTCAGAAGTTCATGCTCCTTCCCTTCATGAAGCGATGTTCTTCTGACTCTGAGCTGCATGCCTTATGTAGCAGCCGTCTTGTAACACTAGTGAGAAGACAACACATTACACAGACAATTCCAGGTGTCAAAACACTTGTTTTAAAAAGGAGATGGAGGAAATATGTGAGATTCTGGATGTGAGATAGACAGACTTGGGATTAGTCTTTCCCTTTCTTTCTGACTCTTTTCCATTATTCACACACCTCCTTAGAACCAGATAAAAACTTACAATGAGTCTTACATTCATACACCGAGGCTTCTCACCTCTGGATGTTTCACTTAGACCTAATCAAGCTTACAACTCAATTTCATCATATTCTCACACTGAGATCCTTCAAACCTTATGTCTCCTATATATTTTTAGTTTACTGTACCCACTAAAAATGTTAGTTTACAACAAAGATTTTTCTACAATTTGAGGGATTTGGGTGTTTGTTTTTTTTTTGGTTGGTTGGTTTTTTTGTTTGTATTGTTTGTTTTGGTTTGTTTTGGGTTTTTGTTTGTTTTGTTTTGTTTTGTTTTTCTTTCCAGTAGGTCTACAGTTGAGATCCATGAGAAGATGCTTATCACTATTTAACTTAACTATAGGAATTACTGGATTAGCATACTTTTCTGTCTCTCTCTCTCTCTTCCTGAAACATCTGTGTGTCCACCACCATGAGTTTTTGTGATCTCATTGACAATGATTGCCTTGGTGAATTTCTGGAATCTTCAAAGCAAGTTACACACTGAAATGACTGTGATAAAGGAATACTTCAAGGCAGTTTTTACACACGACTTTCCTGGTAACTGCTGAGTGGCACAGGCTGTGACTTTCTGTAACTACTGTATATGCACTGAATTTCAAATTTAGGGCTACCCAGTTGTGGAAATATATTCCAGAGTAATTCCTGTGCATGTGCTCCCACTCCAACATAGTAAATAGTGCATGTTAAACCAATGCTGACTATTGCTTCCTCATGAGGGAAAGCTGAGGGTCAGGCACTGATCTCTTTTGGTAACCAGTGACAGGACCCAAGGGAATGGCATGAAGCTTAGTCAGAGGAGATTTAGGTTAGCTATAAGGAAACGTTTTTCATCCAGAGAGTGGTTGGGCACTGGAACAAGATCCCCAGGGAAGTGGTCACAGCACCAATTTGACAGAGCTCAAGAAGCATTTGAACAACACTCTCAGGCACATGGTGTGCTTTTTCAGGCTGTCCAGTGTAGGGCTAGGAGCTGGGCTTTGATGATTCTAGTGGGTTCCTTCCAACTCAGGATATTCTTTGATTCTGTCATACAGTGGCATACTGGAGTACTTTTCTTAAAACAAATACCTGAATTCTATTTATAAACATAATAACGTTGTGTTTCGATATAGGGCACTATTACACTTTAAATCTGCACCTGCCTCTGCATGACATTTGATGTATCAAAATATTAAGAAGTTTTGATGTTCCATTGTTGCATTTCTGTTTCATTTTTGTACTTTTATTCCAGGATTTTTTCAGCCTGTCAGTTTGTCAGTTCAGACATAGAGATGTATTTTGTGAACCTGTAAAACTGTGAACTAAGTCTCTGAAGTTTGTCAAATAATTACAAGCGCTGTCTCTTTTTTCTGCTTTGTACTAACCCTGTTTACGTTTGTTTGACATTTTTTGTCTCAGTATTAAGACATGTGAAATTCCAACTCGCACTCCAGTTTTTACTCTGCAGTAATTCTATGCATCAATTGACATATCACAAAGGTATTAAGCATCCAAAGAGATGCAGTAATTATATAAAAATAGTACACTTTACTAAAGGTCTTTATACAACATGGAACACTTATAAACGCAGAGAGCAGGATTTTCTATTACTAAAAAGGCTTTCTGACTCTGCTTCTTCTAAAAAGCACCACTTTTCATAAGATGCCTTCATCCAGTGTCAGTCTAGAAAATTCTAGACTAAGTCTTCACTTTTAGAACATTTCAGAACTTACACATGTGGAGATAAGGTTCAGTGATAATTCTCAGAATATTTTGGTATGAAAGGATGGTCTGGCCAGGGAATTATAAGTATGTATCCAGTAAGTCTGCTTGCAGAGAAGCAGTTGGTCTGGACACTAAGTAAATTACAGTAATTATGAAATATGTTTATCTCAGTTAAAAAATTTAATTCTGATTGTGTACAAAAATGTCTCTTCTAACTTCTTACATAACTTACAACTCCCATTCAGTATCCAGATATACTTTGCACCACGTCATTCAAGAATATTGACTTGTTGCATGTGGTCTGTGTCACAAGGAGAAGGAGCGGTGCTTTTCAGTGGGGAAAAACCTTCACAGAAAAAGAAAACACACCCTGAACTGCTCGTTCTGGCATAGGGAGTTGCCTGTGAAGGAACACTGTAATGCATAGGAGCTTGTTATGACTGGAATACAAAATCTTACGTAAAGACTAAGAACAGTGAAGGAAAGGCAGAGCAAATGGTGTTAGCTGAGGTGCTTGTAAGGCAGCATCTAACCTAAGAGAGAGGTGGATAGGACCCAAGTAGAAGAGTGGGATCAGGGAATAACTGCACAGTAACAGCATTATTTCAGCTTTGAAGAACTGCACTAATAAAAAATATATGATAGATATTTCATGTAGACATTTATCTTACAAAGCTTACTTAAAATTAAGGTAAACTGGACAAAGAAAATCTGTTAGCCTTTTCAGTTCTGAATGATATTAAATAATAGAAAGTTGTTTACTGTTTCGTGCAAATCTGTACTTCTCTTATGCTGGCTCACAGGCAAATGAATGATTTTCTCAGTCCTTAACAAGCTCTTGGATTTTTAAACCTTTTTGTGCTTCATGATACTCAATTAAACTAAGAATCCTACTATCTGCAGCCACCTGGAATTCTGGGAGGCATTTAATGAAAAATTGAGCCAAGTGTTGAGAGGGTCTTCAGTGAGCTTGGTCTTCCAAACAGTTGGTCTGATGTCCAAAGCTTTTGGACCAGGATGATGTCACCCTTCCTGCACTAAAAAAGAAAAGATTATTGCAAGGTTGGTAGTTTGAATAATTTGATCCACTTGAACTATCGCAAAGGGATATTGTTCACTAATAACATTTACAGTAAATAATGGAGAACTACTCAATTTCTTTCCACTCATCTTTTACTTTCCTTCTTTTTTCTTTCAATTTTTGGGATGTGAGAATTTGGGAACAGGACATTAGATAATAGCATATAGTCAGGTTGTTATTCCTTTTCTCTTATCAAAATTGTCACATTGGAAATGTGGAGGGGGGTGCATCTCTTAAGAAAAAATGTTTCGTTGAAAAAGAGGGTAGCTGCTATCACAACATCAAGATATATTGCTATTTTTGAAATCTGAAAGTCCTGTTTTAATGGCAATATAAAAATAAAATATAATTATTTAGGGCAAACTGTGGAGATGCAAACAAAGATGAAGAAATTAAAAAATATATATATAATGTAATAAAAATATTTTCGAAATTCCATATGAGAGAATTATCCCTAACAAACTTCTAATCAAAGCCATGTCTACTGTATTTCTCAAGAGAAAAAGCAAAATCTCTAACCTCTAAAAGTAGCTAATTGGGAAAAATCTCTGTACTTGTTCATATTTTGGAGCAATTATGGCTAGAAGATCACTCTGGCAAGCAGGTGTAAACTTGAATTGGTAGGGCATGTTTCAGAGTTATCATTTTTTGTTAATGAGGCAAAAGCCAACACACATATTCTAAAGGATTTCATGACCTTATCAGAATAATCCTTCTGATGAGTAGCCATCTAAATTAGATGCAATTGCTTGGGTTTTACAAGCCAATAAGGCCTTAAGATATTTAATCTTTCTTCAGATTGTAATAGTATACAGTTGCAGCAACTTCAGGAGCTACAAGTTCAGTTAAGCTGAAAGTAAAATGAGTTTGTTGGGCTCTAAAAATAGTGTTTTGATGTCCAACTTGTGTTTTAAAATAATCACATTTACTTTTTGAATGTCAAAGGGTTTAAAAGCTGTAACATTTGTGACAACAATTTTCAGACTGCTGACTCACATATTAAGCATAAGAAACAAATTATTTTGTAGGCATCCAGTTATATTTATGACAATTAGTTAGTAGACATGCATAGTTTTAAGTTTTCAGATGTTTTAAAGGAATTGATATTTGCTCTGCATGTCGGTAAATGCTTTGCAGTAGTTTTTGTGATTATTCTGCATGTATTTAGCTAATGTCACCGCTGTATCTTGTACTCCTAAACCACTGTCATGAAAAGATAGTTCAAACACTTCCCAAACGCTTTATATTCTGCCTGCCTGGACAAGGAGCCCAGTAGAGCTGAAATGAATGTTTACATTACTCTTGCATTAGTCTGACTTGACTACACTGCAAAGCACGAATCTCTTTATTATCTTTCGTTATGGGGAAAGGTAAAAAGTATTGATTTTACATACTATGTCGATATTAAAAAACCTTAAACAACATATAAAAATGTTTATTCTAAAATGCAGTATTCAATATAAATTTGTCGGTCATTTGGATTACATTGATTTTTTTTCCCTACAGTGAAATCTAGTTTTCTCAAGTACTCAAAAGCATGGGCAAAAGTAATTGTCTCAAAAACAAACTTTTTGGATTATTTTTGAGGTGACTGAATACGTAACTTTCTTATTGTTTATTTCAAAA
The DNA here is from genome assembly GCA_013399695.1 of Formicarius rufipectus. Taxonomy (NCBI): domain Eukaryota; kingdom Metazoa; phylum Chordata; class Aves; order Passeriformes; family Formicariidae; genus Formicarius; species Formicarius rufipectus. The sequence continues at coordinate 133,550 of VXAU01005828.1, read as the reverse complement.
AAGAGGAATTTGGTCTGTAGATTATTTAATGAACAAAAATAGATTAAATATATTTGTTTTGATGATGAAAAAAATGTGTATACATATTGTTTGTCAAATTATTATAATTGCTACTTGTTTCCCTTGCTGCAAAACACCTTTTTCAGAATATAAATAATGTCCTCACAGCGTGATTCTGACCATGATAGCAATGTCCAAATCAAGAGCAAATCATTAGATTAATGTTAATGTAAAAATGATATAATGAAAAATTGAACTGATAGTTAAATTGTTTATATTTTACACAGTCCTGGAGGTAACAAAAATCTTTTATTTTCTTACTACTTCTGCCAAGTATATCTTCTGGTTTGCTGGGAAATTAAAAAAAAACACCTAACTTTTAAAATTTATTTTTATACCAGAAGTTGAACATCAGCATCTCTGAACAATAACAACAAAAATTACAAAATGTTGAGAATCTTGACATTCAAGTGCTTTTCATGAGCTCAAGTTTTGTTTATGTCATTCTCTTTGATTAGTTTTGTGGGATAGGTTGGAGTAAGCATGAAATTGAACAATGAGGGCTATATAACTTCAAGAAACACTAAATGAATAAAATTATATTTTTACTTCATGGATCCTTACTGGTAAAATCAAATTTTAAGAGGAAATTGACTGCCCTCAAGTCATGACAATTTCCAGTATCCACCTAATTGCAATGTAAGGATAATATGATAATCAAAGTTCAGCCCATGGTGTATATAATTATATTATTTTCTCTTAAGAAGACAATATTCTCTTTCTTTAAATTTCTGTTTCATGAACTTTAAAGATTGGTAAAAAATACCTACCCCTTTTGAAAATTATAATTAATTTCCCAATACATGGACTTTGATATGCCAAAAAAGTTAGAAAATGGGTGGAAAATTTTCAGGATATGACAAGAACTGTAAAGCTCTGATTCTGCTGAAGACAAATACTGTGTTAAGCTCTCTGAAGAATACTAGCCATAACTTAATTCCAATGTCACCACTTATTTATGTAGAACAGAATTTTTAAAAAGGCTTAGATGAGGATTGGGTGGGTTATTGCAGAGATATAGATTAAATACATAAAATTTCATTTAAAAGCAAACAAACAAAACCAAAAACCCTTTGGCTACAAGTTTGAGATTTCTCACTAAAACCAATGAAGGCAACGTACCAATATATTCAGTGTTGGTTCCCCAGTATATGAAAACATTGATAAACTAGAACAAGTTTAGGGGAGACCATGAAGATTGTGAGATCTGGAGCACTTTTCCAGTGAGGAGAGTCTGGGGGAGCTGGGTTTTGTCAGCCAGGAACAGAATAGCTTCAGACAAGATATACCATATATACTCATATATACCATATATGCCCAATATACCTATAATGAGTAATCCAAATGTTAGGTCCATAGTCTTCATAAAAGACAACGGACACAAGTCTACACATGAGCAGTTCCGACTTGCTATGCAGAGAAGATTACTTCCCATGGACAGGGCCAACTAATGGCACAGATTGCCAAGAGAGGTAATGCAGTGTCTCCATCCTTCAAGGTTTTGAGGACATGACGGAATACAAACTGGTCCAACCACATAGCAGATCCTGCTTGAAGGGGGATGAGCTTAGACCAGAAACTTTCTGAGAACCATTTCAGCCTGAGTTATACAATGAGTTTACAGAGCAAACAGAGTATAAAGTACTCTGAAGCGCAGGAAAAAGACTATATATTAAATCAGCCAGGACAATACACACAACAAAATACAAATAAGATATGTAGGGATTTCCTTTCTGTCTTGATCAAGTCAACAGCCTCTGAAAAACATTGGTCTTAATAGAATTCAAAATAAGGCAAGTTTCCATCTTCAACAGGAGAGAAGAATTGGCCCTGAAAGGAGTCTTCAATAGCCCTAGACATGACCCTTGATCTATTCAAGTTAATAGATCCTTGTAGCTATTCCTTTGCACAAGTATTTTTTGATTTCATTAACCATTATGACTGTGGAACTAATTGAACAAAAAGATTTATGGTCTTATTTAAACTGATTTTTTTTAATACAATGATATGGTACCAGTATCAAGAGTAGTATAATGTCAATTGATTGATTTTTGTTGCAAAGAAAGAATTATATAGGAATTTAAGAAATAAAAAATAATAAAAGAATTAAAAAAAAAAGGCAGCTCTGTTATTCTTATTCAATAAAGCATGAAATGAAGCCTGAGGAAGAACAGATGAATTTATGTTGCTACCATCTGAAAACAATTACTTTTACATAGTTTACACCATGAATAACAGGTGTTATTTGGAAGAGGTGAAGTTTGATATAGGAGTGCTAACTACTCTCAGCGGTATTCAAACATAAAAATTTTTAGTCTCCCGCTTCATCATGAATAGAAAGGGTTTGATAAATGCTTGAAACATGATACTCAGATCAATTATCTACTTAGACTCCAGTCTCTCCATTTATTTTCCTTTAAGCTCTCACCCTCATGAATTTAGTTCAGAAAACACTTCATCATATCATAAAATCACAGAACCATTGAATATGGTGAATCATAAGGGACACACCAGGATCACTGAGTTGAATTCTTGACTCCACACAGGAAAACCTAAAAGTTAAGCTATATATCTAAGAGCTCTTGAACACTGACAGGTGTTCATGGACCACTTCTCTGGGGAGCTTGTTCCAGTGCTAGACCATCTTCCCAGTGAAGAACTTTTTCCCAGTATTCAATCTGGACTTTCCTTCACACAGCTTTAAGACATCCCTCACCTCTTATCATGGGACAGCAGTGAAGTACCTCACTCTTTGCTCCCCCACACTAGCTACTTCTCCTCCAAGCTGAACAAACCTGCACCCTTGGTCACTACTTCTAAGTCAGGCCTTCTAGTCCTTTCACCATCTTCCTTGCCCTCTTTTGGACACATGCTAATAGTTTTACATCCTTACATTTTGAAGCCCAAAACAGCACACAGTACTGGTTGCACCAATGCTGAGTATAGCATTAACCATCAACTAAATCCCCCAGATCTCTTTCCTGCGGGGCTTCACTGCAGACTCTTGTCCCCCAGTCTATATACACATCCTGGATTCCACCTTCCCAGGTGCAGAATATGACATCTGTCCTTAATTTATGCCATTGAATGTATAGATATGCTCACATATAACCTTAACATGTGTTAACACTGTGGTGGCATGTACCAAAGAACTTTCTATCTGTTCCATTAAAAGCTTTTTTTAGAAAGTAGATCTTGCTCATCATCCTTTCCCACAGCTCATCCCACTGATTATGCTTTTTGCCATTTTGCAAGCCTAGCTTTCATTAGCAGCCAAAAGACAATAAACCCCACTATAATTAGTAAGGAACAGGGCTGGGAACTTATACCAAAGTATTGCATTTCAATTACAAAAATAAGTAATAGGTAAAGATTGGTATTTTCTGTTATACCATTCTACTTCAAACAGAGAAATGTGAGAAAGGCATTAGAACTTAATGCAAGGAGGAGTCTTGGACTATTTATTCAAGTAAGGCAAAAAATACAGGAGAACATGATGCTGGTACAAAAACTGCAGAGAAGCTAGCAAAAGTGGTACCAATATTTCTATTCACTCTTTCACATGATGAACAAGAGAGAAGCATTGCACTTAGTACAGATCTCTGAGTTTTCTTCTCTTTCTTAATGTAACCTATAATTAACAGGAAGAATAATTTCTGCAATCCAGAGATCTTTGTGGGAATAAAAACTAAAATGTTACTGCCTATAAATTATTTATGCATCACAATTTCAACCACATAGTGGTAACTGACAACAATCAGGAAAAACTGGAGTTTTCTGAATATCATAAGACCAGACAGCATTCTACATAAGAGGTGTGGTTTTATGTTGTCCATTAGCTTGCTGTGTCGCTGAGCAATTTTAGAAAATCCTCGTTACAGACACTTAGAGGCTAATCACCACTAGGAAGAGTCTCCTTTCCAAACCCAATTAAATTTTAACTCCTGAAGAATTATGTATCCTGTCCTTTCAAAAGCATTAATTACTGATATAGTTCTTCTAGTTCATGTACATATCCCACCTTCCTTTGAATCCCACCTATCTCTTGTCCTGTTGATATCCTGTGGTAACGAGCTCCACAACTACATCTTAGTTTCTTGAAAATAATTTATTCCATTTTTAATTTTTTTTCCTATTCTGTTGTATGCCTCCTCATTTCTGAACTGCAGTATAGGGCACTTTCGATTTATTTAACAATGCATTAGTTCACATTTTTGTCTCACTTATTTGTGTTCAATGGAGTAGCCTCAGAAAGTTAGCTATGGAAAGTCTTTGTACTTCAGCTTTCCAAAGCTTATATTGCAAAAGCTTTCATACTTGTGTAGAATTTCATATTCTTGACAAACAAAACAAAAAGCAAGGCACTTTTTTGTGGAATCAAGTATGTCTGATTAGAATAATATCTCAGCTTTTGCCAAAAAAACCCCCAAAGTCCACAGTATTATGGTAAAACACAATTTAGTTCTTGTCTTATGTATATGCTTATAAATTTCTTCCATAGTTTCCTTCTTTGGATGATTATATCACCTTTTCTTATTTCAATTAAATCAGAAACTTATCAGTAAATGTTTAAGTTCTAGCACAATGGGCATATACACTATTTAAATTTCCCAAATACTCTGAAAATAGTAATTTCCTGCTGCTCTGATTGGTCCCAGATCTTCACACTGTAAAATTAAAAATCTAATATTATATTACAATCCATCGCAATTTTGCTGTACTGTAACAGAGGGTATGGAGAACTCTGTTGTTGATGAAAGTGAGCCATTTTCTTGTAAAATCTTCAAGAAACAGTGATGAAAAAAAAACAACAAAAAACAATCAAGAGAGAACAGAGAGGGGAAAGGGTGGTTTATATTGATGGAAAGCTTATTTCTGCCCTATAAATTGTACAAAATATTCGAGATCAATTCCTCTTTGAAAACATATGACCTTCTGTAACACTGCCACAGTCAAATAGACCTTTAGCGAGCCTCTGAACAAATAATCATGTGAGTTGAAACTGCCTAAGGTCAATTTTAACTGAAGAACCCAATTTCTGTAGGATTTTGAGTGAGGTTAGAAGAATAAATTCAGAACACAAATACTGTAACTGATACATATCTGCTAGTTCCTTTCTTTTTCTCTTACTATCCCTTCCCCTTCTCTCTGTCTCTATTCTTTTCCTTTTTTTGAATATACATATTTAGGTTGAATAGTGACAGGTTTCCAGGCAATAAAGGAACTCGGGGTGGGGGGGAAATTTATTCATCCATTAATTGCAGCAGAGCACTACATAGTACTTATTCTTAAATTCAAAGGCAAGGAAGTCGTTATCTGTGAAAAGAAAAAGTAAAAATATGCTGAGTGTGCCTCTCCATGTTAATTATCTTGGTTACATCTATAACCTTGCACATTTGTATGCTCACCTTGTCATTCTGTAGAATCTGAACCCCTGATATCGAACAGCAGGTGCATGGGGAAAGTATAAAAGAAAGTTAAATCAAAGATAGGATTGAGGATCTTGTAGTGATGGCAGTAGGAAAACAGACCTAAAGTCTTCTTGATTTTGCAGTGTGTGCACTGAAGAGCAAGTCACATTTCCTTCTGATAATCTTTCTCTTTATCCAAAAACCCATTGACAATATTTTACATTATTCAAAATTTTTTTTTGTCAGTTTGTCCTTCAGTCTTTGAACTTTTACCGGTGGGGGTGAGAGATGTGCCTTACTGGATTCTTATGTGGAACTGAGTGCAAAGGGACTTGTCAGCTGACAATTCCCAGCTCTACTAGAATACTGGAAAGAAATAACAGGCAAAGCAAAATAAAGATTTTCTTATTTCAAGTAACAAGTACAGACAGGTATAATATTACTGAATTAAAATGGGCAGTGTAGGGAGAATAACAATCAACAGTAACTACTTACAACCTTTAAAACTGAGAAAACAGATCTTACAGTTATTACGTATTTCTGACTTTATTTCCTAAGCCTGAAAGTCAGTGGTTAATGAAATACATTTTGTTTATGTGATGTACTCCATAATCTCAAACTTCTGGGTTTAACTTTCCTATATATGTGTGTATATATACATGCATATGTACATACAAATTTATATAATATATGTATGGCATATATATATTTAATACTGAAGTATGTCTATGCCTACAACAAGAGGCTTTTCATTTTAATTTCTTAATGAGGACTCATTAGATATGATGGAATCAAATGACTTGATCTGAATAAACTGCCTACAGTTGCTGAATGTGTTGAAAGGTCAGCAAATTCATAACTGCATTGGAGCTTTATTTCTGAGGTCTGTTTAATAATTTCAATAGGACAAAACCTTAGACTTACTCATTATGAGAGAGACATGATACATTAGTAGTAGCTTGAAAAATGCCAAATGCTGGCTTCCTTTATAGCTGATAAGAGTTAAGAGACAGAAACAAATTATCCAGACCTTCTCCTAGAAAAGGAAAAAATATGCCAGCAGCGTACTGCTACATGACAAATTGTTATTCAATAGGCAGTTTGTTGGGGGCAGCTTCACAGGTATCTTAGAGTTAATAATGTTTAATTTTTATATGACTACAACTGCCTTTAAATTTTGTCCGGTACCTACTAAGTAATTTTGACTTAAAAATAAATAGTTCTTATAAAAATAATCTGTTAAAAATGGATACATTTAATTCCATGTTAAACTTATTAGCACAGAAATCTGAAACTTTCATAAGAAAAGTGCATTTAAGCTTTGATCTACTGCAATTCAATATTTGGAAGTAGTAAGAGGATGACCCTATTAATAAAATTTTAATTTTGATTTGGCAGTAGTTTTCTGATTATCCTCTCTTGGCTTTTTTTTCCTACTTATTTTTCTGGTCCTAGGAAACACAGGAATATATTTGAGTTCAGCTCAAGACTGAACACAGAGAAACCCCAACTATTTCTAACTGGAAGTCAGTTCTAGTGTAGGGACTGAGTCTGCCGTTTCCAATTGTGGACTCCAACTGATTTTGGTTAGTCTCTTCAATGAGTACAGCTGATGACAGGCTCATGTTGTAAACAGTGTCCTACGTGTGTAGCATGGTACATGAGAATTCTGTTTTATACCAAGCTCAGCCTATTCAGGTCTGCCTGAATAAACACATGAATAGCACTTGCAGGCAAAAAAAAAA
>VXAU01005828.1:98172-121467 GCA_013399695.1 Formicarius rufipectus | reverse complement strand
AAAAAAAAAAAGGGCAAACCAAACAAAAACATCCCAAGACAAAGCTGCAGACCTTCTCTCCAAGTGTCTCCTAAGGGTAGCTTCCATGTAAAGTTGAGAAAGAGAGAAAAGTTCCAGATTCTGAACATTTTAAATAACTCCTTTTGGACTGCTCAATTCAGATTTATCCAAGAACTTTGTTATAGTCATAATCAGTCTAGGAGAGAAACATGGGGAGAAAGGAAGGAAATCTTTATAATTTTCCCTGGCAACTTCATACTTTAAATATGGTTGTCTCATAAGAAAACTTGAGGTGTTTTTTGAATTTTTTTTTTTGCCCCATGGTGCCATTTTCTCAGGTAAATAAATATGTAGTGACTGTCTACAATTCTCTAGGTTCTCTGTTTTGAACCACTACATCAAGTTTGTAATACTAAGTTTCTAGTTCCAAGAATTCTCCAATTCATAATGCATCTGGTTCTGCCTTTTCTCTGTAGCTTTGACTTTGTCACTATGCTTCTATATGTTAGAACCTCCAATTCTGCAGTAACCAGGCACTGTAAGAGAGCAAACATTCTTTAATACCTGACTTTTAACTCCGGTTAATAAATAAATCAAATATTACAGATTGCATTAAGCAGGTTGAAAATCAAATAGTTTTGCTGAGAATAGTCCTAGCCTGATATTTTGTACAACCATGACTGTTTGTAAACCTTTTGTACCTGAACTCCCTTCAAACTAGAAGATCCACAGACTCCCCATTTGGCTCTTTGACTGCTGCATCTATCTGCATGAATCTCTTTTATATTGATGAACCTGATATATTTTGTGTGTATGCAGGTTTGTCTTTCTAACAGGATAAATCAAAACCTACCTTATTTAATATCTCTGCCCTTATTCACTTGGCACATAGAGATGCTAAAAAGTCATATTCTGTTAATGGTTGGAGTACGATAGAACATCTGACACTATGATACCAAGTTCAACAGGAGTAGGTAAGGATTTTTCCATCCCCTGGAAGATTCTGAAATTTCAAAACTTTGAGTAGTGTTCAGTGGGATGACCTACAGACTTCACAAAGTTTTCATTAAAAAAGAAGCCTTTCAGAATAAACTCAGCCACTCCAGACTTTGACTTTTCCATAGGTGCAGAAGCATATATTCAGATATGGATTCCACAAGTGTTGAGGTGAAAAAGAATGCTGGAGCAATTGCTTCTTCCCACTTCTCTTCAGTGAAGTTTTGTCTGGTTGGTTTTGTACTAATGTCAAAAGCTGTCAGATTGAAACCAGAACCACCCCCCTGCCCAAAATAAAAAAAAAATAAAAAAAAAAAAAGTGAAACAAACAAACCAAACAAACTAAAGCACCAAAACACATTAGAGCAAAAAGGGCTGCATTGTAAAGCAATAAGGTTTACTTTGTTTTAAATCTGAGAGATAAAACTAAATGACCCAAAATGTACTTTTAATGCCTTAAGCTTTTCTAACAAAAGAAACCATGGTGTAAAAGAGTTGATTTAGACCATAAATCTTTCTGAAAAAGGCTTAGATTGCAGGTGAAACAATTTTCTAGCAACTCGTATTTTGAGGGCAAACTGTAAGTAACCTCTGAAGTCTTAGTCAGCACCAAACCATTCAACACAGCAAGGACAAGTCAGCACCTGCAGTCCTCTCAGTCGATCCTTTTGGCTACTTCGAAGCTGACCTGCAGCTGTAGACTGGTGTCTTTTTCCATCCCAAAACATAGAGGTGCAAGATTTGATAAACACCCATTTGATCTATATGCCTGAATTGTCCTTTCTGTGGAAATCCCATTCTGGGAGGAAGGGAGAAGAGGACAACTACTGATACGGCACTGCTGGAGCCTCAGCTTGTTAAGTACTACTTCTGTACTTCTGGAAAGAGCAATTTATATTTGGCACCATAAATACACGTAGTGAATGCACATACAGAGAGAGAGAGAATTAAAAAAAAAACAATGGATTTTTCTGCTAAATCATGTCTCTCACCTTTGGTCCAAATGTTCATATGAATTTGCAGTATTGGGTCTTGTCTTTAGCATGAAACATACAAGAAAAACAAAAACAAAAAACNAAAAAAAAAAAAAAAAAAAAAAAAAAACAAAACAAAAAAAAAAAAAAAAAAAAAAAAAAAAAAAAAAAAAAAAAAAAAAAAAAAAAAAAAAAAAACACCAAAGAAACACAAAAACAAACAAACCAAACAAAACAAAAAGGCAAACAATCTCCATTTTGCTGTGAGGGTTGTCATACAATAGGACAGGTATCCAGAGATGTTATGAAACCTTCATCCTTGGACTTTTTCAAAACCTAGATAGATATAGCCTTGGGCAACCTGCACTTTGCTTTGAACAAAGGATTGGTTTGCATCTATTATCTGGAACAGATGATTCAGGTATTCATTATCTTGTAGGATTGAGCCTTTTGATCTTCATTCTGCAACTCTGCTTCTTAAAATAAACGGAGAAGATAGATAGTCTCATTTCTTCTGCTACCTTCTTTGCTGATCATAGTAAAATGCTTCTTAGAAAGAAGCTTTCTGATCAACCTGGACAGAAAATACACATGTTGTGCACAAGGAACTGAAATCAGTGTTTCAAACATATTTTTGGCAGAAAACAGGATAATTTGATAAGCAGTGATGATTTTCCTTGGTCTCATTGTGGGGGTGGTGGTGGGGGGAAGCAAAGTGTTCTAACAGACTACTGACTAAATGATTCCTGTTTTAAGCCTCCTTTGGTACCCATTGAAATAGGGGCCAAATAAGAAAATGCAATTAAATGAAAAACCCAACCAAAGGGCACATGACTCAGGTTAATAACTGGACCACTTACAACTACTCCACCTACCTGATTGGGATTAACAGAGTGATTTTTTTGTTCTATTTCTTTCTTGGTTTTATTTGGGTGTTTTGTGCTCTGTTATTCTCACACTCATTAGGACCATGAGCAATCATTCTCCCAAGGATTCCTCCTGAAGGATGCTGCTGACTTTTCATGAAATATTTAGTAAAGCCAAACCAGAGAAAACACAACGTGCCAAAGGTATATACTGTTGCACAGTCTGTTTCTGAGGAAGTGTGGTACTGACATGTGAAAGTTAAGGTCTTTTATATAATTCACATCCCAGGTTTTCTCAAATTAACATGATACTGTTGGAAAAACATTGGGCACACATACAAGTACCTACAGATTTGTAATGTATCTGTCTCTCCAGTGTTCTCATATTAATTTAAAGCAGCACTTGCTTTCACTACATTTCGAATAAATCATTGTAGCCTTAGTCTCTTCCACAGTTCTCTCTCTAATTTGGAACACTGGAGGACTTGTTGTCCTTTCAATTTTTCAGGCAATTCCTTAAAAGCTGCATTAAGTGCCTTAATCTGAGAAGACACAGAATGATCCTAGTAATAATTACATGTTTTTTTCTCTCTAATAGGTACAACAGAGAAGCCAGTAACCTTCAACCCTTTGATCATGGAAAAAATAGTAAGATCTGTTTCTCTTAACCCCATGTAATGTTGGATACCTTGTCACTATATGAATGCAGCTTGGAGTAATATTGAGTCTTTTAGAAAGCCAGAGCTCTTTCTTGGAAGTGCTGTAGAAATTATTTTCAATTAAAGTCAGGGGAAAAATAAGGAAAACTTCAAATCTAGGAGGACAAATTCCTTGGCAACAGCCACAGATGCTGAAATCAGCAGTCTTTCAGAGAAACCATGTAGACAGTTCTGTAAAGATTTAAAGACTTCAGACAAGTAGCAGGATCAGTTCCAGCCGAAACTCAGAATTTCAGCTTGTTGAGGGACATAATCTGAAGTGTTTTGATGTATTGAGCCTGGAAAACACTTTTCCTCATAGAGGACACTTTTCTCCTGAAGGATTTTTTCTTATTGGTGGAAAACCGATGGGAGAAAGGAAAAGATTCATTCTGGAAGCTTCCCCTTACTATGATGACATTTTAACTGAAAACAAAAGCTGGATACCTGAATTATCCCTGCCTTTTCCAATCCAGTAACAGATACTTTTCTTTCAGCATTTCAGATGAGATGAGGACACCCAAGAGGTACCATTTCATAGGTTTAAATTTAGAAGTCTAAGTCTGTTGTTATGAGTGGCTCGCAGTGGTGATAGTTTTAGTTTTGCTTTCTTGTGCATATCAGCTTTGCAAGACGCTCCTTTTACCTTGGAAAACAGTGGTAGATGGTGTCCATAATATAGATAATTACTGGAGAAAGAAGGAGATGTCATGAACATTTTGTCCTTTTGTGGAATTTCTGAATACCTATCCTTTAAGTAGAGAGACATTAGTTTTGGGTCAACATATAAATCTGGAGAATGTATTGGACTGTAACTCTCTCTATACATGTGTATATACTTTACACACATATGTATACCCTGTGAGTAACCAAAGACCAGCTAAAATTCATAGACCAGTAAATGAGTACTGAAGTAAAGAAGAAAACATTGAACAAAAACAGGCTATTTCCAACAGCAAAACAATCTGTCACACCCATACCACCATATTTTACCTTTGAGAGAATAAGTGGCACCAAGATTCCATAGGTGATGATGGGAAAACCTATCCATGGGATAATTATGCAGTAAACTGGGTATTTTCAAGGGTTTCTGTCATTCTGAAGATTTCGATCTGACCCAACATACAGAAATACAAAAAACAAATTAAAAGCATTCACAGTAATTTCAAAGGGATAAATAAACCCCTGTGATAGCTTTGTTTGACAATTGATACCTTGCATGCTTTTGCAGAAATATGTCAGTACATGTTGCCTCATGTCTATATATATATGATTATTATAAGAGTTAATCATCACATCCTCTACCTAAAGCCATAATCCTTTATTTGTGATTGCACAATTATATAACATGGTAACAAATCATATTATTACAGTGTATTGTGAATCTAAGTGAGAAATAAGTGACAAGAGATGGGATTTCTTAAAGGAAGAAAACAGTCTTCAAAGATAAAGGGAAAGGAAGAAAAGGCATGTAGCAGGGCTGAGAGCATGCAACCAGCACTGTTAGTTTTCTTCCACAATTGTCACTGATTCATTTTCCTCGTACAGTTCTCTGGTATTTACTTGTTTATCTTGTTCTTAATTCCACAAAACGCTGAGATTCCTACTGATTTTCTGTTTTGCCTCTTTTCCACTGATCTGCAAATGAGGGTAGCTGTTTTGACAGAAACAATAAGCTTATGCAGAACTGTGTTTGATGTTGTTTGTATAGAATTTCTCTTTATTTTGTGAATCCTTTCACTCTTGAAAGCACTAATAAACAGGGATCTAATACAGTTTCCACTAAGTAAGTGGTAAAACTCACACTGACTTCAGTGACCTTCCTGTATGTGGATTATAGTCTTTCATCCATGCAGCAAGTTTAGTCTTAGTGATCAGCATGTGAGCTTCAAACCTTATCTTTCAGGATGTCAAAATCTCACCTACTGATGTGACCAGAGGGGTGAGCAATGTCCTCTCAGACCTTTTTTTGGCCAGGTGACTTCAAGAGACAGAGGCTGTCTCTTGAAGCACACACAATGGTGCTGTGTGCAGTTGCCTGTAGCATTCCTGTCCATTTTGTGTAGGCCAGCACAGAGCTTTAGAGCCATAAAATCATACACAGAGGGCCTTGTAAACGTATTAATTTTCTTACTCAGGTGATCCTGTGGTACATTCTGACACCATTACGGCCTCATAAACTTAAAGTTAGAGGGAGAAACAAATCCTTGATTTATTTAATACATGACAGATATTCTTACCAGTTGGCATAATGTATCAGAGCCGAAAATTTAAAAAACAAACGGTAGAGATCAATGTACCAAAGAGAGTAGTCATGTGTTAAGTACTTTTCCTCCTGTGTATATGTTTTATATGTATCTTTTCATATGTGTCTTTTCAATTGTGTTGTAACTCCCAGTCTCATTGTGAGGTTTTTGTTGAGGCAACTGGATTCTGAAAGTCCAGTTATTCTCAGGGCTCTGTTTTGGTTTAGTTTTTATTTTATGAGAGTGGGATGTTACTAAAAAGAATGGGTTTAAAACTGCTAAATCCAAGCTGTCTTGTGTACTGACTTGATGAACAACATTCAAAACAAAACAAACAAACAAACCCCAAGCAAACAAAAAAGAAAAGAAAAAAGAAAAGAAAAGAAAAGAAAAGAAAAGAAACGAAAAGAAAAGAAAAGAAACGAAAAGAAAAGAAAAGAAAGAAAAGAGAGAAATGAAAAATCTGTTTAAGAAGATGACAAACCAAGACTAGAAGGGAGAGAGAAGGGGAATCAACTCATTGTGCAACACCTGCTCCAGGCTAAAACAGTAAAATTCAATTCATTTTCATACAACATCTTTCAAACAAATACTCTCAAAACATTTTATAGTAAGAGATAAAATGACAAGATAACTTGGTACAGAAGAGGTTATTGCAACTCTCACATAGATAGCAAATGAAAGAAACTGCAGCAACAGACTGGTCCAGGGGAAAAAAAAAAGGATGCAAATTTAAAGGAGAGAAAAAGTAATATCCTTGCAGAGTGTAACAGAAAGAAGAGATGAATAATAGTCATACAAATGAGGATGAGCATAATGATGGAGATGGGGATGAGGATAAGAAAGTTTCTTCTTGTACAAAAACTTACATCTACTATATTTATGTAGTAACTAAATTTCATAGTCCTGCAGGATAGGTAAATTCATTTTGCAAATGGAAAAACCTATACATAAAAAAAGAAAAAAATGTTCTAACAAGACTCTTTTAGGAACCGAGGCAGTTTCCTACTTACAGCAGCTGGAGGATGAGAAGTGAGACTGCCAGTACTTACCATGACAAGAACACAAAAGCTGTCTCTGTTACTTTTATGAAATCCAGTACTTTTCAGTTTTTGGTGGAGCAGTGAATGGTATTTTTCATCAGGCCTATGAGTGCTTGAATGCTTGAATTATTTATTGAAAGAACAATGTTTGCATTAGTCTGTCACCTCTGAAGATCACAATACAAGTCAGCATCAGGGACATGGATGTGACTCATGAGCCATTCCCAGTGCTGAGCTCCAGGTGCCAGGCAGATGGCACCAATACACAGAATAAAGGGACAAGAATAGAGATTGGTTTGGGAAAGCCACCTCCCATCCAGTTTTGTTCATACGATAGCACAGGACTGTTTCATGATGTGACAGTAGAACATAGAAGGACTTGTATTCTCTAGGAATGAAAGCAAGGGAAAGGAATGTTGGTTTTATAAGATTGTATTTTCACAGAGAAGGGAAACAATATAGAAGTAAACTAGGGAAAGGAAAATGAATGCAAAATGTTAGAAACAAAGCATGACTTTTCTACCAGTTTACAAGCTCAATAATTTTTGACAGTTAGACATCCTATGTCTGTGCAAGCAGACATAAGATTAGCACTGTGTCTGTGTTCTGTTTGCCTCTGGAGGATTAGGAGAGTAAAAATTCTTCATTTTTACTCAGTGTACTTTCCCTCATATTCAGCTTCTGTGGTTTTACTTTACTTTTTTTCCTCAGTTGTTCATCTTGTTTTGTACCATAAATAATACATACATGGTTTGCCATCTAGTAATTTGTTGGCATCAGAGACACTCTTGCAAGAGTGTTAACTTCCACACATAGTTGTGCATTTTGAAGAATATGGATATTTCCCTGTGATTGAGAAATATGGCAGTACTGACAGGATATTCCCAGAACACTGTATACATGGCAGGGTGCTTGGATGACACCTGCCAAGGAAGCAGGCTCAGTGCCAGCATACACTATACACTTCCAACTTACTGAACTAATATAAACCACCATCCCCATCCTGCAGTTGGCAGCCCTGGGACAGTCTGATGCACCCCGTTACAATTCAGCTGTTTGCCCATATGCCATCCGTTATGTGACAGACCTATGGTGGCAGGAGTGAGACTGATGAGAATAGAGATGCATTGACTTCTAAATATTGTCTTTAAATGTATTAGTATATTAACAAAGCAATACTGATAATAAAGAGTTCTTAGTTATATATTCTTATTTTATTACATATAGTTTAATTTTTACTATATATGCTTACTACTGGGCATATATAATGTAAAAAATTAGATTATTTGCTTTGTTTTATGGCTGTATTCTTTAATATTTTTGTATATTCAAAAAACCCCAAAAAAATAGAAATTGTGAATTTTATTACACCATAATGTTTTCAGATACCAGAACAGATTGCAGTAATACAGAACTTAAGGTAATATATTTTAGACTTTGTCATGTAAAACCACTACCTTCCTTGTTAGAAATACATCATTATTATACATTCACATATTTATGCTTTAAAATTAGTAAAAAAAAGAAAAAGTATTCTACTTTTTGCCATAGTTTCCACTTATAAGAAAACAATTGTTTCATTTTAGACGTTGCATTCTTTCTTTAGAAGGCATATTTTATACAGGCAGTAACTATTTTCAGCCTTTTTCTCCATAAAATGGTGGTAGATTAGTGAGGCTGATTTATTTATTCTACTATGTTTCTTTTATTTTTCAATTAACTCCAAGATCATACTAAATGCATCCCTAAACACTGTCTGCAAGACACCACCAGCAGGTATCATACATGTAACATTATTCCAAACCTGAGAGCTATAGGCTATATCACGACTAACCTCCTCACTCCTCACAAATGAATTGGGGAAAGGAAGCCTTGGGCAAAGCACATTTGGATTCCCCAAAAGAAAAGTCTGTAGAAAAGAAAATGTGATCTTCCAGGTCTGGTTGGTATGTTTATTTGGCCTTGTAATGCTCTATGCAATGTACTCTCTGTAGGTTGTGAATAAAGGAACATTTCTGCTACATTTTCTACTGTTCTCAGAGACACAGTGCCAAGCCTTGTGCCTCATCTGAAGCAGAACATTTCTGTTCAAATTCCCAGGTTAGTTTTTGTCTTCCTGTTTGTAGACATGAACACTTGGCATTACTTAGTCTGGAGAAAAGGAGGCTGAGGGAGACCTTATCACTCTCTCCAACTACCTGAAAGGAGGCTGTAGTGGTTGGTCTCTTTTTCCAAGTGACAAGCAATAGGACAAGAGGAAATACCATCAAGTTTCACCATGGGAGGTTCAGATTAGCTCTTAGGAGAAATTTCTTCCCTAAAAGAGTTGTCAAACACTGGAACAGATTGCCCAGGGCAGTAGTGGAGTAACTATTCTCAAAGGGATTTAAAAGATGTGTAGATGTGGGGACATGGTTTAGTGGTGGACTTGGCAGAGGTGGGTTAATGGTTGGACTCAATTATCTTAAAGGTCTTTTCCAACCTAAATGATTGTATGATTCTATGCACTGGCCTTTAGGAGGAAAATTAGCTTTTGAAAGGAAGCATGTGCCTAAGCTTGGGCTTCGCTCTTCCCCAGCTAGGAGATTTTTGAAATGGTATTGGCAGGATTTCCATGGCATCCATTGACAGCAAGTCATAAAGATGGCATCTGAGGTGAAAAAGGGAAAGAGCTCAAAGGCATATAAAATTTAGACATATTTTACCATCATTTTCCACATTTTCCCATCTGTCAGTACATTGTCTGCAGTTTAAACTCTTATTTCAGTTCACTTCATGGGGTTTTTTTTGTGTATCATGCCTTCTTCCATCCCCTGACTATTTTGTCATTGGACTTGAATCTTATTTCACCAGTGGCTGGGTGCCCCTGCAGAAGGGTTTTATAGAATAAATACAGATCAGCATCTTCTACAAACTCCAGTACTGGCAGATGCTTCTCCAACCTCAATCAACCTAACCTAAATGCATGCTGCTCAGGTAAGTATCACCTTTAAAATTCATATGTAAAGGCTTGTCAGCAACTTTCATTGTCCTTCCAGGAGTACAACACACAGGCATACAAAGGCATATAGATAATATATAAATATCAGTAATTTGAATATTAATTTTAGTTTTCTCTTTGTGTTAGTGTCATCCACGCCTAACATTGACTTTAATCAGTCAACTTGCTCTATCAGTACAAGGTGACAATTCATGTAATATAGTGGCATGTTTAGCTTCCTTAATCATATACACCTAATTTTTCTGACATTGATTTTTACTCCAGGTTATCCATAGAAGGGTTTATACAGCACATATCTCTAAAACCTTTCTGCCCAAGAAATGTTAACAAAGATAATTCAACTTCATTGCAATAATAGCTCACTCTTTACAGTAATAAAAATAAACATCTAAATTTCAAGGAGACTTTTGTACTTGTGCTCTGAATGCGGAATTTGGCATTCAGGCTTGCTAAATGACAAACTATCGCACATGGAGTTAACACCTCCAGAGAAACTTTTTAACTCTTCTGTTGTGGCATTTTCCTCTGTAAACTTATTTGCTGTATCTTTCTCACAGAAGTGTCAGGAGAATCAACCCCTGCAAAATGGTAGTGGGTGTGTCATTTAATGAGAAAGACTTGGCATTCGAAGGGGTTTGGTGTGATTGAACTGTATTCTGGATGGACAGGATTGTGGGTTACACAGTCTCCCACCAAGGCACCTCCCGAGCATTCACAGCCACTGAAGTCCTCCATTCCTTCCCCAATACAGCAAGGGCAGAGAAGAGGTATCAACATTATTTATTTATTTATTTTTGGCCTCACTTGATCTTCTGAAAACTAGAAAAGTTTCTTCCCCTATTTACCTATTTTTGCCAGAGTTTCTAACACCTAGCCAAGACATTAAAATAAATTGTGTGCTGTAATTCAACTGGTGCCTGTGAGAGTGACAAAAGATAGTCCAGTCTTCCTCAGGGTACTGCATACACACACACCCCCTCTCTTTTGCCATTTCTGGTGGGCAATTCGATTTGTCCTTAGACAAGAACACTAGGTGGGAATTGCAAGAAGAATTGTCTGTATGCTCACAGAGTGAATGCATTCTGGAGATGAGGGAGCTGTGATGACTAAGATTGATTTTGGCACACATCCATCTGCAAAAAGTGCTGCTGGAGACTGGGCCAGTGGGGCAAACCGACCTCCTGAGGCATCTTCCAGATGGATCTCCCATTGGCAGGGATGGCACCAGAGTTTTTCCAGCATTTACTTTTGGATGGGCAAGTAAAATTCCTAAGATCCAGTCACATATGGAGATAAAATTCTGAAGTATCAGCTTCATTGGTGCTTTGTTTCTTTGTAATTGCGCATTCTGCAAGGCCTAGGATTGTAAACTTGGATGTTTCTAGCTGAATCTGATTATATTGTCACACTTTAGACCTGCTTATATATTGAATTGGCAATCTTTATATACTGTACTAGCAATAAATCTAATCATAATCATCCACAGTGCCAAAATTAAATTTCTGAGAAAATAGGTGAGAACATTTAGATGAACATACACATTTACACAGCTGTCTCTTAATAAGACAACAAATACTTCAAAAGCACCTGAGGAGCAAAAACTTGGCAACAAATCACTTCCACATACATCAATTTAGTTTCTGTGATGCAAAACAAAGGTGGGTCGGGACTGCCACCAGAAAATGTCCAGCTCTATTGACAGTCATACATAATTTAAAAAAGAATAATAGTGGCATCCTTATCAAATCCCCAGTCATTAAATACACTCATTGTTTCTAAAGAGATTTTATATTGATTTTATGATTCTATTACTAATATCTGCAGAGAATGTATGAATATAAGCAATTACTTTTAGGATATTCTTTATTGGTAGAAAAACATCTAATTCCACTAATTACCTCTACTTCTGTTTCTTTTAACTGCACACTGTATACATATTAATAATGTTATTATCAGTAGCAATGAGTTTTAATTAACATACATGTTGATAATTCAAAACAAACATATTCAAATCAGTTTATTTTATTAAATTATTGCATAGTTATTTCCAGAGTTAAAGCATTATTTCTAGGTCTGAATTAACAAAGAAATCTGCAACTCACCATGAAACAGACATCTAGAGACTCTATCCCTAATACCTGAAATCAGATGGTCATGTTAAACACTATTATGAATATAATAGAAATTATTACTACATAGTCTAAGAAAATGCACTGTAGATTCTGACAAATTTAGGAAAAGGAAATGTGAAGAAATGACAAACCAAATCACTGGTCCAAGGTCATCCAAGGACTTTGTTACAGGGCAAGATAGTGAATTCAGATCTCATGAAAATTGCTTCAGTGCTTTAACTACAAGATGTTAGAGATATGGCTGATCAGTCATTGGGATTTTATAGAGACTTGAAATGCGAAGCTGTTTAAAAGTGTAATTTCAGCTTCCTCCCTGCATAAACTCTCAGAAACTGGAGGAGGTGGTTCATGGAATTTGGGGAATTAAAGCTATTCTGGAAATCTGCAATTCCTCTTACTTGTTTTAATCCTCTTAACATCATGCTGTTGTGACTAATACTGGTATAAGGGTAACAATACACAATGAAGTATTCTTTTTACCATGCAACAAGTATAAATGTTTACCAATATACCTGAATTTTACTAACTGATTTATTGGAAGATTAGAGATTTTGTAAAAAAGCTAGTAAAATGAATGTGAATCATTTTGATTCTAAGGAAATTCTGATAAGGTCATTGATAAGTGCGTCAACTATACCTGTATACTTGGTTGATTTCCACAATAACTTACATGATTTCAGAAATATTAATATCTGTTTCCAGAACTATTAATGCCCTTCTTTGCAGATTTTGAAGCAAATAATCCATGAAAGCTCTAGGTACTTTTCAAAACCCGAGGTAAATGCCTAAAACTAATCCCCTCCCATTAAATTAACCCCTTCCCATTTGAATCACTAGTAATATATATATATATACTCGACTGCATTTATTGTGATTGATTTCACTATATAATCAAACTATATTTAGCACCATTATTTTAAAAAGGAGTTAGAGACTCAGGTGTGACTATTTTCTCACTGTCTAGCACAGATTTGCTCTTATCTGCACCTCATCGATGCCATTTAATTCCTGACATGCACACAGCAAACAGAATCAGCAGTCCTATACATTTCTCCACTCCTGCTACACATGTGCAGACATAAACAGACAGTGTGGATCCACTGTTGGAACCATGAAACTTCAGTCACACTGATACTCAGAAAGTTGTCATGAACAGACATATGGAGACAATATGAGTCTTCTTAAGGTACAAGAGATGACATAAAATGGCAAGTTGCTATTAAGTATATTTAACAGCCAAGACAAACACCTTTCAGTCACTGTCAGTGTTGCAGTCATTCCAAGTGGGCAATGGCAGCTCTCATACATCATCAAGGAAATTGTCAGTAATCCCTGGAGACCATCTCTGTTATAATTGGCACTGGTAGGGAAGGAGGATATGTCAGGTAGGAAGATATTCACGCACCATTCTGAGATGACAATAGTGGAAGTTAACACCCCTTCAGACTTTCAAAACTGCTGTGGATGTCATAGCAAAATTATGAAGCATCAAGATGGCATTTTTTACAGCTGCTTCTCACAGTATCATGACATTTAAAGTGCATGCTAAAATCTATCAAGTACATTTAAAACATAATTATGCAGTAACATGCACTATATACCTAATATGAGCAGGATTAGTCTATCTATGTTTTGAATTTGCAATGCAGACAATAGAATATAATGCTTTCAAATATGCTATTTCTAAGTTTATTATTCAATTAACATGTATACTCTCCCTAAGAAAATAAAACATTTTGAGGGGCACAAAACATTTTTACTGCACTTGTAGAGTATGCAATTTAATTCTTAACAAATTGCTTCTGCTTTTAAATTATGTTATTAGTATGCTAAAAAAATTCTTACATTTTGTCATCACTCTTAAATTTCACAATGGCTATACATCCATCAAAACGTCTCTCACATGCAAACGGTTTTGCTTTCAATCTGTTCAATTAAAACCAGAAACATATTTGTCTAAACCTTATTCCTATGCTAATACAGACTCTATAGCACAGATTTGCCTTAATTTCATAGTACTATTTCCAATCTTTCCTGTGTTAAAGGTGCTTTACCCTAATTGGCTCTTTCAGAACAATAATGAGAACCCTACTAAATACATCTTTTACCTAGCTGTTCAGATGTAGGTCAGTATTGAGTAAAAGTATCTTCCTTTTTGATTTTTTTTTTTCCCAATAAATTTTCTGAGGTGGAACCTTAAGATAGATCTCTGAGGTGGACCTGTCTCCTCAATTCCTTACATCCTTACATGCACTCTTAAACCCAGAAATTGCTTTTCTATGACATGGAAACTAAAAAATAGACTTTTTAAAATAACAAAAACTGAGAACAAGATAAAAACAACAATGGAAATCTCCCCAATTCCTGATATGTCCATACAGAGTGCTGCCTTTTCAACAACAAATCCCAGGCTGACTATAAAAGCTGGTTTCTCTGTTCCTGAGCCCCTTTGTGAGCTTGCTCTCAGAACCCTCTACCACACTGCACTTGCCATAATAGCTGTCTCTCTCTGTCCATCCCTCTCCCTGCTTTTGACTTGGAAAGACAACTGAAACTTTTCACAATCTTCTCTTCCCTAGCATTTCAATAGTCCCTGCAGGCAGGTAGGTCTCTTCAGAGGATCCCTTCTAACTCAGCCTCCTGGGACAAGCAGCAAGGCATCATCCAACTATCTGGGTGGTCATTTCTTGTTAAAGGAACATATACTGCTATGCATGAAAAAATTAAAGTTATCCAGCCTGTCACTTCTTTTCCAAAGAAAACTAACATAAGTCAGCTATTTTAAAGCCCTTACATTAAATCCTTCATGCTAACACTTTGAAAGGAAAACAGAGAGATGCTTAATATTCATTTTCACTGCTAATAATACAGCTGATGATTGAATGCAAAAAGACTTTATTATAGATAGAGTTGGTAGTGTATTTGGAGTTACTCTTCCTTGATACTTCATATTAGAAGATTCCAATTGAAAATCCTTTTAACTTTGCTAAAACTGTATATTTGGATTGAAATTTTCTCCACTGGATGTCTGTCAGGCAGATGATTTATTTAATTTTTTTACAAAATGCTTCAGCAAGAAATGATTCAGTCATTTCTGCACAAAGCTAAAAGGAAGACACTATTTCACTGATATTAAAGCATAACAAATTCAGCAGTTACTTTGAGAACACTTTGCAGTAAAGTCTTGACCTTTTAGCAGATTTTGTTTTTAAGCCAGAGGTGTTTCTGATAGCATCCCAGTGATAAAACTAGTTTTTTTTGTTTGTTTTGTTTTGTTTCGTTTCGTTTCTTTGGGTTTTGTTTTGTTTGTTTTTGTTTTTGGTTTTTTTTTTGTTGTTTTTGTTTTTGGTTTTTTTTTTGTTGTTTTTGTTTTTGGTTTTTTTTTTGTTGTTTTTGTTTTTGGTTTTTTTTTTGTTGTTTTTGTTTTTGGTTTTTTTTTTGTTGTTTTTGTTTTTGGTTTTTTTTTTGTTGTTTTTGTTTTTGGTTTTGGTTTTTTGGTTTCTTATTCTGGAAACTACTCAAAAATATCCCTCCACAGTAGCTTGGAAAATTCTAAAGGTTTGACAGATATATTCCTCACAGTTTATGCCTTCCAACTCAGAACTTTGAATTGTTTGAGCAAGTTTCATATCTTGACAGTGTCTGAATATGGTCCAGAACACAGTTACAAATGCCAAGGAAGACACCTCCTGAATTTCATTGCCAGTTAATGTGGTCCATAGGATATGAACCTGTGAACTAATTAATAGTTTATTTTCCTAGAGCTTTAGGTTATTTTGTCATTGGTGCTCAAGTGACATGGCAGTGAAGGAAATATGAAAAAAATAATCACAACATCTGAGTCAAGGACAAAAAACAGATGGCAAGAGACAACTGTTGCAGTGAGGAGCAGATTGGGACAAGGAACCTGAGGGAGTGTGAGAAGGTTGAAGATGGGGAAGAAACTGTAACTAATAAGCAAGGAAACAGACTCTGGGAAGAGGGACATAAGGAACACGGGAATTAGTGCTGTGAAAGCTACACAAGTCATGAATTGTGACGAAATGACAAGAAGAGTATAAAAGAATAAGAGAAAACAAGGCAGAAAGTTAATAATGGAAATTTAGGATTTATACCAAAAATTTAGAATTATTATAGAGACAGAGAAGTCTCAACTGTGTACAAACATAACTCAAATATTTGCAGTGACAGATTGCAATACGTATTGCTAGTCAATACTCAGAGAAGCACATATGATGGATTAAGTTGACACCCAAAGCCAAGGCCTGGAGGAGAACTTGATGCAGAAAACACTTCTGTACAAATGTAATGGAATCACACTTTTCCAGGGTATGATTTTATACCCGTTGTTATTTGTTATTACTTGGGTGTTAAGAGAGTTTGTGAAGCAGATTTAAAAATCTAATACATTCTCCTGAATGTCTTTATCATTCTCTATATGATGAAATTTTTGATTTTTTTTTTTTCTTCGTGCATATGGGTTTCCTTTCTCTTTTTAAAGCTGGAAATCACACTTTGAAATACAGGTAAAATAATACACTTGTAATGTCAAAACACTGAAAAGTAAGTGATAGCATAAAAGTTTCCTACATTACTTCAGTCTCCTCCCCCATTTTTGCTCAAAGTTGAATTTTTGTTTGTTTGGACACATGATAAATTCATGTTTGAGCACATGAGAATTGGAAAGAAGCCACCAAGAATTTCTGTTTCTGACATTCTAGCAAACAGAATTGTGTTTAGGAAATTGTCCTGCAGCTCAGCTCATAACCCTTGAAGTTTCCTTGAAATAGATCAATTCACTGTAGTAGCATATGTAAGCATATTGTAGTAGCTGTGATCACAATACTAGTAAGACATCAATTGCTCTAAAACCCAATAGTTTTGAATGCTGCAGATGGCATCAAGACATTTACAAAGTAGGGTATGTTCCTTGGTATTGGTTATTGGTGCAGCTGTTAAGTTAATGAAGTCAGTATATATTCAGTTTTAATTGTAGGCACATTTTATTTGAGCTTTCATAGAACAGCTGTGAAATGTGTCATAATTAATGTTCTTTGGTTTACACTGAAATTTGTATAGACATATATATATATAAATATATATAAGTAAAATATTATAACCTAAGTTCAATTTATTTAGTTTTGTCCCTAAGATGAAAGATCATTGGATAAATGCACTTTCTTCAGTAAAGTTTTAACAGTTTCAAAGTCATCTTCATTTGCATTTTCATCTGGCAAGTCACCATCAATAAAATTTACTATTAATGAAATTAATTTACTTTATTAAGTTAACATCACCTTTACATACATGGATTTATCAGGTACTCAACATGTTATTACAGGTTATTTCAGTTGTACTTGAAGAATAACCTCATTCTAACTTTCTTTTGTATTATTTTCATATATTTACTATTCCTAGGAAATTGTCATATAAGGGATAAAACTTCAAAGTGAGAGACAAATATTGAATATAATCCCCTTGCAGGGGCAGGCAGCTAGGTAAACTAGAGAATATTTGTTTGTGTTATTTTAATCATTGCTACTAGAAACAGCCTCAGTTTCAGAAATTCTTGTTCAAATGCTTTCTTCTATGGGGTGTCACGTGGTACGGAACTTGATAAAGCAGAATTGCCAACTCTTTTGGGAAACTGTGAGACAGAATATAATCTGAGATTTTCTCAGACTCAAGGAGGTGATTTATAGATATAGTTTTCATTCCTTTCTCCTGTCCTTTTTCTAGTTTTGGTTTGCTTTTTCTTTCCAAATTGGTTCACAAATTCAGTTACATATACTTAACCAAATAAAGACTTTCTAGTAGTGTAACTCATGTTTCCTGCGGATAACATTATTTAGCTTTATATATGCATTACATTGTTTCTTGTATTATCTTGTACTTTTTGTTATGTTCCACATTCCCCTTTTTATGTAACTCTGAAATGTTCAAGTGACTTTCCAGAAGGCAATGGAGGTCTGAAAATTACAGAAACTCGTCTTCCAAGTACTTTTTCACAGAGTCACAAATCTCCTGGAACTAAAGATAATAGCATTGCTGTGGCATACATAAGTTACCTGTGGGAGAACACCCAAGCTACGAGAAATGAAAGGAACAACTAAAGAAGCAAGAAAACCAGGAGAACTGACATCAGGATTTTGTTAAATTAGACACTTTATAGAACTCACATTTTTGTATGGTTTCCCCTTTAAAAACCCATGTCCAGCCATGAAACTGCTACGAAGTCTGTCTCACCTAAACTGGACTGACCGGTTCACACGGCCAGTCCCATCTCTGTCCTAACCATATTGGTTGTCCCACCTGTCCATCCCCAATCTCTGAGTTTCTGTCAGTCTGTGATCCTTCCCTTTCCCCATTGGCTAAATGGGTTCCCGAGCCACTCCCCCTCCTGACTCCGCCCCCTGGTGTCTATATAAACCTCTGGTTCTTGTAATTAAACACTTTTCACCACCAGATCTCAGAGGACGAATATGTGGTCTGTTACCATCAGCACGGGGTTTCTTCCACCACCCTTGGTCCTCAGAGGCAGTGAGGAGCTGGCCCGTCGGTCAAAACCCTGTCAGTTACCTATGTCGTAGGTTCCAGATTTTTGTTCTTTTCCTCAACAGGAAAATGACCTAGGACCAAAGACTCATTATTTAAAAATAATGAAGAGGTTAATTCACTCTTTTAGTGCATTTCCAGTGAACTTGGGGTGAAAGGGAGAGAGTCAGGGAGAGAAAATAAAAAATCCCAAATGCTTGTTACTGCTTACTTAGGGAATTTTGCTCCTCATTTGCTTCATTAACAGGAAAGCAGAGAAGAACTGTTTTACAACATTTCTCATCTTTGGGAGGGACATGGGTATTCAAATATTTTACAAAGTAGGCTGCAAAGCTCTGGTCCATAAGGGCAGAATTCTGTCTACTATTGTTAGATACTTAAAAAAAAAAAAAAAAGGTATTTTTTTTTTCTTAAGGAGCAACAGAAATCAGAGGAACCTGGAATTGTTCAACATCTTTGAAAAAAAATCAGGCCATTTATATTTAGTGTTGAAATACGAGTTAGGAAACTAAATTTAGTATATACCCCTGTTTGCATTCAGTAGTCATGGACTCTGACCATTCTGTAGTTCAATAGAGGGTAGTCTTTTAATCCTTTGTGCTCACGGGGTCTTTGGAGATGTGGGTTAGGAAGATGCTGGCCTTAATCTTTGTTATTAACTCTTCTTTGTTGCTGGAATATTCAGGTATAATTATGCGTTGTTTTCTTAAAATTCTGTGGTTCTCAGAGTGCCTCTCATTTCCTTTTATTTTTTTTTCTTTACTTTGAGGATTATGAATCAGCACATCCCCTAACTAGTTCCCTCTTCAGAACAACTCATGTTACCCTGGGATAGCTGCAGATGGCTGTTCATTCTCCACTCTTTACCCCTCTGCGCATTCTGCTCCCATATTTGCAGAAGGTAAAATCAGTCTCCAGGGGACACTAGATTCTTCCTGTGCATATGGTGAAGATCAAACTGGAAGGAAAGAGGAAAATTATGGGTTTGTTTTTTCCAGCATATTAACTAGTAGTTGTATCACAGTATCAAAAGCAATGCATTGTATCTCCTAATAGGTGTTCCAGGCATGTCTCTCATAAGGTTAGGACAGAAAATCAATCTGCAAATCCCTTCTGATCTTTATTCTGCCTCTGAAACTACAAAACTGTATTGCACTTGCACAAAGCATGCACAGAAAAGAGTGCACAGACCATCTCTGGTGGTCAGTTCATCCTTTCTTCTGTCAGTAGCCAGGAGACTGATTTTTAAGAACCTGTTCCTCTGGTTTCCTTTGGACCAGTTCCTCACAAAGACAGTAACACTCATTGGAGCATCAGAGTATAAATAGGTTTGGTATAAGGTTAAGATATTCGCATCTGTCACTTTCTTATATTTCTTTCACAGTCTGTGTCCTCTGCAGAGACAAGGGAGCACTCAGCCTGTTCCCTTCTGATAATAAATAAATACCACAGCATTGCTAATTAGCTCTTTGATGACCATTATTTTGGTAGCAATATACTGCATATACATGGATATATTAAAAAATGTAGTACCCAGCCTGTTTTCAACCAGGCAGCAATGGAAATTTTCACTGGTGGTGTTCATCATCCTTGTGGTGTTTGGCTAACTGCAGTACAATTGTGTCATCCTCTCTTGCCTAGATCATTGTTCAGTGAAATAACACATTCAGTGTAAAAGTTTCTCTTACAGAATCAAGAAGAGCATTGTGGTATGCCATAAAGCATGTGAAGCATATGAAACATGCTTCATTTCACTGTTTCAAAACTTTTTCTAATAAGTTAACTTTCTCCCAGTCTTTATGTTGGATCAGATGTCATCTGTCTGCACTTCTGAAAATTTAGGAGACTCAAGTACCTTTCTTTTTCTTTTCTTTTCTTTTCTTTTCTTTTCTTTTCTTTTCTTTTCTTTTCTTTTCTTTTCTTTTCTTTTCTTTTCTTTTCCTTTCTTTTCTTTTTCTTTCTTCCTCTCTCTCTTTCTTTCTTTCTTCTTTTTTTCTTTCTTCAACTTCTTCCCGTTGCTAACATCTCCCATTTGTTAATTATCTGCTATAACTGAAAGCTGGTACGCTCTGAATCTTCTGCCATTTGCCAAAGGCCTGAAGAATTATGTGGCACATAATTTGCATTATTTGCACATATTTCTGCTTATTACCCTACAAAATTTTCTTATTACTCTAATTACACAGCCATGAGGAGTATATCCAGACGTTCTACAGGAGGCCAAAATGTAGTGGTTTCCACTAAAATTATACAGCCATGTACTAAAATAGGGGCAATATATACTTTCCAAAAACTAGTGTTTTCAAATACCAGATACCTCAAGGAACTTCTCATAAATGTGAGGGGAAGAGCAAGAGAAGTTTTCACTGTCCTCTAAAGAACCCCCAGTGCTGTTGCAGACACAGATGAGGGGGAGAAATTTGTGCAGCCAATTATTTTCTTCAGAATTCATTCCCTACCTTTTACTTGTATTTTACTTATATTCTGCAGTTAGTTAAGAAAGAGCAGTGAAATATCCCAATAATAACAGTACTGCTCAGATAGCTCTCCATGTGGCAAAGAAAAAGAATATATTATGCTCTGCTTAAAAGAAGGGGAGAGATTGAATGAAAAGGAAAGAAGTAAAAAAATAAAATAAGAGAACAGCTCAGAAACGACTCAGACTCTGCAGATGTGCTGCATCTGTTTGCTTGTCCACTGGGTACACTGAGATAGAGAGATTAAGGCATTTATTTGGAGATAGACAACTAGACCTGATACGCAAAACACAGCTAGGTTGAGTTAAAGTCTCTAGCAGTAACAGTACTGTAACCAAGGGGAGAATATAATTCACTGTCTCTGCATTAAACATTGAACATACATGCCATGAAACAGCTCACAATCTTACAGTGGTGGAGTAAAGCAGAAATGCACCTTGCAAAGGATACACACAATCAAATGAAATTCTAACCCATTTCAAAGTTGTGTGCCACTTTGCTTTCAAATAAAGATATAACTGGTACTCATACAAATCCAACTCATTTCTGATGATATTAAAAGAAAAGGTACAAATAACTCCTTGTAGAAATACTGATGATGTGAAGTTAAAAAGAAGGAAGCAAACATTGAAAGCTGGTATTCAAAAGAAATGTGTACTTTGACAAGAACTCCATGGAAAAATGAGCTAAACGCAAAAATAGTGTGCAATCCAATTGCTATAATGTAAGTGCCTTGGAGTACTCTCTAAAAATAACTCTGATTTACAAACTTTACAAACAAAGATAAAGACCATAAAGTCCAGTCTTTACGACTTAAAAAAAAAAAAAAAAAAAGTTGACATTCTTTTAATTCTGGATCTGTAAAAGCAAAAAGCCAATGAAAGTCACCTCTTCCCAAGTAATTTCTCAGTATTGTCCTAAATAGCTATAGTATGCAAAAAAATACATTTATTAGTAAAAATGCTTCTGGCTTTAATGTTCACTTTGGAAATATTGAGAAATGGAGACTCATAATTTATTCATAAGATGAGAATTAATGCAGTCACTATTCCTGGCTTCTGATTAAATGCTGTCTTGTAACCTAGTAACACAGGAAATAATGACCAGATGATAATTTTCTGTGAATTGAGTCAATGAAGAGAAGCTTTGATGTGTCAAGTTGCAACATTACTTGCCCAAAAGAAATATGCCTGGAGACCCATCTACAGTTATGGAGACAATTTTATTCTGTATTTGTATGGGATGGTGTATGCAAACAAAGTCCATTTCTAATGATGCGTTCATTCTCACTCTTCCACTATGATAGTTAAGACAGTGGGAGATGGTGATGAAGGAACAAAAACCTAGTCTTCGAATAATGAAAAAAAGGAATTTAAAGTGAGGGTTTTTTTCCGTTCATCCTCACTGGTAATAGTGGGCAAAATTCATATTGAACATGATGTTGAGCTGTAAATTCTCTGACAGACTTCCATACAGAACCACAAAAGTGTATAAAACCCTGTCCTTCATCAGTGGTATCTTATGTTGCTGGAGGCTTCAATATAAAAGACAAGCAAAACAAACAGAGGAAAAATTCCTATTAGTATTGCCAGTTTAAGACTGGAGTTGTCTAAGAACCCCAAGCAAATTTCAGAATCCAGAATCCTCTTTCTCATTAACCTAAAATAAATAAAGGTCAACTTCTAAAAATTAGTCAGAAAGTACTACCTGGGATTGGAAAAAATAACTGAGTACAAAAAAAAAGTTAGTGAAGAAAAATGCACACACATATATGTACACCACTGAGGTTCAGAAAGCATAAACCACTATGGAGACACCGAACCAGAGGAAAATCTCAGAGAACTGGAACCACACAGCAGTTACTCAGTTAATGCATAATTTAAAAAAAAAAAAAAAGAGGCCTAACAACTTGCTAAGGCAAAGCGGGGGAAAAGGTAAGGAAACAAAAACACAGAAAGGCAGAAAAGTATTAAATGTTACAGCAGAAAGTTGCCATCGTCACAAGAAAAAAAAAAAAAAAATCAGCTTAGATGCTGAGAGCAGCCATTAGAGAGACGCAAAGAGTAGGAATGCACTGCATCCACGGCTAGATGCGAAGCCGAGGGGGACGCGGCAGGGTGATGCGGAGGAGCAGCGCCGGCAGCCGCGCCCGGGGTTTCGCCGGGCGCGTAGTGCTGCGCGGGGCGCGGCACGGCGGGGGCGGGCGCGGGGCCGGGGCTAGGCGGGGCGCTGCCGCGGCATGGAGAGGGATGCGGCTAAAAACGGGTGGATGATGGAAAAAGGAACGGGGAGGGAAGGGGCTGCCGG
>VXAU01005828.1:62871-97975 GCA_013399695.1 Formicarius rufipectus | reverse complement strand
AGGGTCATCACCACTGGAGGGGAATAAAACACATCTGAAAAAAAAAACAAACCAAAAATCTTTAAAAAACAATCTACCTGGAAGGAGAATGGAGAAGGGGATGAGAAGGAGAGGATGGGGTCAGAAAGTAGTGGGTGGGTTAGAGGAGCAGGAGATCAGGGGGCAGCACTCGCCAACTCGCCCTCTCGCCTTCACGCTCCGGCGGCAGAGGAGTGAAGAGACAAAAATCAGGGAGGAAGGTGGAGAGGAGCCAGAATGAGGAGGAAAGGGCGGGGGGGGGCGGGGGTGTATGTGTGGAGGTGCTTGCGCGCTTAGGGATAGGGACGAGCGGCGGTGCGGGCTGGGACTCGCATAANACTCGCATAAACACACATGCACATCATCTATACACCCACACGCGTGTAGGCAGGGGCGGGCAGAGCCTCCGCCACCCCCCCGGGAGCAGCCGGGGGAGGTGCCTCGGTCCCCCCGCCGGGAGGGGGCACGGCGGGGCCGGGAGGGGCTCGCGGGAGCTGCCGGCGCGGATACCTTCACCTGGAGCTCTCCATCAGTGAGCGAAGCGAGCAGGAGAGGCGGTCGGGTTTGGAGAACTACGTCTGGATGGTTTAAAAAAAAAATAAAAAATAAAAAAGGAAAGAAAAGAAAAAGGAAAAGGAAAAAAAACCAACTCTGCAATCCTCTGCTCCCCCAGGCTCAGCATCATAAGGGACTGCTATATTTGAGGCTGTCAGGAGAATGGGAGAGAGAGACTGAGAGTCAGGGCGAGAGAGACGGTGCCACAGCAGCGGTAAGTGTCTTTGCCGTTCCCCCAGCCAGGCACTGATTTCCCTGGTTAGACTTCGGAGTGTGTGCAGATTATTCGTTGTAATATCCATCGCATCATTTCTGTGAGCAGTCTGCTGTGAAACTGACATCGGTGAGAGATCCCATTTTTGGACTCCTGCTGCAGGTTTATGTGTTTTGGTATTTTGTTTTGAATCTTTTGGAATCTTTTTGAATCTTTGATTGAAATTGTTGTCATAATTGAGCAGAAAAGTTGAAGCAGAAATTACTGTGATCTGCTATATGCTGTCATTTAACTAGTAAGCAAACTACTGCAGTGAGTGAGTTGTGAAGAGAGATGCGAGGCTTTTAGAACATATACATACTCCAGAGAAGGAATGCCTATTTTAATGTACTAATTTCTTATGTTTGAGAGAGTTACCATGCTGATGCTTGAGGGTAAATCAGGAAACAACCCAGCATACAGAGTTTATAGTGATGCACGAAAAGTTGTGTTGTTTTGGAGTTCAGGATGGTACTTGACTTTGTGGTAAACAATTATCTCTAGAATTAGAAAAGTATGGTGCCTGGACCATTCTTTGCTGACAGGCAGAAGCGATGGAATTGCATAAACATGCACTGATTTTTCCTCTCTGATGTGAGGAGAGTTGATAAGACTATGTGGAATGTCTAAGAGCTGGTTAGAAGATGAGAGTTATCATAACATAGAGCATGAATCTGTGTTTTTAAGATTTTTATATCAGAAAAAGAAATCCATTACTGTATCTGTACTTCAGATGTTTTGTTTCATTCCTGTTGAGCACAGTAACTTCGTAAATCAGAAGTTTCACAAGATAGAAAAGTTTAGTCCTCACATTACACAATGTCTTGCAGTATTTCAGAAATTTAATAAAGTTTTTGAAATGTTTTAATATAAAAAGTAATAGTTTACTTGAATGACACATTTTCAGAGTGTTTTTTTAATGAAGGACCTGGTGCCAGTTTTTTGTTGTGGTTTTTTTTTTTTCTTTTTTTTTTTATTGAGGTGTTAAAGCATTCTCCCAGACTTCATTGAGCTTTTGATGAGACCCTGACGTTTGAAACTACAAATAAATTGCACACTCACTATTAGCCAAAAGCTTAGGGGGGGATTCCTGATGATTAAAATTTGAATTACATTTTCCAATTAATAAAGGTGCAATTAAATCTTGCTAGGTTACAGTACAACTCCTTCAGAAGTACTTTATGGTAATCAATATTAACGCAAAATCAGT
Source organism: Formicarius rufipectus (assembly GCA_013399695.1). Taxonomy (NCBI): domain Eukaryota; kingdom Metazoa; phylum Chordata; class Aves; order Passeriformes; family Formicariidae; genus Formicarius; species Formicarius rufipectus. Next base: position 95,939 of record VXAU01005828.1, on the reverse strand, counting down.
TCATCGTGATTAATGTTATTACAGTGAATATTGAAAGAATTAGCAATAACTGAGTTACTACTTTAATAAGCTATCAAATTATGTGTTAGCATTTCTAAAAATAGAGTTAATAAATTAACTTTAATTATTATAGCATTTATCTACAAAGTTTGAAAAACTCTTTCTGTTGTGAGGGCAAACTCTTGTTTACTACTGTGAAGTATGTCAAAAGGATGACAGAAAACTAAGATGTGAACTACAGTAACTGAGGAATGTTTCATGTACAGTGGCCCTCAATGGCAATATACTTTTAACTGTAGGAATGTTTAAGAGATGTGATTAAGAAGGCAAAGTCTTGGAAGACAAAAATAGTAAGGAGGATGAAGTGTTAAGCATTCTTGAAGGTGAAAACAGTGAAGTAGCTTTGTAAGTGAACTATTCAACATGCAGCACTTCTGTTTCATATACTTACAAAGCAAATGCCCATGCAAAAAGTCAGAACTAGCAGAGAATGATATAAAAGTGTGATGATGTCTGTGGATAGTCGAGAAACTAAGAGTTTTTTAGTATTTTAGTTTTTTTTGGTCAATAGGAGCCTGAAGGTCATACTTCGAATTCTAGGTTAACATATCAGGGGTAGGGATCCATATTTCATTTTATAATGAGGGCAGATGTACTATGAATGAAAATGCAAAATAAAAAAGAAATCTGACTGGCTGAATTAAAGTTGAGAATTTGAAAGAAAGGAGCTTTGAAAACAGGTCTTGAGGAAAAATATCCTAGCAGCTAAGATAAAAGGTATGATTAAAAGCTCTGCTCTTAAGAAACAATAAAGGGCAACTTTAAGAAATGCGTAACTTGGAGGAATGTTAGCACAGTTTCAATACAGGGAGGTCATGACTGGCAAATTTGCTGGAGTCCTCTGAATAACTTTCTGATGTGATGAACTGTGGGGGGAATGAGTAATACAATTTATGGAACTTTCAAAAAATGACCAGTTCCGTGCCTGACAAAATATTGATTTGGAAAGTAAAATTTTTAAGGAGTGCTCGAATGAATTCTAACCTGACTTAGACATAGGGACCAGAGGGTGTCAGTAAAGGTAAAGTGCTCTGAGTAAGAGGAGGAGGTTAAAAGTGTGATGCTTTAAGTGATAGTCTGAGATCCAGTTTTCCTTCTTGCTTGTTATAAAGATGGCATATTCAAAAAGGATAAAACTGATTTGTGAACAATACAGAAAAATCTATCCCACTGAACAGATTCAACACACTGGGATTTTTCTGATTTGATTAACAATAGGAATATTTATTTTAAATAATTAATGCAAATCTTTGCAAAAGATATAATAGAAAACTATATGTTAAGAATATACATACCAAGGCATTGAGCCCTCTAAGGTAATTGTTTCAGTGGCATTGAAAATACATAGTTCTGAATGATTTTGTCTTTCTGCATGTAGCCTGCAACACAGATCTTAGTTCTCTGAATGCACTGCATAATTTGCCACTGCTGGTCTGCTCCCTCCATATGCTCCTGCTAACTGTTTCTGCATTGTACTTTCTGACCGTTTTAGAACAACCTCAATCATCTGAACAATTTCTTGTTCTATAAAATACTTAACTGAAATCCACCACAGTTTATACCATGTTCTTAATTCCCGAGAATCAATGTCAAATAGGCATTTGTTTACTAATGCTATATTAGCAGTTGCTTCATTTTATTTATTTTTCTCCTTCTGTGAGTGGCTTCTCTGATGTTTTTTTCAGGGACTGTTACATGCTGGATAAACAACTTTTTAGTACTTTACGAGGGAAAAATACTCTTTCTGGAAGTGATGGAGTCCCTACAGATTCTTATCTTCTGAGTGATTTTGATCAATAACACTATATTAGGGGATAGTGTCTTTTGAAAACTTATGAAATTGTTAGAATTTGGTAAGATAAACACATTCTTATTTTGCTTAAGGATTTCAAAGACTGTGCATGTGTGTATGTATAGATGTGTTTATACACCAAAGTACATATGATAGCAATGATTCTGTGTCTTTGCAAGCTGGAATGGAAGCAACAGTAACATTTTCTTGTCAGTGGAAGAAAATGTAATCTTTTTGTTTTTATAATTAATTTCTTGGCTGATTCATGAAAATAACCCAAAGTGTGTAAACGATAAGAAAATCCGGTCTTTCCTTGTGTGCTGCTTTCTAAAAGGAAATTCAAGATGATTCATGGTACATCAAAAAGGCAACAAATACATTCTAAGGTGGTGCAAGCAGATATGTAATAAGGGAAATGCAGTGGCAGATTCTGTATGCCATGAATATGGTAAAACATTAGAATTACCATGCGTATTACAGCTGATGTTCTCGATCATACATGCCTATACTTATTCTGAGGAGTCATCCACTCAGGCTAGTTCCTAAGCTTACAGAGCCATGAAGTTATGTCAGAATGACAGAGTAATGCATACTGTTGTGTTAGTTAAAACACTGTAGCTCACCTCTTTACATCTCCTTCAGGATCAAACTTATATGTCAGTCTTGGGGAAAATTGATAACTCTTATCTATTACCATACCTAGAAATAGAAAATATATCAAACTCTTTCAATCCATCAGAAACCTCTTTTGGGAATTTCCTTTTTCAGTATGCTCTTAGAGGTTTTATTGTAAATGGTGTTAAAACATGATGTTATGACTTTTCACTCAACATACAGGGACTGTGGCCTCAGCCTCCTTGTAAGTGAGAAATGATCACTTTTTAATAGTTAAAAATTTACTATCTATTCAGTGGGACTCCTAACCTTCAAATAATTTTGATCAAGACTAAATGTGTGGTTTTGTAATAGATGTGTATCAGGCTAGTCTTCTGGGTGTCTTACTTTACCTAACAGCATCACTTTGCAAGAATTCATGAACCCTATTTTATTTTTATTGGTTTTATAGTCTTCTTTAAGTATGTGAACAACATAGTTCTGTAGCTGTAACATTCCTGCTATAGGTTGTAACCAACTTGCTATAGCAAAGTATTCAACCAAGAGTAGTAGCTACACAGATGGGCAGGTAAGTGAAAAAGACTTCTGTCACAGTATCAGAAGAAGCTAACCTAACAGCATAAGCTCCTTGTAATATTATGTTAAGAAGACGTTCAGGCACTAAAGTTGAAAAGTTTTAATTCTTGCTTAGCCATGAGGAGACATATTCTGAAGATGTGTTTGCTGCAGTATTTCCCCCACAAATGTGCTCTCAAAACGAAATGGTAATCAACAAGGAGCTCAACAGAAATTTATTCTTGGAAAATATGATTAATTATTACCTGTTTAAGAACATATGAATTATATTTTCTGAAAGATGACCCATTATCCCCATTAGCTTACTCTGCAGACTTTCATGTGCTATTTACTCTTGGTTAGTTGCAGGTTGCCACACAGACTTGAAGTATAACAAACAAAACCACACCAGAATGGGTCAAAAAAGTTGTAGTATGTTTTAATTCATCATCTGAGATGATTCTCACAGACAATATTTTCCAAAAGTTAAGTATCTTAGACACTTCAGAAAATTACTCCAGGCATGCTGGAACATTTGTATGACATTCAACCCTGTTGGTCTGATAGTCATTCAGCTTCATCATGTTCATATTACTGTGATGTAATCAGGATTATTCATTTATCTTTATATTTATTCTTGTGATAGCTTGGACAGGGAACAAGATGTACAGATGAAATGGATGGTATAGGAAATACTGAAAATTTCATGAGCTGTCTTGTTCCTATGTAAGAACTTTAGCATGTCTGGGAAAAAAAATTCTTTTGAAGTTCTGGACATAGAGATAAAATTCCATTCAGTTTGTTTTTCCTACGCTTACTAGTTTCTTTTCCACAGCCATTCATTGCCTCTAATATTGTATTACAGCCCACTTTCTGGACCAAATTAATGATATTAAACTTTGCATGTAAGGTTGCACTTTCAAAGATGAAATAAAACCAGATATAGTTCTGTACCTACTCATTTGGTTACTTTGATGTACAATTCACCAATGGCATACATAAATGCTGGATTTTCTTTTTTTTTGCTGAACTTGTAAGTACATTTATTAAAAAAAAAAAAAAGAGCAGATGACACTTGAAAATACAGTTGCCTCAACTGTCTAATTCACATCACAAGTCCATACTAAATATTATTTAGATTACTCTGATTGCCATAGAATTTTATTTTTGTTTGCTTTATGAGTAAGGTCCTTTTTCTCTTATAAACTTTATCATCATCATGGCAATGGGCATAATAATCATAAATCAAGATTGCTGTAAACACAAAATGGTCCCTGAATCAAAGAACATATGGCTTACCTCAAAAACTTCCCTTTTTGCTGCTATTTGTGACCTTTGAAAAGCTTATATCTAAGGGAAGACATCTGTGTTTCACAACCATGCTACCATGATCATGTACAGATTTCTTCAAGATCACCTCCCACATCAGTAAAAAGCCCAAGATGCTATCTGCAATACTATGACGTGTAATGATCACACATACATGCTATAAAATGTCTTGCAAATTTGTCTGAAAACTCTACAGCAGTCCACAATCACTTCTGAAATGTGTACTTTTTAGACCTCTTTTCTAAATTAACTTACTGTTCAGGTTTTCAAAATCTTCTGCGGATTAATTCTTATTAAAAACAAATATATGGACTTTCACAAGACATTCTTATGGAAGAGAAATTCTCTTTATTAAAATCTTTTATTTGTTTTGGTCAATCCAAAAATCTTGAAGTAAAAAAAACCAACAAACAAACAAACTAAAAAACAAACAAATAAGGCCATGGCCTTATGTTTGTTTGGGTTTTTGTTTGTTTTGTTTGTTTGTTTGTTTGTTTTTTGTTTTGGTTTGGTTTTTTTTGCATTTGCACATCTGACACGATCCAAGGTCTTGATTTCTAGTCTTATGCTGTGTAAGATGCTCAAAGTGTTCTTACTCCCCTGTAACATATGCAATGTCATATATTGTTTCCACTTACATAAAACTCAGCTCAAGGAGTCCGGGAATACAGCCATAACTTCTCTGATGTTACAAAGTATCTGTGATGTGTGTATGCACATCTTCTCAACTCAAAACCAATTTTGTAGTGTTTTCTCTGTCTGTACTTTGGAAGCTATTTCTTGAACATTGAAATAGCTTCAGACTGAGGAAGACTGCCTTGTTATGTGGCTTTGATAAGAGGCATAATTGAAAACCTAGATCAGATCAGATAACCAGAGAGGATAATTTTTTAAGAGGACCATCGGCATACAGAGATAATTTAGAAAACATGATATATAGCTGAAATGTCTGCAGTCTTGTTTTCCCTCTTGCATATCACAACTGACTGATTACTAAAATCTAAGTGTTTATTTGCCTTATCAATCACTTTGTGCCTGAGTCATTCACTGATGGGCATAATCCTCCGTTTGTGACTTCAAAAGGCATCTCTGGAGGAAATCTGAATGTCATCAGCAACAAATTGAGACATTACTGAAGGCATCAGGTAGGAGAAGAATGTTTGCACAAGGGACATATTAATCAACAACTGGAGAAAATAAGCAGCCTCAAAGCAGCATAATTCAGTTGAATTTGGATTAAATTCTTGCATATTTTCTGCAAAGCAGAAGCAAGACAGACTGATTGATCAAACCGTGCAAAAAAGCCAAAGTCCTCTCCTAGAATATACAGACTGAGCAAATCAGGAAACATTAAGTTTATGGGAGTACTAAAGATTTTACTCTTAAAAGGTCATTACTTAATTTCTGTAATTTTTTATTAAGTATCCATAAATTACTATCAAATTTCCTTCTCTGTCAATCTTTGCAAAGTAGTTCCTTTGAAACAGCATGAGTAGTTGTAAAGGAATGTAAACGCATTTGCTAGTGATTTCTTCCAAATCTTACAAAATATGTTGGAATTATAAACAGTATTTGCATGGTTATATAGGATTATAGGATTTGTAAATGAGAATAAGGTATGAGAGAAAAAGGAATCTCTTATAGGTTTTTGTTATTTTCCTTCAGCAGCAAATGATTAGTAGTTTCTATGTGATATTCTGCATCTAGTAAAACCTGGCATATAAGAAAATACAGTCAGTTAAACACTTTCAATGTTTACTAAAGATAATATCTATTTCAACAACTGCATTCTAATTTCATATGTTATCTGAGATTTCAGAAAACATAGCAGACTTTTCTCTGAGGATTGGTTTAAAGTCAAAAGAATGTGGCTTATGAGAAACCTCTGCAGAAACCATAATGGACTTGTTTGCTCTTTGCAACCCACAGTATGCTGAGAAGCTTAGAGGATCCCAAGAATTTATCTAAAAACTACCTGTAGGGGGTATAATAAGATTTGGAATATTTTGCAGTGGAAGTAACAGACTGTAAACAGCTATATGCAAGACAGTGATTTGGGGCTTTTTGTTATTATTTCTGGTTTATTATATTAATGTGATGAGGTAACAGCAAAGCAAATACAAAGGTTTACCTTTTATTGGGCCAAATCTTGTTCTTTGAACTGGCTGGGAAAAAGCCCATCCATTAATTCTAAAATAAAAATTAAATAAAATTGACTTACAGAATCTAAGACACTAAGCATAGAATTGTTTTACTCCTTTATAATATAGGACAAATTTTAAGGCTCCTCAGAGATATAGGAAGAAATCTTTTTTCTTTGTTTAAGAAAACAGCCTAATGGTTCAGTTAGTAGAAATTTTGGCAGGTTATGGGAAGAAGGTCCTATTGTGGGACACCTTTATTACTTTCTACTAATTTTTATTTTGAATATATTAGTTTCTACTGTATACAAATATGTGCTGACTTAGAGTTAAACCGGCAGGGGAAATGAATCCAGCTCAGAAAGGGATTGCAAGTCAGAATAACAATTTAATAGAAGATCAATAAATACACTGATACAGAAGGAAAAAATTCATTTGTGCCACAAAAAAACAAATGTACAGCCCAGCACAGTGGGGCACAAGCAGAGTGGAGCTCACCAACCCCTGTGCTGAGCACTATGTGGCCCCTCTGAATTCAAAGTAAGAAGAAAGGAAGAAACCTGCTAGTGAAAATGATGGTTGCAGTCTGATGGCAGTCTCAGTCCAGTTGAGGCTCTGCTCCTCCTCCGGATCTGAAGAGAGATCCTAGTCCCAAAACCCCAAGCTTATATCTGCTTGGGCTCAGATGGGAACGCCCAGTCCCTCCCCCAGGGTGGAGAGTTTCACAATGGGTTATTTACTATGTGAGGTGAATAGTGGCATATTTTTGGCATCCCTAATGGCCCATTAGCAGACATGACCCCTCAGGTGGGTGTAAAGGCAGGAAGNGACAAACTGATCCTGGCTACTAAAACCAGGACAAAATGTTACTGGATTTGATGTCTAGTTATAATTATTTCCTCACAGTGTAGCCTATTTCGTTGCCATTTTCCTTTGATTTCCTCAACACCTGAGATTTTCCCACACGTTAGCTGTCATGAAGTTAGTTTTCTTAATTTGTGTGCTTGGTTTGCCATGTCTGTAATTTGCATTTTATTGCTAATGTCAGACAAAGAGGAAGGCGATGAGAGACGTATTGAGAACACAACCCTTCATCAGTTCCCATTCCATGTGTAAATGCAGCAAATAAATGTATTCTGTTATTGGAGTAAAGTCGGAGTCCTTGCACCTTGAGGTACATTAAAGAGACTCTCTAGCACTCCAAGGACTACCAAACTAGATGATGCCAAGGGAAAAGAAAGAAAAAAGAAATAAGAAAAAAAAAAAAAAAACCACACAAATAAAACCACTTTCACATAAAATTCACACTGCATTTAACAAGCGTAAGAGAAAAACACTTATCCAAAGCTGAAAGCACAGGTCACTACAGCTTGAATTTAAGAGTCGGGCTTTCCACTGAGTGACTGCAAACACAGGTCGGGCAAGTACAGAAATGATGAAGACTGTGCAGTGATGAATCCCTGTTTCTGTGCTCAGTAATAAGTGAGGGGAAGAAGGGGGAAGGCCCACATAAATTATTCATCTCCTGTGTCACAGACCTGCACCTGCAAATGGATAATCCTTCTATTAGGGCTGTGGAAGGTCACATAGTACATATACAAAACACTTCTGGGTTATTGAGTTTTTTTGATATACTGGGTAGAAGCTGTCACCTGAGCACCATTGAGAATCAGGTATTGTGCCTACTATCCTGTCAAGGATATTATTTGTCCTAAAAAAACCTTAGTTACTGTTATGACACATTCTGGGTATAGAGTAGTTTTTTATAGGCAGACTTCTTCTGAGTCAAAGTATGCATTTAAAGACTGTGTCTTTAAATATAATGAAAGTAAGCTGTTGAAGTCCACTGGCCACTAGCACCTGGAGACTGCTGTTTTCCTTAACAGTTTGCACATCTTTCTCACACCTCTTCTAGTTACTGCCATGATATTTTCACATCTTCACATTGTGCCTTGCTGTAGTTTTGCTCAGGCTTTTGTAGCTAATTTTTATTTAGGAACACTCAAAACTATCCAGAGGCAAATTCTCTACTGGCATAGGCAAGTGTAGGAATCCTAAATTTGATGGGATCCTGACTGCTCACTTTCAGACAGCTGCCTCACCTTGAATTTTTCTGCAATGCTCAGCCTCTACTACCCTGTGAAGCATATTTTGCCACTGGCAGTGACTGAGGAATTCTAGGCTGGATTTTAGATCCACTACCAAATGTATTCTGGCTATGCTAGTGACAAGCAGAGCTGCACAAAAATTATTCATTTTTGTTCTGTAAGTGTCCATCTGCAGCAATGACGATTCTCTGCCTAAATATTTTATTCTTCTGTGAATGTGCAAAAATGTGATTTTTTTTTTCCCCCTCTCCTGCTGGTTCTGCTGACAAGCAGAACTTTTTCATACAGCTCTATAATTAGGCTCCAGAGTCCTGTGGAGACACACAACAGAATGGTAGGCTTTATATTCTGCAGCACTCAAAAGTTGCAGTTCACAGACGTGCATTTACATCTATCCCTCCTCCTTGCTTGCTATAACTAGTCTCTTCCATTCCCTTTAGATCCATTCCCCTGTGTCTAACAAAAATGAGAATTTTGAGTGTTTCTGGTCCTGAACTGCAAATCAGCACTCGACCACTGTGTGAAACTTCTGACAGAATGGAACAGAGTTTCAGGTCATCATTGAAAATACCAGCTCAGGAATCTTGTATTGCTTCAGGTTGTGCAATGAAACTATCAAACTTAATATCAAAACATATAACTCTTAGGGGTTTTCACGCAGTTCTTTTCAGCATGAATGTGATTTTTTGTTGTGGTTTCAATCACATTACAGTGTTCCTTATCACAAAACCCAGTGATGATGCTTGTATATAATATTCTTGTAGCAAATACATAGTTGTAAAGAAATAGATCATTGGTAGAAGATGTATGTGGATTGTTATATATTGCTATTTTATGCCCATTGGGGAAACCTTCCATTTTCCTTTAAGATAACCTTCAAACTAATTTGTGCATGCTATTTTGGAGAACACAACTCTTTGTTACTTGAGGTCACAGATTGCCACAGACATTAGTAAATTGGTAAGATTAGTTTTATCTCCTAAAAGTGGTTAAGATCTGAGATTTCACAGCTAATTAGTTTCTACCCAAACCATTTGGAAATATGGGCTAATATGATTTGTTTAGCTTTGTATTGGCATAGTTTGGAGTAAAACATTTTCATGTTATAATACAGCTAATGAGAGTTGTGGCTTAATCTGCAGGACTGTTACCAGCAAGAGGAACATTTACTGTCCTTAGCTCATTTTTGCAGGTTTAATTAATAATGTAGGCACTTGAGTCTGCCTACTTGAACTAAAATAATTAGCAGACTGTAAACAACACTTTATGTTTCACTTTATGAATGGTGTGGTGCCACTTTAAAAATTTAACATTTTGATCTGAGTGACCAATCAATTCTTGCAGTGCCAGATTAGAGCTACAGTCTGAGCAAGAAATCTGAGTTGTGGAAAAGATAGGGTTCTGTAACTGCTTCTGACCAGCAAGGACTGCAGGAAATGGAAGAAGACCAAAAATGAATGTTAAAAAGGAGGATATGAAAATGCAGAAGTTGTCAGAATGGTAAAAACATCCGAGAGGAGAGGGAACAGATAGAAAGGTGTTTAATGCAGTTCAGCAACCAACTGATTAGTTAGATATCCACGTGAGGTCATAGAGAAGACAAGTATCTCACATGTTTGAATTTCAGGTGGTGACATTTCTTTGTATATTTGGGGCAAGAAAAACAAAAAGATATCCTTCTTCATCAAATTTACTGCATTTTTCTCATAAATGTTGATGGTTTAGGGATGAAAAGACCCAGAGTCTCCCTGCAAAGCAGTCAAAGCTTCTGTATTGAGCATGCCAAAACCAGTAATGATGCTGTTTTAACTTCAGGATCCACATGTGCATGTTCTGAGCAACTTCATGCATGATCTTAAACTCAGCATACACTTAACATTGACTTCCATTTAATAAATCTTAGGTGAAGTCCTGAGTAAGTACCTTTAAGAAGGGAATAATTACACCTAATCTTTATTTCATGGTGTGAAATAGTATTTTTGGAATTAAAGCAATTTTGTATTTCTATCAGAAACATTCAGAAACATACTCCTTAATCTTAAAAATGTCTACTTTTGTAGATTATGTATTGTAATGCCCAATATTTATTTCATATTAGGTTTTTTTCTTATTTTCAAAATCACAAGAACATTGAATATCTGAAAAACACATCATAAAAATTTTAAACAAGCTGTTTGATTCAGTCAAATGTAGTTCACTTTCAGTGGCGTAAAATATTCAGAAAAACATAGTTCCATTTGTTCTTTTTCTGGAGACTAGATGAAGATGCAGCCAGTGCTGTGTGAGGCTAGTGTTTTCTGGCTGGTGCACAACTCAAATGTCCACAAGGACATTTATTACTGTGCCTACTTCAGTGAATTACCTCTATTACTGCTGCCCACAATGATGCTTCTGAGCTCTAACTCACAACAGCTTTCCCCTCCAACTCTTGTATTAATCATGATTGTACTTAGATGAGAGTCTTGCCCTTTTTCCATATTTTATACTGAATTTTTAGAGTTGACAGAAAACACCCAAAATATTTGCTAACCTGTTATGTTTGGTACAAAAAAAACACTACACAATGTTTATTATGGCTCCCTGGTGTACCACTTGTGTGTAGTTGTTTTCCAGAGAAAGATCAAGCTTTGGTTGTATTTTTCAGTAGAGCATGCTGCCTTCAACATTTTAAAGACTGCTTCAAGTCCCTTGCCACTTGAGTAGAAGTTTCTTGGAATTGTGCCTCTGAGTGGAGGAAGGTTTCGATGGGGCACAGATGCAGCTTTTCACCTGTCAGTGACAGGAACACTACAACACTGAAACATTAGATGAGTGTGTCATTGTTGCTATTTTTTTTTCTCCTTTGGAAACAATCAACAAAACATTGCAGTCATCTGAGAAAAAAGGAAACTTACAGGAGATCCTGTATGAAGTGATTTGATTTCTTTTTTATTTATAATAAGCTGTGATAACAGCACTAGGGTGCTTATTTGTTAATGAAAATCCAAAGATGGATGTGAGAAAGTGAACATTTATTTTATTCAGATATTTTGTTTCTTTCACATTGGTTTTTTTTTCCTCCAGACTAAAAACATTCTCTTGATGTATGGAAAATAATATTCCATTCCTGAATGAGATATTGTTAGTGATTGTCATAAAACTGAAAAATCTATTTTTAATCCAGTTCACTTATTAACTACTGCTGGTTCTGAGCAACCAAGGACCTCATTTACCATTGTATTCTCCCATCTGTAGAAACTAATGCAACCCTAAGAGAAGGAGTCTGTTACCTATCCACCCTCTTTTCATGGCTTTTTCTGTGACACAGAAAAAGAAGGAAACTAGAGAAAACTCTAAAACTGACAGCAAAGAACATTTTGAAGAGATGACTTCGTTGCCAAGGTAATAAAATCCATGAAACAAAATTAAGCAGATTTCTTGTATGATGTTTAATGTTCATGACTGACTAAGAAAAAAGGTAACAACTTTCTGTAGCAAATAAGGTGCACATCTTTTGGAATAGCAATTCACAATATTTGGACGATTTTCAGAGCAGGTACTAGATGAGGTGGGAACCAAGGAGAGGGAAAGGGATCTCTAATTACCCAAGATGGCCAAGTCCAATGCATTTGTATCCCAAACAGTTATTTCAAATATATCTATGCATGAGTGTGCAGGGAAAGGAGATGTTGGGTTTTTTTCCTAGAATTTCAAGTAAAATTCAAAAGATTGTGAATTGTGATTGTCGCCTGTGATTTCTGATGTCTTACTGTCCTCAGGAAGAAAGACTGACCAGAGAGCAAACAAGTTTTCAAGCACTTTGGCTCAACTGGGATTTTGTTTGTGTTATTTTTAACATCTGCTCTCAGTGTATAAAAATATGACTTGAACTTTTGATTAATGTTTTTTACTGTGCCATTAAGATTGTATAGTTTACCAGCAGCATGGGGAAATTCACAAATAGAACATTTTCATCTACTCTCCAAATTCAAATAAAGTAACTTGTGCAGATATCCTCAAGGACCTGTGTTCTGAAATACATTTATGGAAGTTAATGTTAAAAGGATATTTATGGGACAATTTAAGTAAATAATTTCAAGGCTCATATTGCCATGGTGCTGAATTGGGGGAAAGAATTTATTTTAGTAGAGATAAAATATCCCTCCAGCCAGAGAAAGAAGATACTCCAGAGCTCCGGGCTGAACCCACATGCCTTGCCATTGAAATCTCTATGGTTTGCAGCGTGTCCACTGTCGGTCTGTGAGTTGGAACTTGGAACTGAAGTTTTATGAGACAAATTCACAGCACAGTAAATACTGATGATATTTCTTAACTCTAATCTGCCTCATTTGTCAAGATGATGAATCTGTATATATCCAAGGTTTTAAAGGATCGTGTGGTTTGCTATTGGCTCTGATAGTGATTTTTTTTCTTTTTTAATAGTGTGTTTTGCTGTTCAGAGTAATTTTCTTTCATTATGCTTATTTTTTATGTAGACAGTGATCTGTTGCCATTTGGTCACATACATGCTGTTTTGCTACAGAAGTTGTTCATCAAAATGTTCACATTTCATTTCTGGACACATTTGGAAAACAGATATTGTTGTTTGTGGTAATTGTTGCTGTTGTTTTGCTTTGACTTGGGAAATGTCATATAGTGTATGTGAAAGCTTTGTGGCCTCAGGGAAGTTTGCCTGAGTTCAAATTCCCAGACACTTTAGAAGGAAAATTTGCCACTTTACCTCAACGTTCTCTCACACCAAAATGCCACCTGCATAATGTAGGCAGAGTTAAAACAAATTAAAGGGACTGCTTCTCACACAGCATGAAGTCAGCCTGAAGAGTACAGTCACATAATTCATAGAGTTGATTTTTGAAAAGGCTGGATAATTTTATGACCAATAATAACAGTTTTAGTTATGCATGCTATGTGAGGTATAATTGGATTTCCTGCTTCATAGCATCAGCTACAGGGTAACTACATCACTACAGGGGCTGGGAAGGGATTTCTTTACACACGTGCACATATGTTCACACCCATGAGCACTTCTGTATGCAGCAATGAATTTCAGTGATGTGTAGAAGGAAATTTTCTGAATCATTGTGCATAAGCCACAAGCTATGAATAGTTAAGGCCACCATCTCCATGTCAACAATCCATGCAGAGAAACTGTAGTAATTGCATGTGGAGCATGAGAAATCTGTGGGCACTTTGTCCATTTTCCAAACATCTGCAAGTCTGGACCTAGTTGCAGGAGGAAGAGAGTTTGTCTAAACCTCACCTTTTAATATTCAAAAGGTTTCTGGCAATACAAAAAGCAGTGCAAACATCAGTCAGTACTGGTGTGTCAGCTGTAGGTATCCCTCACTCTCCCTTCATGGTCATTTCAGAAATCAACAGGAATAAAAAAATGGGAGAGCACAGCATAGTTTCAAATACAACAGTTTGGGGTTTTTTTAGTAATTCCATAGGTAAAAATTAAAAATTGATTTGAAAAATCAGCAGATAATTGGTGGAGAGAAAGCCCAGGTTATGAGTATGACAAAGCCTCTTTTTATTTTACTGTTTTTTTCTAGCATGCTTTATGTTATCTACACTGGAAAATGGCCCTATGGAAGAATAGGCTAATTAGTAAGGTTATTAAAGTATCATATATCACTATCTGTACTTTCAGCTACCAGAATAGGATCTTGAAACCTTTTCTATCATTGAGACTCACTGTGTAGAATAGGAGAACAGTAAGGCACCAGAAAGAAGCCAATTAAAATCTATATATTCAACATGCAGATGCCTAAAGCTTGCCAAAGTCAAGCAATGGTGACAGGGACAAGCCTGAGGTCACCACATTTTGAGCCAGTCATTTGCAATACATGTCACTGAATTCTTCTTTGGAGAGTTATGTTTTAAAAATAAAAGTATAACACTCAATGTTAAAATGCAAAGGATAAATTTCATTACTGGACTCTCTGTGGATAAAACCATTCCCAAAGTCTAAGCCATGCTCTTAGTTTCATGAGGAGCCAGGGAAGATGCAAAGGCACAGGCACATTGCCACAGCATGGTTAGTGCTCCCTGATTGTGCAGAAAGGAATTAGCTGCTCATTGCTGAATGGCGACAGAGCACATGCTGGAGGAAGCTTCACTGCTGCTATTAATTGAATCACTGAGAAGGAGATCTGCTGCCAGGAATGTATCTTTTAAATAGAAAATAATGAAACAGCTAGCAGCAGATCCAAACACTCCAGCCTGAACCTTAAGTTTCTGCAGTCTCACACAGTTTGATTGAGTCTATCTCCAATTCCTGTTTCGTTCACTTTAGAGCTAATAAAGAAAGATGTGAACTGCCGTTCATACCTCTAACAAATTAGCCTCTTGCAGTTCACCTCATCCCTAGCCAGCCTGCCTACACTGTGTTGTAAAGTATGATTGTAGGTAACATAGTCATAACTGGAAAACTGCAGCTAGAAACATCCCCTTTCATTACAGTCTGTCCCCCTTACACAGCAGGCAATTTGTTCAGAATTTTACCATGAACACTAACTACATCATGAAGCTCGAAGTAGAAAGGTACATATGATCTTAGATATGCATACCCTTACTTAACAATATTAAAGACTCACAGAAACACAGAATGGTAAGATTAGAAGAGACCACAGTCAGTCATCTGGCCCAACCTCAAGGAAATGTAAATTATAAGCTGGATCATGCAGGTGATATTTAATTTGTCTGAAGAGTTGTAGGAAAGAAAAAGGCAAAAGTATAATTATAGGAGATCCAAAGAGAATTTTATTACATTGATGAGAAACAAGACTGATAGACTTGATGTGAAGATTTATTTGACTATACATGATGGAACTGTTAAAAGTTTGTTAAATGGAAAGAAGTAGGTCAGCGTATTATTATAGCAAGAGAATACTACGTGAGTCCAGAGGGCAGAGGAAAAAAGAAATGGAAAAAGAAAATCTGTGTAATTTTATTTGGGCAAATTTCTGAGTAGCCACACTGAGAATATTGGAGGGTCGGGGGAAAGCCCTTCTGATTCTGTGAAAGAGTAACGCAATGTGTAGGTATTTTTCCTTGAAGAGTACAAATCATCTCAGAGAACATGAAAAAGAAGGGTATTTGGAGGATAATCCAGAGAAAATTATTTGAGTAGAGGGTAGAACATTTGTTATACAGAGATATAGATATACAGAGAGAGCAATTTTGTTCCTTTTGTAGGATTCTACATCAGGAAGCACGTTGAGTAAAGCCATCACCATAGTCAAAAACTCAAACCCATTGGAAAGTATGTTAGGAAAATGACTGTGTGAGGACAAAAGGTTTAGATGGCATTCTTTTATGATAGAAGTACAAGGAATTGTACTGTGTATTTCAGACTACAGGGTCTGAATTCTGTTGAATTCTATTCTGTGTAATCCAGGACTCTCTATTCTTAGAAAATTGGGCCTCCAAATTCAATGTTCTGTTTTCCCTAATTGTTACTGAGAGCCAAAGATATAGCAGTGGATCTAGAATGGTATGCAGAAACAAACAAGCCCATGAGTTTTTATTCTATTTTAATTTCTGAAAAGACATTATTTAAATAGGAAGGATAAGAGTGAAAAAAGCAACTATGTGGAGAAGCTGGCATAATAATCTAATTACATTGTATTTCTTCAGTTAGAGCTATATACTAGTTTATGCCATCCAATATTTTCATTTATGGGCATTATCAACAGAGAAATTCGTTATATGTGTGTTTTTACTGGATATCATTGTAACAGTGTTGTTTTCTGTGTATTGGTGGTCCAGAAAATGATGACAGATGTGTTATGGAAAGGTTCTGCAATTCATCACAAAGGAAAGAGGAACTGTGCTTCTTTTGGAGACTTGGCTGAATATTTTTTTTCTTCCTTCCTTGCATTGTTGTTTTAGCACTCCAAACCAAAGGTCATTTCAAGTAAAAAATACAAGTTTGTTCTTCGTGTATGGAAAGTATAATTAAATTACTGATACTTTAAAATATTGAGTTTAGATCCTGTTAAGCAGACTTTTATTTGTATTGATGAATTCATTTGACATCTGTTTACTACCTAAAATATTGCTGCTATCATCTAACGACCAGACATTCTGGCTCCATTCACCAGAATCGTCATTCAATAGCTGCTCTTTAGCACTAAATGTTGCATTGCACAGAATGATGGAGTATTACGAATTTAGTAGATTTTAATTATTTTTCTAATGTCAAGATTAAGCATTATGCAGCAGGTGTTCTAGTAAAAGTCAAACACAGTGCATTGTCTACAACGCAATTTTACTAAAACAGAAATGTTTGTGTCTGAAGTGTTTGAAAGCTTTAAAATTCATGCAGAGATAATATCCTCTGCCTAGTCACTTCTACTGAATATGAATGCATGCAGATTTTCATTCCCACGCACACAACGTTTCAAGGGAAGATGAGTGTTCCTTAGGTTTTTCCATTTAAGTTGCAAACACTCTACTTTACATTCTCTCTGCCATTACTGAATGTCAAAAAAAAAGTAAAAAAAATCCTATAAATCAATGGAAGCACTGCAAGGGGTTGGACTGGCATAAAACAACACATCTTACTGGACGTTACATTATTTTTATGAGTTACTAGGTTTATTCACTATACACTGATTTTGTAGTAAATTGGACTTCAGATAAACTTGCAGTTTTAGATTAAGGAGAAAGATGCTCAATGGAAGTAACAGCATGAGGTACACTGAGTTATTCAATAAGTAGTATTACTTGATTTGGGTGATCTAGTCTTTCTTCATATGAGTGAGAGAACATTCGCCTTGGCCTTTTGCTCAGAAATGAATGATATTATCTTTCATGGAAGAAGGAATAAAATCACAACACCCCTATCTTGAATCAAGGCTAAAGGTTTTTCTTTAATGTGCATAGTCGAGTGTTGGGGTGAAGGGAAGAAGGAACTTGGATAGGGTAGGAAATTTGGTGGTGAAACTCTTGATAAATATGCTCTCAGAGAGCTGTGGGAAAAAGCAAGAGGCCAACAGAAAGCTTGTTTGCATATGCCCTTGTATCAGGTAAGTGGTTTCTAAGATTTAGCTTCAGCATTGACATCACCAAATATGGGTAGACCATGAGACATGTCACCACTTTGCACAATTACTGTGATGAGGAAAGGACAGCAAATAAGGTAATAATATCCATTTGTTATAAATCATATGGTAACATTAAGGTAAATTATTTAAATTGTTGGAGAAAAAAGGAGGCATGTACTTCTAAAATTAATTTACTTGGGATTACTTTATCAAAGAAAATCAGAATTCTGAAAGGTATAAGGACATTTATTTGATGAGAATGTATAACTAGGTTCCAAAAATCAAACTTGGATACTGAATATAAGTGGACTGGCTTTCAGAAAGGCTAAGCTGCTAGTGGTTCCCTTTGTCTTCCTCCAGTGGCAGATGATATCTTTCTGCTTTATGTTTTTAATAGAGTTAGCTGACACAGCATAAAATAATGCACTTCTGAAAAATCTAACTTAATTTATTACGTCTTTATTACAGTATTTAATTTGACCTTCAGCTTGAGAGGGGGTGCTATGCCCCATCATATGTCCTTCATCTAAATTTTATTTCTAAAGCTACAGGCAGGAAAGATACTGAAGGAAAGCTGATGGTAGTTACACTGGTTGGATCTGGGGAATATTTACTTAACCTAATGTGAGCAATTACTATGTCAGTTTTGATATTTCTCCACAGGACCTATAGCAATTTGCAAAGGAATGCAATCCATTTTAGATGTCATATGTACATCTTTTTTCTTTTGGTGTTTCCCTTTCATATATATATAGTCAATCCCAGCATCTATAAGTATTTTGCAGCCATGTCCATCAGCCCACTTGTTCAGTCCCACCTTCAGAAAGACCTCATACTTCATGTTAATTATTAATTAATTAGGAGTGGAATTTATACTTGTATAGCAGATCATTTACCAGATTTACAGATCATTTACTGTCAGTCTGACCTCGGTTCTGGGTAAGGTCATGGAGCAGATCATCTTCAGTGCAATCACATGGCACATATAGGATAACCAGGGGTTCAGGCCCAGCCAGCATGAGTTTATGAAAGGCAGGTCCTGACTAAGTAACCAAATCTCCTCCTATGACAAGGTGTACTCCTTAGTGGATTAAGATAAGGCTCGGGATGTAGTCATCCTGGACATTAGTAAAGCCTTTGACACCAGCTCCCACATGATTCCCCTAGCCAAACTGTTGTTGTTGTTGGCTGGACTTCGTGAACGAAGATCTTGGGATAAGCCTGCGCAATGGATTTTTTAGGTGAGGCACAGTGTGTGCGGAACTGGCCCCACTCCCTTCACTCCTGAGGTTCATCTTGCCACAGACAAGCAGCTCGGACTGTGACACCAAGTTCCTCGGGATTTGAACCAGTGTCCTCAGAGGAGGAGCCGGCTCCAGAGGCGGGGGCCTACGCCACTCGGCCAACGCCTGCCACCTCTCAAGTTAATCTCAAATGTTAATCTGTTAATCTCAGATTAACATTAAGGAAAAAAACAGCAAACAGAAAAGCAATAATGTCAGGTTGTTGAGCAATCCTGGGAGCCCACGTGGGTCAGAGCACCAGGGGAAGACCTCACCTTGTCCTCTCTGCCACCAAATGACACAAACATGGCACTGCAGTCATGCCTGCAACACAAGCTGGGGCAGCGGGCCAAACTGACTGTTCATGGCTTGGATGGCTGAACTCTTTGTTAGGTAAAAAACAGGTTGGACAGCAAGGGCCTGAGAGTCATGAGACTGGGGTTATATTCAGCTGGTGTCCAATCACTAGTTATGGTCCCCAGAGCTCATTATTGGGATCAGTCCTATTTAATATCTTTCTTGACAGCTTGAATGAGGGAATCAAATGCATGCTTAGTTTGCAAATGACACCAAGTTGAGCAGGGGTGTCAACCTGCTGGCAGGCAGGAAGGCTCTGCCAAGGGATCGATTGATGGGCCAAGACGAACTGTACGACATTCAACAAGGCCCAGTAGTGGGTCCTGAACTTGAGTCACAACAGCCTCATGAAGCACTACAGCCTGGGGGAAGAGTGGCTGGAAAGTGGCCCAGCAGAAAAGCACCTAATGGTGCTGGTTGACAGTGGTGAACATGAGCCAGCAGTGTGCCCAGGTGGCCAAGAAGGCAAATGCCATCCTGGCTGCTATCAGAAATAGTATGACCAGCAGGACCAGGGCAGTGATTGTCCCACTCTATTGGGCACTGGTGAGGCTGCACCTCTGATTCTGTGTGCAGTTTTGGGTCCCTCACAAGAACAACATTGCGATGCTGGAGTGTGTCAAGGGAAAGGGCAGCAGAGCTGGTGAAGGGTCTGGAACACAAGTCTGATGAGGAGCAGCTGAGAGAGCTGGGGTTGTTCAGCTGGTGGAGAAAAGGAGGCTGAGAGGAGAAATTGTCTCTCTGTACAACTACATGAAAGGAGATTGTAGCCATGTGGGAGTCACTCTCTTCTCCCAGGTAACAAGTGGTAGGACAAGAGAAAAAGGTTTCAAGTTGACCAGGGGAGGTTGAGATTGGATATTAGGAAAAAAAAATTCTTCACTGAAAGGATTATCAAGTATTGGAACAGTCTCTCTAGGGAAGCGGTGGAGTGACCATCCCTGGAGGTGTTTAAAAGATGTATAGATGGGGTTCTCAGAAACATGATTTAGTGGTGGACTTGGCAGTGCTGGGATAGCAGTTGGACTTGAAGGTCTTAGGGTCTTTTCCAACCTAATCAATTCTATGATTCTATGATATGTTTAAAGCAATTGCACAGTTCTTTTCACTATTTATCCTCATTTTCTAGGAGACTTCGCTGAGAAAGAAAAATACATTAAATGCTTTGTTCTGAGAATAAATGTTTTTCAGTAATTCAGTGGCTATTCCTTTTTTCCTCAAACAGAGAATTTTTTGAATTACAGATTAGTTTGGTAATTTTCCAGCGTTATAGTGGAAACCTGGTAGCAAAGGAAGAAGGAACACAGTACACAGACCAAGGAGAGGCTGAGTCTGCAAGACAATCACTGTAGGTATCTGTAAAGTCTCTGAGTCTTAGTCTCAATGCCTGTGAAACAGGTATGATAGTTATCCATCTTTACAATCTCCAGTGACTACTAAAAGGAAAGCTTGTATTACTGAGCCAGAGCTGGTGATGTTCAAATGCAGGTAAAGTAACATTAACTGCTTTCTCAGACAAGCCTAGTGAGATGCAAAGTAAGATGGACACCATGGGCTCATTGAACTCAGTAGAAACATTCCCAATGTGTTAATTAGGCTTTAATTCAAAATATTAATGCTGAATATTATCATGGGCTACATTGTTAACATCGACAGTAATGCTGCTTTCTATTCATGAATTCAGGTCGAGTGTTGCTTTGTTTGTCAAGGCAGTGCAGTGTTCTGTTTACAGATCAATTTTCTCAAAAGAAGTAAAAAGTGTTTCAGGGAAAGGGAACATTCTGGTTAAAGGTGGTAAACATTTTTCAATACATTGTTCACTGTATTTCTTTTGAAATTTTATTACATGGATTTCTATATTGACTAAAGGGTTGAATTCACTCTTTGAAATGAAATTANTCTGAGATATTTGCAGAGAAAATACCCCCATAAGCAAATAAAAGATTTCATGCCCTACTAAAAGAAGTGAAAACATTTTTTCACTTTAAAAATATTTTCTTTAGCTTTCATTAATGACTACCCAGGGATGTATTACTTAAATGTAAATGTAAAAGTTTAGGAAAAGAAAATACCACTTTTAAGTATTCAAATAACAGATCTTGATTCCCAATTTACTTGTCATATGTAATAGAACTAAATCAGCATTGTATTTAAGATTTTAGGTTTAAAAGGTGTGTTTATGACAAAGTTCTGTACAGGTGTGTGTTTGTGTGTGCATACATATTTATACGTGTAGTGATTTAGTGTAAGTACACATGTAAAAATCTATTCTTTATTTTTGCTTACAATGGCAGACTCATGAGTGGCACAGGAACGAGCAGCCATATCTATAATTCAGAAGCATAATAAAATCATGCATGTAAAGTAATGTTCAGAATAACTCTCTTCAAGTCTTTCATTTTGCCCAAAGCATTTTGCAGTCAATGAACAGCTACAGCTTGTACTTCCTAAAATGTCAGACTGTTTATACTGGTTCAGAGATTGAATGGGAGATGACCTAAACTACAAGAGGGACCAGATGCTTCAGGGAGTTTCATGTATATAATTTCTATTGTAGTCATATGTATTTAGCTAGATCTGAATTTCAGTGTCATGACTATGGGTCTGATATTTGTCCAAAACCCCTAATTCAGTGTCTGAGTCATCATCTGCATTAAGTCTTCCACTAATGTGATTCCTTGATTCAGAAATTCACATTGATGTTAAATCTAGTACAATCTTGATCACCAAACATTATTTTTGCAACTTTGTAGCATCTCTAATTTCTTTAAACACCTTAATAAGTCACGATTTCAATTACATTTTCTCAGCTTTGAACTGAGAAACAAGTTAGTGTATCTTGGAAATATTTTGCATCACAGTAAACTGTTGGAGTATTCTTTCATTATTTCTCTTTGTTGACTAAAGAAGTTAGCTTAACATTTGTCCAACAGTAATACTGAAGCTTTGAACTCTTTTATTAGAACAACTTCTTTAATGAGAGACCATAAAGTTGCTCATGCTCAGAAACATATTTTCCCTAGTTAAATAATAATCAGCTATTTTCATTACTTCCTTAATGTACTATTGCCTTTTTAGCTACTGAGAGTTTTAAGACTGCAGTACAATTTGCCTTTCAAAAGGTTCCATTTCTATGAAACATGCATTATTTGCCTTTAAGAGAGGATAAGAGATGATCATATATCTTACACAAAATTATTATGGAAATAATCGCTTAAAATATTTAACAAAAATTACTTTAATAGATAAATATTTCTAGGACTTCAGCAACACAGAATCCTAGAAGAGATAAATGCACATACATTCAGAAATTAATTACTTTTTTCTTACAAGACTCTGTGAATTCTGTAGCATAACTTAATTCAAATAGAGAATAGTAATTAAGAGAGCTAGTTAAAGAAAAATGTACGAAAATACTATGCAAAAACACTTCTTCCATCACAAACTGGACAGCAAAGTCCACTTCTACTGACTTCAGCTAAAGACCTAGATACTAGAAAGGTGAACACTGCCAACAATTTTGAAAAATACTAACAGTTTTGTATTTCACAGGTCTTCATCTGTGCTCTCCACTTTTGTTGTTCTTTCAGCACTGCAGCCATATGCATGCATATGGATTAAACAAATACCACCAACTGTTGAAAAGTAGTAGTTTCCCTTTAAAAACTCTAATACATCTTTCTGTAAGCTAGCTGTAATATTTATATATATTTAATCTTTGAAATTGTTAATAAAAGTAAACTACAAAGCGAGTAACATTTTAGGAAAGTCTTTTCTTTGCCCATATTTCAATTTTATTTTTTAAATAAATAAATAAATGTGCATCTACTAGGTAATTGTGACCCTGACACTAGCTCAGGTGGTTAGAGCATGATGCTAATAACACTACGGTCACAAGTTTGATTCCTGTACAGGACATTCACTTCATAGCTGGACTTGATGATGATTGTGGGTCCCTTCCAACTCAGAAGATTCTGTGATAGCCATCTTCAATGGACTCTTCCTATTTCAAATGTTTAGTTCAGTGCTTTCAAACAGTCCCTGTTATCCCCCTCCTCTGGAATCTAAGACAACACTGCACATGAGAAAAAAACATCAGGCAGGCGATAGTTTCATTTCTAGATGTATTTTCTTCCTTTTTCCTAGGTTATTTGCAATGGCTGTTCTGCGTACAGCTGACCTGGTAAGACTCCAAAGACCGAAAACCAGATCTTGACTTTTCTGAAGGATAAAGATACTCGTATTGTTCCTATACAAAGAAGTTGCAGTGATTACATGTATGTTCAAGGGTATTTATTGAGTCAAATGTTACAGAACAGGCAAAGTCAGTCCTATTTTCCCTCAAATGCTGAAGGTAGTGATGAACACATAGTATAAATTAAACTAGTAATGAGTGAAATTATATTTAAAATTAGCTTGTTGGTGCTTAAAGCTCTTTTCCTCAGTTTCTCCCAACTGACTTTTTTTTCTGATCAGTTTCAGATGACAAACATGTTCTTTTAAAGTTCTTAATTGTCATGGTGATGTGTCTTTGCAAAAAAGTGACTCAGGTAATCTAAGTGTTTCCTTATATATTGACAGATACATTGTAATTGCTTATTTTGTGTCTTTTACCTGGAAAGACTGAATCTCAGAAATAAAGCACTATGTAATGAATCAACTCCAGTGATAACTACTCTTTTTTATTATACAACAGAGTAAAGAGCCATTAATTTAAAACATGTAAATTGGAAATCTGAGAACCATATCACTAGCTGTAGTGGGACATATTCCTACAAAGTGTGATTGCTTCCATAATTCTTGAATATATAAGAATTGCTGTGAAGCAGAACAGTCGGATAGTCCCATTAAGAGGCATCAACTACTACCTCATTAAAGGAGAAAAGAATCTCTGGTCATGGGAAGAATCTACAATTTTTAAATTAGCACAAAAATAGTTTGAGGATAATGGGAATAAAGATAAAGGTTTGAAAGCCTATTACTTCCTATGAAGAAATCGCACATTCAGCATATTTTTGAAAGGCTTGAAATATTATGACAAATCCCTGTATAGCTTACAAATAGTTGCAGTTGACCCCTGAAAAGTGGACATGCTTTTAATTGAAGGTACTTTTTAATATAGGAAAGGGAAAAACAAAACCAAAAAACCACCCAATTCAGTATGTCATAAAAGGATATATCCAGTCAAAGTTATTATGCATTTAAAGTGAATCATTCCATTTTTCAGTTCTTTTTGGTTATTCTAGAGCTTTTGCTTTAGTTGCCAGTACCTACCAGTGGGTGTTTTAACCTTAGATATAAATTGGCTGAACACAGAAGAATTCCAGGGAGCACAACTCTAAAATCACCTTTCTTAAACTGTCTTCAGAGCAGTTGCCCATTGTCAGGGTTCTGACCTGTTCTCTCGAGATGTCTGGGGTGCTTCTTTCATTTAGTTGCCCTATGTATAAATTTTAGGATCCTGATTTAGGAAGTCAGGATTGCACAATAGGAAAGAAACATCTCTCTTTTAGATACCAGGATGTCTAACTTAAGCAGTGTGTGTATGATCCTGAAAAGCGTCATGTATAGATTTAATTATTTTTTAGAAAGGTGGAACACTTTCAAAGATTTGCTAAGTAAGATTTTTTCCCCTTGCAAAACTCTAGCTTTACAAAACTCTTTCCATATCACTGGAAAATGTTTTAATTTTTTTTCCTCTAAGTTTGCGAGCATCTATCACCACTACTTCTACATAATATTATATACTAGTAAGACAAAATAAAGCAAATGCAGTTATGTAGCCTATGCACTTATGCAGAAAAGTCACTTTTGTTAAGTTTTACTGTACCGTTTGAATATCCTGAAAAAAAAATATAATGGCATTTGAAGGGACATACCTCACATTAGGCAAGCTCCTTGACCAGTCAGTTTTGTTAGTGAAAAGTGATAGCTTGGATTTGTACACTGAAGGATGCAGCTTCAGTCTTCGAGTAGTTGTGTTGCCTCTTCTAGTTTTTCTCTTACTCTGCCCCTTCAGTATGCAGTGCAATGCATTAATTTGAATTCGGTATTTGGTAATGGCCAGAATATAACAGAGATTCAGTGAAGCTCGTTATCAGAGGTTCAAGGATGCACAGAGTCCCCTGCTAACTCTTTACTTTTCCAGTCCCAGGTCCTGAGTGGGTACTGTCCTGAAGATCTGTCCATCCCAGCTCATTAAGACCTGGGCAATTCCTGCCCTAAAGCTCTCTTCTTTCAAATTTCTTGCTGGAATATGAACGTTTTTTGCCCTCAAGCTCTATTCCTTCAGATTGATCATCAGGGTTTGAATGATTGTTGCCTCTGGGTTGTCTCTTTTCAGTTTCAGTTTCTGAGCTGGAGTTCTTGCTGCCCTCAGATTATCACCTTTCAGTTTCAGTATTTGGTTTTAAGACCCACTGGCTATAAAAGACTTTCCATTTTAATATTTTCTTGTGTCATGCTTCAGTTAGAAGTAGTTGCATTGCTCTTACTGACGATGCCTCTCTTTTTACATTTCTCAGTATTCACTGAGTTGGTTTCTTCATGATTTTCACTTCTACTCTCACTGTGTGTTGCAACAGAGTAAGAATCTTCATTGACTATTTAAGAATTTCCTTAAATCAATGCAAATTTTGCTTGTATTTGAACACGAGAACTGTGATGGGTGCAGAGTATGCTTTCCCTTTTGTGAAGAATTGTGTGCGCTTTCATGTTTCATAATGCCACATTAAGCTTGATAGGATTTGTTCATCTCTTTATGTAATCATACCTTCTCATTCTCTGTGGAGACTTCAGTTTCAAAAAAAAAAAAGAAGTTTTCATTACTGAGCTTTACATAACAGCATTGTAGTATTACATCTAAAAATGCCTCTGCATTGTCAAACATTGATAGCATGTGCAAATATTTGGGATGCTGCCTTTGTAGTTTACATGCACTGCCACACAACACTGCTTGCTTCTCAAAGGTTTTTTTTGAAGTCCTTGACTGGTTTAACCCTACAGATTTTCTAGAAAAATATTATTTCTTCCCATGACTACTTGTCCTTCAGCATTTCTTGCATAATGTACTTCTGTCAAGACCAAACTATATGCTGCGACTTTGGAGCAAGAAGAAGCTGAGGTAAGATTACATATGAGCACTTCACAGAACCACATAATCACAGAGGGTCTGATCAGGGAAGGTTTCTCTGCATATCTCCTGGTCCAACTCCCTTCTCAGAGCAGAGTCAGCTACAGCAGGATTCTCAAGCAGTGTCCAATTGTGTTTTCAATATCTCAAAGGATGCAGACTTCACAGTCCCTCTGGGAAACTTATTTTGGTGTTTATCCACCATCACAGTAAAAAAAGTGGGTTTTTTTGGTTTAAATTCAGTTTGTTGTATTTCAATTTGTGTCCATTGTCTCTCATCCTTTCACTGGGCTTTATAGCATATTTGTATTCAAAACAGAAGCAATTGGCATCTGCTATGTTCCCTTGCAACATGCAGAGAGAGTGGCAAGTGTATATCGTGCTAACATCTTTTCTTGTTAGACATCCACTAGCTCAATATTAAACCATAAATATAAAACACTGTCTCAGAGATAAACTAGTGTAAAAGTGAATGTGGACACATGCAACCTATTCAGGAGAAATTTTTGTCTGTTTTTCCTGAGAAGTAATTTACGTCTGAATGCCTTAAGTCCAAATTGTAAAGATTTTCTTAACAAAGGTTTGCTATTTAGACTCTTGAATGTATGTATCTAATATCAGAGGCTGTTTAAATTAGGCCCTCTATGTTAGAGCTATACACAGCAATTATAAGAAGCTCACTGAAACAGTTGAGTGAGTTTCACTAAGATAAGGGTTTTGAAGGGCCAGGTTTATCAAGTCAGTAAAGATGTTAATAGGATTCTAAACTGGTTTATAGAAATACTCGCTTATCACTCACATACCTTTGTTTTTTCAAGCTGAGGTTCAGAAGCTGTAAGGATTGTCTGGAGCCAACACAGGAGAATCAGAGTGCAGGGCATGGTCCAGTCCAGAGCATGACTCTTGATTATTGTTGAGAATGGATACATCCATATTGTGTGTGCCAAATACACAAGGTCTTTTGGACTGTTTCTTTTAAATCTGGTTTACAGGACTCAGTTTCTGGTGTGTACTTGGCAATCCTCAGAATGCATTTTTTTACATTGTTCTCTACATTTTTGACATGCTAGCAACCCAAACTCTTCAAATCTAGTACTGCATTCACATGTACCTTTAAATAAGGGAAAGGTTGTTTCTTATGTTTAAGATCACTTACAAATGTCCCTTGGAGTATTAATGATTAATTGGAGTCTGTTACTTTTATTTTCCTTTGTTACAGTAACTTCCTCATACTTTCATTGAGGTAAGAAAGAGCCAGGCTTTTAAATTCCCAATCTGCTCAATAAATAAATAAACCTATGCTTGCTAGATTTATTATTTATATTTACTATATTATTTATGGCCACTAAATTTTACCGTAGGTAGTTTAAAAGGGTCATGGGAAGTGGGCATTTAAGAACTTGAATTTGATTATCAGTAAATTGATTATCAGTAAATCTCTATCTATTTGTCATAGTTTAAGGAATGGTATTCTCCAATTTAGTACTATTGGTAAAACCTGTTCTGCTTCCCCTCCTCCCTGCCTCCAGTTGGAGGCAAAAAAGGCAAAGATCTGGGCTGAGATAAGAACAAGTTGCTGGAAACAGGAATGAGATAAGAAAACAAACAGTAACAGCAACAATATTGATAAGAAAAGGTGTAAGAAAAAAAAATTATTTACAAGGAAAGGCCCCTACAATAAAAAAATTACTGTGCTGCTCCCTCTGCCAGGTTTTCTCCACCGGAAGGAGCTCCTTCTCCCGAGAAGAGAGAATCCCTTTCCCTACCTCTAACAATGACAGTGAGGTGATACAGAATAACATCTGGGACTTGTCCCTTCCAGCTACTACAAAAAATGAACCCTGTCTGGACCTGAAGGAAGGAGACTATCACAGAACAGATACAATAGTCCAACCTACTCTGTCATAATATACCTCTATTTACAACCAAGATCAGATTTGATTTTACCTGTCCCTGTTACACTGGGGAAATACTATGTTAGGACACCAGATTCAAAACTATATTGAATTACCAACTCAAGATAAGTACTTTGTGTTATAATGTAACTGTCTCATTTTATGAGCAGGTCTTTATTTGATGAAAACCAACAAAACTCTTCTAAGACAATTGAAATAAATTTTGTTAACAGTTGAACAGCAAAATTTTCAACATCTGCTATTCAGTCATGAATAAGAAAGAGCAACTGGATAAAGGCGCTACTGAAGAAATTTGTCATAGAATAAACACAAAATCTGAGCAATCAAATAAGAAAAAAAATTAACATCTCATTCTTGTTGTTACCTCTCACTACTGCTACATCCACTGCTAAAATTCATGCATATGACTACAGAGAAATTAAAGCATTTTGCATGGAAGAAATACATACAGATTTTGACCCAACAAATTTCACTTATGACATGTCATTATTATTTGTTATTTTTATAGTTGGAGCTACAATGGTAATTCAATATTTAATATTTTATTGCTATTTAGGTATGGTGCCCTTAACATACCCTGTTACAAAATGGGATGAGGTTCTATGTGTGGAGCAACGAGGTGATGGTATAACTTAAACTATGTTCTTTATATACGTTGCTTCAGTAAGGATTCTGCAAAGTAGTTGTTTTCTTGGAGCATAAACTTACAGATGAAAATCAAAGCCAGTCAACAGCAACAATGTACTCTCTTGTAATCTATTATTTACTGTTATTTTACACTTCTGAAAAATGATCCTTTTGATGCTTTTTATCATTTAGTTTCATTCTTAAAGCAGAACAAATTTGAAAATGCTGCCTTGTAGACTTCTTTGAATCACATATGTTCATCTGTTCAGTGATGAATTACAAAATCTGACAGTCTTTCCTACACATCTCAGGGGGATATACTTGTAAGTTATGTTCAGCACCAATCTAAACTCAGACTTTAGATATTAATACTGAGTAATTGGTGTTCATTGATTTTGGAACAAGATATAATGCAACTGATAAAGGACAGATGCTAGAACTTATGTCATGAATGTGTGTGACCCAGATAACTTTGGTGAATTTGAGCTCACACAGATGCATGGCTACACAAACCAGTACATCTATAGGTGGATATTTTATATGTATCTCACAGATCAAATATTTCCCTTTTCTTTCCTTCAGGAATGTAGTATAATTTCTTTCCATTCTTCTCAAATAGCCAAGGCTATACACAGCCTTTTGCAGTCAGATATCATATTTGCTTCTCCACCATCTCTAAGTAGAAAAAGCAATTTTATTTTTCACAGAAGTGGCGTTTCTTAAGGAACAGGCAATGGAACAAAACAAAGACTCTTCTCTAGCAAAGGGAGTTGGAGTTAAAAGTAGAAGATTTTGGTTACAGCTGACACAATCACAGATCTGGGAGTGAAATTCTGCATTGTAAGTTATAAAAACTTCTGTGTTATAAGTGATGTAAAAAATAAATACATTCTTTTCTCAATATCTTGTAAGAAAACTTTTTTTTTTAAAGGTTTAGTGCAACACAATCCCTATGTATTGCATTTGCAAATGTTATCTGTGATGATAAAATAATAGAAAACTGAGGGGAATGATAAGTCCTGAATTAAAAGATCATTTAGTTCTGGCCCTTTATTGCATGAGATCAAAACGTAAAGCTCAAGTGATAAATGTGTGGGTTGAAAACTCGTCAATCTACTGTGTTTCAAGGTGGAATTTATTTCTCCCCATAGCGTTTCTACTGCGTCCAACAGTTGTTAGAGCCATAGACAAATAGGTGTAAAGCAATGGGTAGTACGACACATTTTTACCACATAATCTTGTTAAATTTAAATTAAAATTATCAGGAAGTACATGCATAAATAATAAGAGTAGGAATAAACTGGCATTGAGCTAAACTACTGACTAGGCTATTCCCCTTTTGACCTCATCAGGAAACTGTGGTATAGGAGGCAAGGATTTTCATTGTGTCCACTAGGTTGAACTGATTCTCTCATTTCTGTGCAGAGTGAACACTGCCATCCTCAGAGGGCAGATTTGCAACAGTCAGCTTATTAAGAAGCACAGAAATGCTTCTCTCTTTCTGATAAAGTATCTTAAACGTCTTTCTGCTACCATGCCTTCATCATTGGCAAAACAAACCACTGTTTTTTGCCTTTTAACTCCTTCTACCCTAGCTGTTCATGTTGTAATGCCTTTGGGAGAAGAGCTTTGCCTCGTTAATCTCACTACACTGTAATTTATCATTTGAGGTGATGTTCCCTATAAAATTAAAAACTGAATTGAACTAGGAAAGAAAAATGTTTATCCTCTGAAAATATTGAGGATTAAAGAAAACATTTGAGTGCCAACTTGAAATGAGTAGTCATAACAAAAGGCTTGAAGAAAACTGAGATGAGTTAAATGATCAGAATTTCAACACATTATATTTTTCATTCAACTTTAATAGAAACTATAACAATCTCTTAGAATGTTCTTTACTAAACATGCATTTTGAAACAAACAAAAAAAGCATTCTGAATCAAGAAAACACAGTATTGTCAATAAAATTATAAAAATACCCTTCTTGGACAGTTAGGGGTTTTTTTAATTAATTTTTCAAGGGAATTTATTAATGCCTCATCACAAAAGTGAGGCTTTTTTTTTTTTTTTTTCATAAGTAAGTGGATCTCAGGAAAGAAATAATTAAATGAAATTTTAAACTGCAAGAGCAATAAAATAGTTACCCATAATAGGATTGCCTAGGATTTGTATATCACTGGGTATTGATATTAACTACGATAATGACCTTTTGGTGGATGATTCTGCCTATCTAACTATGAAATGTCATCCAAAAATTCCCTTTCTGTGTCTGAATTCATGATCTTTTATCTATAAAAGTGACAGAAGCACTACTTTTTCTCTCTTATTCTTGTCAAACTTCTTCATGAAAAGCACTTCCATGTTCTCCTACACCAACTATAACATCATAGAAAACTTACTCTTCAAAAATATGTTTCTTGCTAATGTCATGCTGAAATGTGAACACCCCAAAACTATCTACTTTAAGTAGATATCCCTTCAGGTATTTAGAGTTAACTTCTGACAGTTCTGGGTTATGAATAATTCACATTTCTATCAGCATCTCCAGTCACACATCTATAGACTGAAGAGATTTAATTTAAGTTTCTCCTAACTTTCATGAAAATCCTTCCTTTGTGGCAGTTGGGTAATCTGTAAAATATGTATATGTATATAGTTACATATTTTTGTTACTTACATGGATGCATATATATTTATAATGTAAAAAAAAATAAATTATGGCTGTCTTTACCAGATGGTGCCTCTGAGAATATTTGTACAACATTCTTGAAATAATGTGCATATTTTAAAATATTAACATGCATTCTTTGCAGACTAGAAAAAAAAAACAATCAGATTTAACTACCCATCTCCTGCAACACAAGTTTTCAGTGAATGATCAGCAACTTTTCAGTACTCGTTATTACAATTAGAAGGAAAACATATAATAAACTATCATATGAACTGTTGCAGTCTTAAGTCAGGCAGCATAGCAACAACAAAAGATTAAGGTCTGGCATGAGGAACATTAATACTGCTATTTTTTTTTTATTTTATGTAGTCAAGTTTGTTAATTATATACTTGTATATAAACCTAAAACTTTTCCTCATGCCACAACTTTCTGGTGTAGATACCACATGAAATTGAACACTTGTCTTGGTGTGGTATATGATGGTTGTACCTCATGGTTATTTCTAAAATCCCAAAATTGTGGGAGTTCAGCCATTTCACTGATCTGTCAGTTTCTGATAGATATTCTGTTATTGCCATGCCTTATTTTACCGTGCTCAGTGCTGTTGAACTCTGAGAAACATGCATTTTAGTAGTAAAGGATTCAGCAAGCAGAGTGAAGTATAGAAAGATTTTTATATGCTCAGAACTCTTGTGTCAGATATGCAGAAAAGCTGATGTGTTTTCTTCTTGTAGCATTTGAGCTTGACTCACCTTTTATATGAGCTATGGAGCCCTGACACTCTTTCTGTGTGTCTGCTGAGAGACAAACACCATGGCCATACCTTTAACTTCTTTACTAATCACTGCTGAGTTTTCCCTGGATTGTAGCTAACCCAGTGATGGGGGTTATGTGTACAGCAACATTTTAATTCAAATCAAGAGTAGACATTTTAACTGAATCTCATAACCATTTCCCCTAAATCTGGTTTGAGTCACACCCCAGAGCAGGCTTGGCAAATATGAACTGGGTTGTTGTTGTTGGATCAACTAAGCTTTTTCTCCAGCAACACACCTAATGGGCTGTAACAGCTAGGAGGCATTCATGAAGATGGATTTTTTTCCCATATGTAATGTAAGTTGTAAGAAGCTGTTAAAATTTCTCTCAAATTGTAATTTGTAATGTAGGGAGCAATGCAAAAGAAGTACCATGACTAGTAAGTGACACTGTTGCTGCCTCCTAGTCCAGCTCTTCTTTCTAAGTTATGTATTTATTTTCCTTGAAAAGGTAAAAAAGTTCAAAGTATTGGAGCTTTTATGGAAACTCTACCATGACTGGTGGTATTTGAAATTTTAATTTCATGGAAAAATGTGTCATTTTTATATGAGATAAAGTTCTCAGATATTTCCATAATTTGTTTCAAGTGTGGGACTTTTGATTTTTTTTTTT
>VXAU01005828.1:31189-61584 GCA_013399695.1 Formicarius rufipectus | reverse complement strand
GGGAGCCTGTTCCAGTGCCCAGCAACCTGACACAACTTCCGGCCATTCCTTTGTGTCCTGTTACTGGTCACCACAGAGAAGAGATCAATGCCTACCCCTCCTCTTACCCTTATGAGGAAGTTGTAACTGCAATGAGGTCTCCCCTCAACCTCCTCTTCTCCATGTTGAACAGACTAAGTGCCCTCAACAGCTCCTCATATGGCTTCCCCTCAAGGCCCTTCACCACCTTCATCACCCTCCTTTGGACACTCTCTAATGGGTTAATATCTTACATTGTGATGCACAAAACTGCACACAATATTCCAGGTGAGGCTGTTCCAGTGTAGAGCAGAGCGGGACAATCCCCTCCCTCGACTGCCTGGTAGTGCTTTGCCTGATGCCACCCAGAACACAGTTGACTCTCCTGGCTGTCAAGGCACTACTTCATATTCAACTTGTCATCCACCAGGACCCCCAGGTCCCTTTCCTGGCACTGCTTTCTAGAATCTCATTTCCCTGACTATATGAGAATCTGGGATTGCCCCATCCCAGGTGCAGAATTCAGCACTTTCCCTTGTTTAACTTCAATCATATGGTTGGTGATTGCCCAGTCTTCTAATTTTTCAAGGTCTTTCTGTAGTACCTTTGAGGGAATCAACAACTCTTCTCAGTCTTGTATCATTTGAATTAGATAATTTACCCCTAAAAAAATCCTAAATGTTTACTGTAACCACAGAAATTCTACAGGATATGTTGCCGTCACTGTTTCCTGGTGCTGTAGAGTACATCAGTAACGATTTTATACATTATTATGAAATTACAAGGTGCTGAGTAGTCAAGCTCAAAAAAGACACAAAGGAGTAGGGTTTCTTCATCCTCATTTTTAAGACTAAGTTGCAATATCTTAATTACTGCTCTTGAGAGTTGCACAAATGTGTTATAAATGAAAACAAAAATCTGTTCTACATGCACAGTTGTGGTGCAACCAGCTGTGCATTTTAGAAGCTCAGAAAGTCTTTTATCTTCTAATACAGTTCTTTACCCTTAACAACTTTTATCTTTTGTGTATTTTGTAGTTGTATTTTCCCTGCATTCTCAGGAGAGTTATCTCTTTTATTTATTTTCCTCTATCCTGCAGATTCAGTTATTTTTACTTTTTTACAAATGTTGCAAGTAAGAATTGACTGATGCCTGGACAGTTACAGAGCTACTTGTGACTTACTTTTGTTTCGTACTCAGGAGACCTGAGCTTGAATATCAGTAGTTTTTATAATATGAAACTGAAAGCTAGGATTTTACTTAGCTTAGAGCATCTGTTGGGTGCCTAAAGGTATATCTTAATGATTTGAGAGAGACCAAGATGGAGACTTTGCTGCAGCTTGCATTTTCATGTCACATATTTTAACTTAACAAAGAATATGGAATTATAATAGAAGTTTCATGCCATGATGCACTGAGGACATGATCCATATCCCACTGAAACAAGGAGGAGATTTGTAATTGATTTAATTGGAAACTGGAACTGGTCTTATCAGTCATCCATAAGTAGAAGAATTGCACAAGCTTTTAGATAGCAATGCTGATAAATCTGGTGCTAAGATGTTCTGCATGCTAATGAAAATATGCTGTTGGTGCCATGTCTACAAATATTTTGTTAGTTTCTATTTATTTATATTGAAGACTGTTTCTGAAATTCTCAAAACTTCCTTTTGTGTTGCCAATCTGAAGAAATAAGCTTGTCATCTTGCATAAATTTCTGCATTCATTTGAATTTACAAAATACCCTGTTCTGAGGATCTTGACTCCTACAACAAATGCATTTTGATTGCATAGACAACTTTCCCTTTTTTGGTTTAAAGGAGCAAATCCACTGCTGCTACGCCTTACCTGTAGTAGCATGTCACCAGTACTGATAGATTCAATTATAGTGCAACATGGCCTACATTAGCAGTGCATATACATGCAATCACAACACATCAGATTTCCCAAGTGGCTGGAAAATCATAATTAGATCACTACTAAGCAGAATTATCTGTCATACAAAGAGGTAAAGATTGCAATCCCTACAGAAGGAGCTGTCTGGAGTCCAACCATGCCACTGAAAGCCAAAATACATGAACTTCTCCTGGAGCTGGAGTTCAAGCAAGCAGTCTTTGAGCTGGCTGGTGATGAGGTGGTAGTACAGAACTTCACCCCATCTCGATTTCATGGTACCTATCACTGCTGCAGAAAGCGTATTTGAAAAAGTTCACAAGGAGGATGTGATTTGGATTTTTTCTCCATTACTTCCTCCTGGCAGCTGCAAAAACAAACTGACTATATTGTATGTGTATACTGGAGCAAAAGAGGTAGAATAAGTGAAAAGAATTTGACAGAAAACAGCACTAGATTATCTCTAATGTAATTAATGATAAATATCCAATGACTGAATTGCAAATAGAAAAGTATGATGCTACCTTGATTTTTTTTAATGCTCACATAATATTAATGAATGGACTTGAATACTTTTGCTATTCCTATTGAATGGAAGAAAAAAGAGAAGCTATCCTGCCAAGAACATTCAAGAAAATAAATGCCTCACCTGACAAGTGTTCTCCATCACTTTAATGAAATGTAACACTCTAGAATTAAGTGTGAAACAATAAACACGGCAGTGTAACTGAAACGAATCCTAGTTCAATTAATGGAAATGAAAGGGACTCCTATAGCAAAGTGGATTTCTTCTTTCACCACACAGACCTCAGAACATCAGCCCAAATAAATTTTTTCTGTTCTCAGTAAATGAGTGAAAAAAGTCATCAAGAAATGTGATGTGTTTTGAAGGAGTTTTACTGGTATAATTTTGACATAGAAGGTACAGTCCTGTAGCTTACTAAGCGTTTCTGTAAAGAAAAAATAATGAAACTAACAAAAAAATGTTCAGTGAAATTAAGCGTCGGTAATACATTATCTCAATATGTTCTGATATTAAAAAAAAAAAGTAATTGTAAGATCATATGAAGATGGTAAAAGCACTCAGGATATAATCTGTTCCAACTTCCATGTAGATATTTATTTCAAGATCATCTCTGTCACTAACATCATCATCATCATCAGTTTCCATATATGTAAAATAAAAAGTCTTATCTGTTGACTCCCTCTGATACACCCTAAGAAGATCATATATAGCCAGAATCAGTTGAATCTAATTTGGACTTGGAATATACTATCACTTGTGAGGTTTTATGCAGCACTGAGAAGAAAAACATTTGGTTTGAATTTGGAATCAGAGAAAAATCAGAACTCAACAGTGAAGTGCAATAAGATGACCAGTTTTATTTTTAGTTTATCAAAATAAAACCAACTTAAGCATTTGGAAAGGCTAAATGGTGTGGTGCAACTTGAATTCTCTATTAGAAAACTCTACTAAAAAGTGAAGGACAGTAAGGAAATATAGAAGATGGGGTAAAAATTCCAGATATATTCAAAAGAACCCCATAGATTTGTTTGAATTGGAAGAGGTCATAAAGATCATCTTTTTTTTAACCGTCCTGCCATGGGCAGGGAACGTTTCACTAGAGCAGGTTGTTAAAAACCCCATCGAACCTGTCATTGAACACTTCCAGGGATGGAGATATGAGACCATTTACAGATTACCAGTGATTATTATACTTCTTCTTGATCAGGGATGTCTATTGCAAAGGAAAGGAGACATTTGTAACCAAATATAAGTGATTTTGGGATTCTTGTCCTTTAGCAAAAATGTTTCCATTTAAACTTTGTCAAATGTTATGGTTTTCTCAATTTTCTCTCATTCTCCAGTGAACATAATTCCCTTCTCTGTGCAAAATTATGTTGCTGTCATGGATTATGCCAACTTTAACCTTTATTACACCCTTTCAGGTTTTCATGAATGGAACTGAAAACAAAAGAGGGAGAAAATCTCTGAGCAAGTATGATAAAAGCCTAGTTACTAAATTATTCCTTCCATTCTGTTGAAGTCCCACTTTACTGTATCTTTCTCTTTCCTTATTACACTCTATACTCTTTAGTGGAATTTCACAGAAGACAGGTTTTTATTTCCAAGATTTTAGCTTGCACTGAAGGAATTTTAAATGCAATCTATATTGTTTTTGTTTTTGGTTTTGTTTGTTTGTTTGTTTGTTGGTTTTTTTCCTGTTTTTGTTTGTTTGTTTTGTTTGATTGTTTGTTTGGTTTTTTTTTTTCCCCTCCTGAGTATGTCTTTATGGTCATGCTGTGAAATGCTAAAGCTGTGTGACTGTAGGCTGTACCACTACTGGCATTTATTATGAATTTTCAAAAAGGAAGTACAGATAAGACTATTGTACAGTGGTACTTTTTACATGCCAGTCCTTTTGACATATGTTTTCCAACCACAGATAAGTGTCTGTAAAACATTATTCAGACAGAGCAACATGCATTTGCCACACCTGTGAGTATAAATATTAGATCTGTCTACATACCTTGGATTTAAAATGCTTTTAGTAATGACAATGAACTGAAAATCTTGGGGATTTTTGTAAATATTTTTACAGATCCATCAATCTCTTAGTGCTGTTGACAATATAGTCACATTGACATCTTCTTTGAACTACAGTTATTTATTAAAATAGTTTCATAGAGAAATGCAGCTATTTCTGAAAGGAAACATAGAAGATTTATCTATGAGCTTTAGTGGTAAATGAACACATTGAAAGGAATTTAATCTGTTACATTTCAGTTTTATTTTTCAGATTACTTAAACTTTGGAATAGTTGATCTTAAATTAGTTACCTTCTTGTTTTCCTGAAAATATAAAGTGGCTTTTTTTCAGGATTATGTAAAAAAACTGGTATGAGAATATATTATCACAGTGATTTACTAGATTCACTGAACTTTTAAGTCCAGAAAATCTGCTGTCAGTTTCTGTCTTTTTCCATATCTGAAAATAATTCCAAGATTCATTCTTGATCTCCAGTATATAAAGAAAGACCATCCTGTAATATCAGTGAAATCATTCTGCAGTCTGTGACAGCATCAGTCTAATTTAAAGCTAATTTTTTTAAGTGGGAATGACAATAAGAAGTACATTGAGGAATTTGATTCCTTTTTGGAACAAATGTGAGTATCCTAAGTGCCACAAAAAGGTGTTAGAAAGACTTTCTATCTAGCAAAAATAACCTCAACCAAAAATACCTAATAGAAACTAATAGCTAGAAATGGAAACTTACCTAATATAAGTAAAAATGAAACAAGATTTTCCGTGGGTAGTATGTTTTCTTAAGATCTGCCTCACATAAGTAGTTCAATACTGTATTCAGTAGTAAACAGCGTATTTTAATAATAACAGCTACTGCTGCTACTTTAAAACTGACTGTGCTAGTTATCCATTGATCTCACTGCAGCCATTCAGGGAATTTTACTTTGGAGCAGATGTAGTGCAGCCCTGCGAACTGCATTGGTACCTACCATTCTAAGCTTCCTCACCCATAGCAAAAGTATCTGCTTGTTAAAAATATCTTTGGGTGAAGTTCTTCAGTCTGTGTGGAGAGATCAGGTGATTCTAGAATTGCTTTCTGGCTCTGAAGATCTTGTTCATATAGATAGCTTGTGTGAGTAAAGTTGAACTACTCGTGGGGGAAAACTTCTAACAGTCTGAAGTGTTTTTAGGATCAAAACATAGAAAATAATTGTAAAGAGTATGTCTTCATTGTAGCTATAGATGTTTAAAATACTGGTCATCACCACTGCAATTATAGTATCTAGAAATGGAATTGTCAGAAAAACATGGAAAGCTTAATTTGAATGATCACTTGGGAAATTGATTAAAAAGCAGACTAAGGTGGAAATATTTTAAATGTCCGCAGATACTAACTAATTCTATGATCTCTTCTGCTTTGAGATATCTCTGTGAGATAAATTTCACTTTAATATTTCAACTACTTTTAACAGGTTCTTTTTTCATATAAAGTAGGAACATAATGAGCTTCAGGAATGTAATTATATTGACAGCATACTATTGGCACATAAATTAAAATGCAGAGGTGGAAGAGAAGGATACCAGGACAGCTTGGAAAGACAGTTGTGACCAATAAGCCAATAACTGATCAGAAATATGAACAAATTTTTACTTTCACAGTCTGAAGAAGGTATTAGAAGGTGAGGATAGAATAGAATAGAATAGAATAGAATAGAATAGAATAGAATAGAATAGAATAGAATAGAATAGAATAGAATAGTTCTGTTGAAAGGAGCCTACAACAATCAACTAGTCCAAAAGTTTACAGGACAAAAATAGGAAAACTATAAATGATAAGGACTAATGATAGGTAATATAGGGGACAAAATATCTAAACCATAGGAAGACAGCAATGCTTGGATACAAAGAATTCAATTGTATAATTTAAAATACAGGGAAGAAATCACACAATAGCTGTTCCTTGGTTTGACGGTAGTGATGCTGCTAATAATCTTACACAGGTGTGCAAAGGAGATTGGTTTTGGTTTACTTTCCTGCTCTTCAGCTAAATGCAATGGAACAAAACAAATATTAAAAATGTCACTGGCAAAAATAAAAGCAAACGTTCAGACCACCCTTGACAAATATAACTACAAAAGAGGTGTTACAGAGATTGTAATGAGACTGGATCATGCAGAAATGTCAGAAATCTGAAGATTAAGAAATATTGTTGGAATAGATATGGGTTTTGCAGCAGCAGGGGAAGACAGCGGAATTCTTCTGTGCTGTTGTACCAAGAGAAATGGTCAGGGGAACACATAAAACACAACTGAAGAGGTCAGAAAGAGGAAGGAGGAGCAGATGATCACATTAATGCTAAGGAAAAACAAATACTAAGTAATGTCAAAACTAGCCCTGAGATTAAAAAAAAATAAAATTATGTTGAACAATGAATTATTTCTTTGTTGTCAAGTGTTAGTCTGTGTGTCAATCAGAAAAGGTGAGTAATTCAACTGAACAAAGTGTGTATAGGCATTGCTTTTATTTTTCTAAATCCTCCAGGCACTAAATAAAGATATTTTTTCCTAGATCTTCCTTATTTCCTGCCCAGAAAACTCTTTATATAATTTTGACTTTTTTAAAGCTGTTGCCTGTAGGAGCCATGTATATTCAATGATCCAGGTTTGCATTTGAATCTGTGCAATATGGAAAGTGGGTGCTCTTCTTGCAGACTTAGCTAGAAGTCTGCAAGAAGAGCACAAAATCAACCTAAAATTTCAGTGTTTGGAGCACTTGCCCTTTGAAGAGAGGCTGGCGGGGGGGCTGGGATTATTCAGTCTGGAGCAGAGCTACCTCAGGGGAGGCATAACATCTGTCCTGGTTATCGTAGCCAGGATCAGTTTGTCACTGTGTGGGTGTGTATTCTAAACCCTCTATGTCATTTTTCTCATGAACTGCTCACAATGGCCCATTTGCAGCAGCAGCTGCCTAAGGCACACCCAACCGCTCAGGTTACAACTGGGTGTTTTGGAACTTCTGTGGGATAAGGAAGTTTTTATGTGCCTTCACACCCACCTGAGGGGTCATGTCTGCTAATAGGCCATTAGGGATGCCAAAAATATTCCACTATTCACCTCTCAGAATAAATAACCCATTGTGAAACTCTCCACCCTGGAGGAGGGACTGGACATTCCCATCAGGGCCCAAGTAGAGATAAGCTTGGGGTTTCAGGACTGGGTGCTCTTCAGATCCGGAGGAGGAGCAGAGCCTCAACCGGACTGAGACTGCCATCAGACTGCAACCATCATTTTTGCCAGCAGATTTCTTGCTTTGAACTCAGGGGGGCCACGTGGTGCTCAGCACAAGGGTTGGGGAGCTCCATTCTGCTCGTGCCCCAGTGTGCTGGGCTGTACATCTGTTTTTGTGGCACAAATGAAGTTTCCTTCTGTATCAGTGTATTTTGTGATCTTTTATTAAATTATTATTCTGACTTGCAATCCCATTCTGACTTGGATTGATTTCTCCTGCCAGTTTAACTCTAAACCAGCACAACATCACCCACCAGTGCTTAAGCAAACATTATTAGTCATCAAGGAGATGGGCTGGGCTCTTCTCAGCTGTGCAGGGCAGGAGGATAAGAGACAATTGACATAAACAGAAATTAGAGA
Source organism: Formicarius rufipectus (assembly GCA_013399695.1). Classification (NCBI taxonomy): domain Eukaryota; kingdom Metazoa; phylum Chordata; class Aves; order Passeriformes; family Formicariidae; genus Formicarius; species Formicarius rufipectus. The sequence continues at coordinate 53,499 of VXAU01005828.1, read as the reverse complement.
GGCATATTGAGCCTATAAGGAGAGCCTTTTCGTCATGAGAGCAGTTGGGCAGTGGCAGACATTGACCAGAAAGGTTGTGGTGTCTTTGTGCTTGCACCTGTTTCAAAACCAGTCTGGAGAAAGCACAGAACAATCTGTTCAGATCTCATGGGAGACACTGCACTGGGCAAGAATCTGGGCTCCAATCAGACTGGAGATCTTCTGAAGACCTTTTAGACCTGAATTATCTTATATGATTAGTCTGTGACTTAGGAAACAAAGGAAACTTTCCATTAAGCAAGTAGTTGCTTGGAAAACTCTTTTCTCTACCTCATTGTGGGTTAAATGATGCTTATTACCTGTCTATTTTAATAGACAATTTCAATGTAAGAATTCTACAATGAAAAGAGAAAAAGTCCTCAATGATCCTTTTTCTTTTGTTTGTTTTAAATGCTATAATTATTTCCCACCCAACTCTAGCAGTATGTTTGTGAGCACTATTAATGTGACTATTGCAACTAGTAAATGTGCATTTCTTAAAATGATCTAAAGTCTTCCTGAGAATAAGATATTAATATAACTCTAAGACATATAAAAATATAGCTGATTTTCTAATTTACATACTTTTCTAAAAGTACTTCCTTAAATTTAATTTAACTTTCTGTGGTTTTGATGCCAGATCAAATTGTTATTGTTTATTGCTTCATATAATACCTGCTAGTTTATTTGAATGTATCAGACTGTGAAATAAATAATGTGATAAAAAGCATCTTGATATAAATTGAAGTGCATTGGTTTTGAAAAATAATTGGAGTTGGATAAAAACTATTGGAATTAGAAAAATATGTGTTGCTTTGGCTAAAAACCTGTTAATTTTCATACAAATATGTTGTTTATAATACAGATGGTCTGATTTCAGTAGCAGGAATGTGTATTTATGGAAAGTATATAAAATGTCTATTTCAGGAAAAAGTTATCACCAAATATTTCAATTTCTATTAAATAGTTAAGAAAAATGTTTAATTCTTCAAAATTTTATTACTTTAGTTGATTGAAATGCTACAGTTGAACAGTATTTTGTCATAAAATACAGCTTATGAGAAATAAAAATATTCTGTACAAATTTATCACTTTGACTGAAAATTCAAAATTTAAAAAAATCACTCATTGCAGTGTTCTAGTTCATTTCCATTTGCAGTTCATTTTTACAGTTTTACTAATAAACGAAGCACTGAGAGTATATTAAGTATCTTTTAGTAGTTGCAAAATATATACATAATAGCAAGTAGATAAGTAGAATAAAAAAAAAGTCAAATAGAATTTTTAATTTCTTAAAGTTGATTGATTTGACATATATTCTGAATTCTTGTCATATTAATTGAGGATTAAATTCTCTAAAGATTGTGGATTTGAACAGGTGTAAACGTTAAGAGCATCAAACAAGATGGATTGATACCATTCCCAGAACAGATGATTCATAGGCCAACTGGTGAACCCCAAACCCTATAAACCAGATGTCTTTATTTTCCTACTCATTTTCTGGTAATACAAAGAAGTTCTCTGGGGATATATGTTGTATAAGATCAGATAGGAAAAGAGAAAAGACACTGTACCTACTGGGGAGAATTTCTCAAGGAATCTGAAGTATGGCAATTAAAAATTCCTATTTTGTGGGTATGGGGACATGGTTACTGTTTAATACTCAGATTGTTTTAAAATACTGTGAGATTATTCCATTCCACAGGTGAAACAGAAAGTGAATTGTTTCCTTATCAGATGTTCTGAATGAAATCTGAATGAACATCAGTGATTGATGCTATGATATTTAAGAAGTACAGATAATTTCAATAATTTAACTAGTTTTAAGAAACATAATGAAAGAAGATTCAGAGCACTGTTTGCAAAGTGCTACTGGTGATATATATAAAAAAATCATTTAATAATGGAAATTAGAAGCAGCATTGTGACTGCTCCAAACTCACAGTACTGTAATAACCAAAGTAGTTTATAGTTTTTAAACATAAAATGTGAAAAGAATATAATACAAATGTTGGAATGGTGATATGTCCTATAACATCAGAAAATGGGACTGGAGCATTCAGTTTTATGTATGAAGGCATTTAACAAGTGCTGGAGGAAAAGTGGACAATATGGTACAGAAACACTAAGTTCAGAGCTTCCAGGAATGTTGACACTGCCACTGTCAGTTGAATCCAGCTTGTAGGATACAATAGTCTTCTGTCAAATGATCCTAGATATTCATTTGTAACTGCAGTTCAGGAATTATTCAAAGATACTAGTATCCTGGAGTAATTGATTTGAATCATTCAGCAATTTAGGTTAGAAGAAAATTTTAGAAATTATCTGGTCCAAACCCAAGGCAAAGTTCAGACACCTCCCTTTTGTGCTATGGGAAAACTTTATCCTCCTTACTTTTCGTCAGGTTTTTATATATATTCTGTCAATATATAGATGCAAAGCACAGGAAAAACATTCCTACTGTCACAAAACTTGCAAACTTTTGGCTTTCCCCTTCCTGGTATTCTTCATCCTCTGCTTGTTCAGGGGTGGTTTCTACCTTCTGATGTGGAATTCAGGTTCTGCCAAAGGATACATCGACTCCAGTTCCATCCCTTTTTGTTGGTGTGCTGTTTCCTCACCTCTTCCTACAGCCTCTTCACTCAGTGTTTCAGCCGCAGCACCTCTCCCACAGAGAAAGTGGCTTTTGCCCCAGACTTAGGATGTTACATCAGGCATTGGGGAATGGGAGGATGTGCCAGCAGCCATCATTCAAATTGGCGCTGCAAATTTGCCCCTGCTATGTACTGTCACACCAGTCATGGTGGTGCCACTCAGTTCTTGGACATATTACCTTCTCTTCTACTCCCACCGTCAGTCCCAGCATGCTGAACCTGTTTTCTGCATTCTGTGGTTGTTCTTGCTTCAGCTAACAAGGTGAAGGCTCAAGGTGAAAATACTGAAGTGCACTCAGAAAATATTATTGGTCAGAAAAAGGGGATGTGTCCAGAGAACCACAGAGATGGAGTACATCTGTCTCACAAAAGTAGGAACTGCTGCTGGTGCTGTTCCAGGCAATGTTGAATCTACATCAGCCACTCAGGATGCTGGCACCTGAACAATTTTAAATTAAAAGGTCTGAAAAGCTGACAAATGACTAGAGACAGTAATTAAGTCTGTAAGTTGTCCTAAGTAAACCCATGCTAGTGCCAGAAATACTGAATTTGCATTTTAATTCATACGTGGCAATGGATATAGATATATGTCTATATTTATAACTGTAGATTGCACCAGTGATCAAAGAATTTGACTAGCACACATGCTTTCTTGAAATAATTTAACTACCTAAATCTCGTATTCTCTATCTTTCCCTTTCTGGTAAAATGTGACCACAGGTTCAAACCCAGCAGCATTTCTGAATACGAAAACATATGTTTGATCCAAAATTAGACAATGTAATAAATATGAACTCTGTGTACACCTTGTAAATGCCTCATAGAAGCAAAAAAACAAACAAAAAAAGATGAAAGGGAGAGGAAGATCTTTCCTTTTTTGACAGCTCCTACAAACTGTGAATATGAACATTCAAAAATACCTAAATATGTGTGTTAAGATCAGCATTTTTCTCCTTCCTTTGATGTTGGGGTTCATATTTTTCAGCCTCTCCTGAAAAAAAAAAAAAATCATCAGAAGGTACTGGTTTGTGTTTGATTTTTAACTAATTTTGAAGTTTCAGTATCTCCTTAGGGTAATGGTTCTGCTTACTAAATGTAATACTTCTTTTGCTCAAGAGAAATGGAATTTTTACTTGTTTTTAACTCTCACACTCGACACTGAACTATAACATACAGAAGTTGACTTTTGTTTTTCTATTTTTTTAATATTTATGTAATTGTTTGTGCAAAGAACAAGTAACTTTTGTTTAATTACCTCTTTAGCAGCAGCAATATATTCACCTACATTTTTTCTTTTCTCAGGTCTTACAGGTGCATGTTTTACTATTGGATTTTTACAGAAAGCACTTGCAATGCTGTGTACTATGCTCTATTCATACCTGATGAAGTTGATGTCCGATTTTCCTAAATCTAAGGGTAGGAAGAAAAGAAGGGGAAAATATTTGTGGTTTTGTTTGTTTGTTTTGTTGTGTTGTGGTTTTTTGTTTTGTTTGTTTGCTTGGGTTTATTGGTTTGTTTGGGTTTTTTTGTTGTTTTTTTTTTTTTTTTTCCTTATTTTTCTATAAAGAAGGTTATACACTGACCTCAAAGGTAAAAATTATCTTCCTATGGCATGCTAACAGTATTGTTAAGTGGAGCATAAAACAATTTTTAGGACATTTTTGATGTGAACTTAATGGAGGGTTTTATTATCTGCCCTAATAAAGGAGATTGTAGTTGTCTTTCTTATGATTTTAAGCAAGACACAACAATTTTAACTAGAAAGACAGGAAAGTTCTGGGAGTAGCGCCAATACAGTATCCTCCAATACAGAGCTATTACCTCTTCTAAATGCCTAGGTCTAAATGAGTGCTCTGCACTACAAGATAGGAGGAGAAAACCCCAGAGGAAGGCTCTTCTTTTAAAATGCGACACATCAGATGTGCATTTTTTGAAGGAACTCTTGAATCCTTGAAGTAATGGGGGAAAATGTAAAAGAGGAAAATGCAAGCTTGGATGTAAAATAAAAGAATGCCATAGATCAGTTCAAATATTTTTGAAAGCAGGCTTAAACCAGAGTATTAACTGCAAATATCTGAACAGAATTTCATAAAATACAGGTAGTACAGTATGTTTTTAATACAAGGGCAATACATATCCATCATGTTCCTTTACAGATATTTACATTTACTACTCTTTCCTCAGTCTTTGTATGACAACATTATATTAATCAAGTAATAGTAGGATCTTACTTTTCCATGATTTTGTTTTTAATTAAAATTTTATTTGGTTTAAACTTTCCCAGCAGCAGAAGCCCCCACCACGCTAAAAAAACATTAACAGAAAATGAACTGAATGTTTTCCTGGTATGCAGTTTGTCTCAGAAATTTCAGAGCTCTAATACATTATTGCAAAAAGGACTGCACCCTTTTGCTCTGAGTCCAGATATATTTTGATTTCAAAAACATGATAATATCACTGCAATATTGTCCAGATGCACAAACTCGCCCTCTAATTCAAACTTTAAGTTTTTGGGACAGATTCTTTGGTTCAAATCATAAACTATAGTTGCATCCCTATTCCACACACACGATTCCCGTTTCACATATGGAGCTATTATGTGATTTTGACTATTGCCATGGACAAATGCGAAGAAGAGCTTCATTTCACCACATCAATTGTTTTAACATCTGCTCAGGAGTTTTTTCCTCTCCTTCCCCCTCTCTCCTGCCCACAGCACCCCCCGGTTTTTTTTGGTTTTTTTCCCTTCTTCTTCTTTTTTTTTTTTTTTACTTCTAGACAGAAAGAAAAAGTTGCATGTCAGAAAGCTCTTTATGAGGGGGAAAATTTTCTTCTGTTTTCACATGGCCAAACATTGTCTGCAGTAATGTGCAAGCCCCAGTGGAAGCTCTGAAATTCTTGTTTCCTCTCCCAGACACTCTAGTTTCTCTGATTTACCTCCAGTAGCTTTTCCTCACAGACAAAGGTGAATTGCTATTTCTCTTCTACTGACATGAAGGTGATCTGTTGGCTTCACTTGAAATCCTTTAGAAGACCACATAACATTGAACAACTACTTTGAAACCCTAGCTTATGAACGTGGAAACACAGCAATCAACTAAATGGTCAATAGAAATAGAACTTGGTGAGCATCATGTGTTACCCAGATCTTGGCAGAAAGCAGAAGAACATCACTTCAGTGAACTCGATGGAGATATGTGCCAGCTGAAGATGCTTACTGTGCCTCTGTGTGCTCATTACTCAGTGAGTGGTCGTTGAGAGGAGCCCAGTCAGTAAATCAGTGATGTTTTTAACTGGTCAGCATAAATATATTCTTCTACTGAAAAGAAAACTACCTTGATGATACACCAAATTTGCTGTTTCTTTTTCCTGTAAAGAGCCCTTTCCGTGAAATATGCCTACAATTAAGTAACAACTAGAATAAACACAATAATTAATGTTATATTTGAACTTGAAAACCTTGTAAATGTTGAAACAGACGCTAATAGCCACAAATAAAATTTGAGCGAAGCTAATCCAAACTCATCCAGACACTGTCAGTGCTGCAGTCACATTTTAAAAAGTCTGGATTAGTTTAGGAAGATCCTGGTATTGTCTCATTACTCTGTGATCTTTTATTTCAGCCTGTCTAAAAGATCATGAAAAGAAAAGGAGTGGAATTTTGATTAAAGTCCTTTCCATAACTCTAACAGAGAGCTAACATTGGCCCACTTTGCCTTTTGATGCTTTCTCACATTCCCACAGTGGACAGAAATAGGCCTTTTAAGGGGAAAATGACCTTATTTGTGTTGCTGCTCATTCTCATGGTCATCCTTTGAAAGAAAAATGTCGTGCAATTCCTGAACTGTTGCATAATCATAATATCAGTCATATTTTTATGTTGAATTTAAAATCTTTAACTCACATAACTGCAATCACACTTTAGTCAAACAGTGTACTGGACATGATGCAGGTTTCCACAAGCTTCTCTGTGCTTGACTGCTAATTTGAAATTTCTAATTGCATTCCTATGATCTTGCTTCCTGTCAGACTGACAGCTACATAACATGTAGGAGGAAAGCTGGATGGCAAGGCTAATTATGAACTAAGGCAGTCAGGAGGAAGAGAGGAGAGACAGAGAGGAGGATTATTTTATTTTTTAATCAATATTATATTTTGTCTTGCGCCACCCCCAGTAGATTGTGTCTTAATGAGATTCAGTCCTAATCAATGCACATCCAGCCAAATTAAAGGTCAGATACTGCCTGTCTAGGGGATGTAAATCACCAGAAAGTCTTTGAGATGTCTCCTCTACCTTTATTCCTCTTCTACATGATAGAAAAGGCCAGAAAAAACACAAGTTCCCTTACTAGAAGAGTGGAAGGTGTGTTTTATTTCCTAGTTTCCTGAAATTCGTGATACCAAGAAGAAAGACCAGCTGTGCTCCCCATCCTGATTTTACTATGGTTGCTGACTACCACTTTATTAATTTGTAAGTGATCTTCCAACACAGTTCAACACCACTCAACTGCCCTCATATTTTCATGTATTTTTGCATAACTTCCTATCCTGCTCTAACATATTTAGCTAGCATCATGCTATAGAAGAAATATTCTTGTAGCTCACAATTCATCCTTTGCTGTTTCCTAGACACTTTTAAAATGTGCATATATAGAACACCCTGATGGTTACATCAACAAGGACCCAGGAACACCATAAGTGGGAACAGAGTTTACTCAGGTCAAGTTCTATGCTGTGTAGATGGACCATCTGTTCTAGCAATACAATCCTTAAGAAACTAATAAATATATTTTCGATGCAAACTAGATTCATATGAGAGAATCTAATGATCTTTAAATTCTATATTAACCACAACACAGTATTATTTCATGAGGGGCATTTTTTTTCCCCCATTTTAAAATTTTGAGAATTTTAAGTTCATAGGTATAAAAAATTGAATTCCTAGTATATAATATTTCTGGAATTGAAATCTCTTGCTTTGTTGCCCGGTTTCTTCTCCTGATTTAAAAGTATAACTTGGTTGTATCAGGTCCATCATGATAGAAACCTACATAACTGGTCCTGATGGTTAGAAACAGAGGTGAGACACGAATTTCCGAGTTATAAGATGGAGAAGTTTAAGAGTCCTTCCAGGCTAAGAATCTCTGTAGAAAATGTGATCAGAAGCAAGAGGGGTTTATAGCAGAAAACAAAATTTGACAGGGACAAGAAGTCCAAAGCAGGTGCCAGAAATTACAGCTAAACATGTGAGAGAGAAAACTAAGCAAAAAGCCACAATGGCACACAAAGTAGCTGATAATGATCCACGCAAAGAAGGGACTCATACATGCTGCTAAGAGACACTAGCCAGTTTTCCTGATCAGTATTGCACCATTTCTGCTGGCTCTATCAGCACTTTAGTATCTCTGGTCAGCGGAAGTTTGAATAAGAAGAAGTGGTCCACTGCAGAGCCCCATTACTGAGCCTGCACCTAAAAAAGGACCATTTTTTTCATTACTGACAATTGATTTATAAATTCAATGATCTTTCATGATATTAATTCATATCAATAAGGGTAACTTTGGATCCCAAAACAACAAGAAAACTATAGCAATATGAATCAGTTTGCTTATTTCAGTCATTCAGAAAATGACTCCATTTTTATATCAGAAAAAATTTTAAGTTAGCTGCAGTCCATCTTTTCCCTTCAGAATATTAAATAAGAAGATGGAAAATAATTTTACTACTATGAGTAAAAAATAAAGATAGTGCAGATGTGGATTTTCTTGAACTTTTACTAAAGAGACAACTAATGACTACTGTAAGAAAGTGTGCTGAACTTGTTGACTGCAATTTTGCCTGAAGATCAAGTTCAGGTCTTGCTCAGGAAATAGTGCAGTAGCTGTGTATAGTGCAAGCAGTTCTGAGCACAGGCTTCTATTTTTGGCTCCTGAGTTTAACACTCCCATTTGTTCACACTTATCTTCTCTGCCACCTTCTCATCTCCAGAGAACTTTCAACATCACAGTTTTGGTGGGACTACAGGGATCAAACAAGCCTCAGAAATGAAAAGATGCTTCTCCCCAGCCACCTTTGCTGGAGTCTCAGTTCTCTCTGGTTTCACCAGCCAGATAGCCATCTGCTGAGACAGGAGTTAATTTACTGGGATCTAAAGTAGAAAGCAACCACCATTATTTCAGAGTTCTATTTAGGAACTGCAACTACACTTATAAGGGAGCGTTACTCCAAACTGGGCAGTGTTACAGATCTCTTCTGAGCAGATGGCCTGCAAAACAGCAAACTTTGCATGGACCAGCTGCAGGCTTTCATAACAAATACAAGCTGCTGATAACAGTCTAGACAGGCACAACAGTTACAAAACACATTTCCATAATACAATAGCCTGTTGTAGAAATGAAGATTGCTCCACTTCATTCCTACTTAAACTTATGAGCTTATTAGATTGTTATATTGTTACGTATACTCCTTTACTAGCCTTTGCTAGTTAACACAAAATAATGTAAAATATTACCAAGGTAACTAGTTAGGAATTTAAGATGCAGTTTTCTCAAATTCAAATTGCTAATGAGGAAAAAAGTCAGAGAAATCAAAATGTCATATGCCGGTCAGTTTAGCCCAAGAGCATTTCATGGTTTTTAACTGGAGCAAAGTATTTAATGTTGGAACATCAAAAATTTTAAGACTGAATTTTCTTATCAGTACTCTGCCTTATGAAAACTGTGAATAATTTTCACTTTTGGGGTGTTTTCAAATATTTTTTCATTGTTTTGTTTTATTCCATATGGCCAGCTGAAGTTCTGTATCTCTCAAGAGCATGCTGTAGTGCTCTTGCTGATAAAAATACAACTTTAATACTATTTCATGAGAAATACCACTCTGTATATATTAGTGAAGATGAAAAGTAGGGATATCAGAAATATCAGAAGAGAAATTTCTCTTAGCTGTTTGATACTCAAAATGAAGCTTAATATTAAATCTGATTTTAAATGAAACCTAGCAGGACCTATTAATACTGATTCAGACAACTATGAAATGCTTAAAAATATCTTAATGAAATGGTTTAGATCTTTTGAACTGAATTTAGTCAGAATTACAATTTATGGGAGAAAACCCACTAAAATCTTAAAATTTTACCAACTTTAAGTTTTGTAGTCTCAGAGTTTCTCATTCTTGCTACATCAGTCTGATTTAGCAGATTTTTTTCACTATCTGCAAATCTCTCATCATGTATAACTTATAGCTAATGGGAGAACTTACAAGGAGTTTGCAGCTCTCTTACAAGTGATATTTTATTCAGAGGAAAAGTCAACTGAGCTAACTCTTATCCTGAATATTCTCCAGATCTTCTAGCCGAGAAAAAAGATGCCATGGTGAAAGAAATCATGCTATACTGTATAAGACTATATTCCTATATTGTAGGAATGCGGTTCCTATTTTTCTCCAACTCTCTCTGTATATATTCAGGTAGTTTATATCTACTTGGTGATATTTGAGTCAATTGGGTTAATTATTTAAGTAATGCAGAATAACTAAATCATAAATTCCATAGGCTCCATGTTTCTGGCATGTTGAAACTTGTCTCACACCTGTTCATGCCATTAACTTTGTGCAGTGTGCTGGCTGTGCCTTGTGGCCCCAAGTCGTGCAGGGACTCTGGTGTATGTGGCATGAGGTCAGGAATTTTGTCTAGACCTCCACACACCACCTCACCCTGTGTGCCCTGTGTTCTCTTTCTCTCATCCCTGAGAGAACTTCCAAATGGTCTAGACCAAAATGCACTTGTATTTTCTGGATTGGCTTCACACTAACCTGCTATCTGTGTGCAGTAGCCATGGCCTTTGTGAATACAGCTGATCTTTAGTCCAAAGACTATGAAATAAATTAAAAATCCAAGCTTTTGAATCAAATCCTTGGCTCCTGTTTTCAAACTTCAGTGAATTAGCCATTAGTTTTCAGAGATAAGAGTTGAAAAGTCCTGTATATATATTTAGTGATAATATACTGTTACAATAATGAAGTTAATTTTTCTCTTCTGCAGAGTTTTCAGCCAAGTTTCATGAGTTAGTCCAGGATATTGAGTATTGAATGTCTATTTTTGGACATTAAATAAAGGGAAATGATAAGTAAAAACATTCCTGAAGTAGCAACATCACTCAAGTCCGTATTTCCTCCAGGTACTATGATGCCGAGACTTAGGATATTTACAAGGCGGATTATACAAAAATATTCAAACTTTCTCTCCAGATGTCTTTTCAAACTAGAAAAGACTGCTGAGAAAAATGCAGTGTGAAACACTGTTTTAATAATGCCAGAATAGAAGAATAATGTTGTGCAATCAAAAAGACTTTGCCATTTTGTAAAAAGAGCATAAAGAAATGTGAGCAAACTCTCAAACTACATTAAAAACAAACAAACCTTATCATAAAACAAAACTCATAAATATGTCAGCCCTTTGTTTTCCTTTGTTCAGTAAGTGATAGCTTTTAAGATTTTCTTCTTGAGTGTACTTTTTTTTATTTTTTGCATATAATATTTGACTAGATCTGTTCCAGCCTAAACCAAGAAAAAGAATAAAGTACTCTGAAGGAAGAAGAAATAAAAAGAAAACAGATGTAGTCTTTTAGTCTGTTTGGAAGGAAAAAAAGATCACACAAACAGCTGTACATGTAAATAATGAGTTAGTGGCCTAATAAGGTTACTTGATTTTTTGTTTGTTTGTTTGTTTTTTGTTATTTTGGTCTGTTTTTTTTTGTGGAGTTTTTTGTTTGCTTTGGGGTTTTTTTGGGGGGGGTGGAGAGGGGTTGAGTTGCTTTTTTTGGGTTTTTTTTGTGTGTTTTTCTGTTTGTGTGTGTTTTGCTTTATTTTGTTTGGTTTTTTTTGTTTTGTTTGCAGATGTTCTTCTATTCATATTACTCATTCAGACTAAAAATGACTCACTGTATGATCTCCACATCATTTTTATTCAGCTTTCCCATAACAAAGCAAGTATAGTCTTCTAGTACTTCCTTGTTACATAACCAGGGAGGAAGAGTTAATTAGGCTGTAAGTATTTACAATCATTCAGACTTGTGTAAGCAAATCTAATAGCTCAGTGTTATTAAATATGCTTCTGCAGTGTTTCTTCAGCATCAATCACAGAGAAATAAAAGGGGTAGCTATTGCTTATTTTACCTTTTAAGATTAGTATAAATAATGCAATGAGAAGATGGAAATGCAAATGGAAAGCATCACATGCTCCTTCTTTCCTCTCTATTGCGTATTGCTTCTCCATACCTCAACAGAGGAAACTGTCACAGAGAGGAAGTTTCTTACTTGTTTGGCATCTCATTGAAGTCAAGGGAGAGACTCCACTATGCCTCAATGAATCAGTTACTTACATGCTCTGAGACTGATGTCTCTGAATTGCAGGAGTTTGCATCAATGGACCTGAGAGGAAGAAAATAATATTGATTAAAAAAAATAAAAATAAAAAGGATAATATGTGAAGAGTGAATTTCCTACCCTCAACATGGGACTTTCAAAGCATTACTTGAAGTTCATAATTCTCTCTCTTGGATGTACTATGATACTGTAGTCCTTTTCCCGTTTTAGATGAAAAAAACTTCCAGCAAAAGAAGAGAGGCAGAAGGAACTGTGTTTCCTTTTCAGGGGAAAAAGGACTTTTTTTTTTTTCCTTTTCTTATATGAGCTTGTGTGATGAAACACAGGAATAACCACAGTTGTCTCTCCAGGAAGGGCTTAAATGCCTTTGTTTTGAGGCATTTTAGTATCCCATAGATGCATTGCTATTATCAAAGCATGGAAAAATGCCTGGGAGTTACATGACAAACACAGTCAACCTGCCTGAAGTGAATGATTCCTAAAACTGAGTGTAAAAATAAATGCTTTTTCCGTTGCTTTGTTTTCTAACAGATGCTGTCTTTTTAATTGTGTGTTTGACTCTACTTACATTAATTAGGCATAACTTTCCATCTGAGTCCCTCAGGTCAGTGTTTTATAGCTAACATTTTTCTGTTGTATTGTTTGGTTTCAGCCACTGATGTACCACACTCAGTTTATTCACATGCAATGCTCATTTGCCATAAGCCAGCAATTCAGTTTTATTAACAGACTTTACCCCTGACAAACTAACAGCTGTGGTACTCCAAGCTTTTTTTGGGCCTGTGCCTGGGTTTCTACATGCCTGGAAATTATTGTACAAGTATTTCCCTTTTAGCACTATAAATACAGATCTGGCTGGCTATGAGAGTAGCAGCACTGACACATGCCTGAATTCACTTGTTTGCAGGAAAAGTGTACCATTCTAGGAATGTTTTTCTTGGAAATATGCTTAAGCAACTATGTGTAACTATATATCTCCCTACTCTGAAGCATTGCCCCAAAACATACAATTGAACATTCATTTATCAGTGTTGGTACCTTATAAACCAAAAAGCACTTTGTTGTGCATTGTTTCCTGGTTAGTTATGTGTGAGATCATTACAAAAGTCATGGGTCATAGAATGGTTTATGTTGGAAGGGACCTTAAAGATCATTTAGCTCTAATCACCCTGCCATGAGTAAGGACAACTTCCACTAGACCAGGTTGCTGAAAGCCTTATCCAACCTGGCCTTGAACTCTTCCGGCGATGGGACATCCATAATTTCTCTGGGAAACCTCTTCCAGTGCCTCACCATTCTCACAGTGAATAATTCCTTCCTAGTATCTAATCTAAACCTACCCTCTTTCAGTTTATAGTCATTGCTTCTTGTCCTAACAATATCTGACCTTGGAAAAAGTCCTTCTCTAGCTCTCTGATTAGCCTCCTTTAGGTACTGGAAGGTGCCATAAGGTCTCCTGAAGAGTTCCTTTCTCCAGGCTGAACAACCCCAACCCTTTCAGCCTGTCTTCACAGGACAGGTGCTTCATTCCTCTGATAATCTTTGTGACCCTCCTCTGGACTCGCTTCACGAGGTCTGTGTCATTCTTTTGTTGGGGTACCCAGGACTGGACATAGTAATCCATGTGGGGTCTTGCGAGGGTGGAGTAGAGGAAAATAGTCAGCTTCCTCAATCTGCTGGTCATGGTGGTTTATATGCAGCTTCTTTTGATAAAAGTGTTTGTGATTATGTGATAGTAGAGTAAATCAGAGGATTTGAATTAAGCTGTTATGAGAATAGGAACAGGTGTCTCAGCATTCTGGTCTTTTGGGGGTAGGCTAAAGATTAGGTATCTCCTTGAAAAGTCAGTAAGAAGGAAAAGCAAAGGACATATCTGTGATTCAGAACGTGAAGGGTATTAGCTCTAGAAGGACTCTTATCTCAGAAAATATGAGAGAGAAGTAAGAGACAAGTTTATAGAAGCTACCTAAGAAAGAAGAGATTTTGGTGTTTTTTTGTCTGATTTACATTTAACTAATAAACAAAGGTTTTAGATGTGTCAATACAGGATACTTAAAATGTGTCTTTTGAGGTAGCATATGACATTGGTGGGTTTACTATAATAATAAAAACCAGTCTTGCACCCAGAATGGATGTGGAGAGCTCAGTAACTATTGACCTGAAGCTATTCTGAGGTCAGTGGATACTAATTTGTGATACATCTTAGTTAATAACTTTGTAGTACAGCTGACTATCTGATGTTTAGTTCAGTGATGAAAACTCAATATACTTCACCAGGACTGGTGTGAGTCATACTCTTTATTGGAGGGGTCAGGGTTGTGTAGGAGTGCAACCTAAATGAATGTTTATATGTGGAAAAACAATTTTGTTGTTCAAACCTGAAATATGTGCTCTCTCAGAAGCCAGTTAGAGATGGCATTTTAAAGTATTTTTGTTTTCTGTACAAATCCTCTATAAAACAACATTTATATGTCAGAGATCATAAAATGGTGCCATTTCATCCGAACTCTAATTTTTTTTTTACTTAACCATGAAAGCATAGGCCTTGTAGATCAAAGCTTTTAAGAGACACTATGGCAGATGAGAGAACAATCTTTCTCCTTAATGTTCTGTATTTAAACGCACTCACTGTACAATTTCCTAGAAAACTGATACTTCTGAAGAAAACCAATTTTGAAGAAAACTAATAAACTTTATCTTGATTACAACAGTTTCTAAAGTTACAAAGTTGATTTTATAAAGTTGATGTAAATTATGTAAACAACATGAAGTATACTGACAAAATGGTTACCCTCTTCACTACTTCTTTGTCCTCCACAAAGATCCAAATTCTATATATCAAGCTGTCTGCTATATCCAAGCACAGCTAGAATAACTGTATTTGTGAGCTATAAATTAAGGATCATTGCTTATTATATAAAACCTTGTGAATTTTACAGTGAGGTTTTGTACAATAGTTTTAAAAAATAAAATGAAACTTCCAAAATATTTGTCTTTGTAGTGGAAGGATTGTAATCCCTGTAGTTTGAACTTCTCATGTTACTTCTGTTTAGGAAACAAGAGAGTTCTTTGGTTTATTGATGGAGTGTAAAGCTAGTTCTTGAAGCAGATATGTTTCTTCTGTACAAAGCATGGATGACTGAAATGAGACCCTTGAGGAAAGAGCTTGAATACACATCTCTTCTAGAGCCAGTCTGTATATGAAGTGAATTGTAGATGAAGTTTGGGAAGACTCTGCATAAAGGGTTCTCTCTCCGTTGGGAACTCATCATTCAGCATATGATGGCAAAAATGACCTTGTCCTGCTTAGGGAAGGCTAAGAGAAGGTGATGAACTTACTGTGTTCAACCTCCATGTGATGGCTACAGACATGACAGAACCTCTTCTCAGAGGTGAAATAGAATGGTGAAGAAGCCAAAGGCCCTTGTTGCAACAAGAGAACTTTTGATTAGATGTAAAAGAAAATATTGTTCATAGTGTGGGGTGGTGGTTGAGCATTGGAAGAGGTTCTTCAGAAAAGCTGCAGAATCTCTAACATTGGAGCTATTTGACACTCAAGTGCTTGTGACTCTGAGAGACCTGCTCAAACTTTGAGGCTGGTACTTCTCTGAGTGGAACGGTTGGATCAGGTCTCTTTCAATGAAAAAGGATCTGAAGATCCCTTTCAAATGAAATTTTCATATGAATTACCCTGGACAACCTTAGGCATGAACTTAGGACATCCAAGGAATCTAACTGTGAATCTCAAATTGAGAAAGCTGCTATCCCAATCAAATCAGCACTTCTAGTCAGGTTTACAGCATCTTGGACCATGTGTCCTGACATCAGCCTTGGGAGTGTTCTGTGTCTCATTTGCTGTTCAGACCATGAGCTAGGGTGCTGGGGAGGTGCTGGGCAGGAATAAGTCAGTAAGTGACACAGTTATTTACTGCACCAGTGTCAGTCTACAACTCCAGCTCCATTGGAGCTCATACTTCTTCACTGAATTTGTACACATGGAGCCCTTCTCTTTCTAAGTTTTTTCTGATTATTGTCTAAAAAATATATTTTACTGCTTTAGTTACCAAACTAAAGTATACCAACAGCCTGATATCACTAACTTGGCCATATGTATTGCATTTGCAATGAAAGATTCATTATCTAGCAAGCACAAAAAACATATATAATTTGTTTCTTTTACTTTTCAGCATGAGTTTCTGTCAGGAGGCTTGATTGCTTAGGACTAGTAAGAGATAGGAAATGCATGTGGCAAAAATAGCGCTACTCTTTTTGGTGTTAGATTCTCCAACAAAAAAAAAAGAAAAACCTCCTTGAAATAAGCACATCATTATATGCAACATGTACAGTCTTTAGATAGAAACTATTCTCGGACTTTCACAGAGACTGCATTTGAAAAAATGTGAAGGTTTCCTGTATCCTGAAAAGCTTGACATCAAGTAGGAATTTGGCTTCAGACACTGTAATTTGTGTTACAGTATAGCTATAGCTGTATCTATCCATTTCTCTTTGAAATTCTGCTGCTGCTCTAGTTAGGTAATAGACAAGCACAAGAATTGTATCCTGGCATTTTAGAGTTCACCATAGAGTTAGTCTTAATTGTTCATGAGATTTACTCTGTCCTTGCAAACCTAACCTTCCCTGGCACTTTCCAGAGTTAGCACAGAGAAAAGTGCCTATTCTGACATCCTCCAGAGGAACTTCTCTCTCCACTGATTACGGTAAAAGCTTGAGGGGATTATCCAGCCTTGGTTAAACTCAGCTTTTACAAACACTCACCTCCAGTTATATTCACAAATTAAATTATTCACAGACATCCATTTAAAGGAAAAAAAAAAAAAAGCCAACACATTTTATTATCTCTTGTGACACTGAATTACACAGACTCTGCTAAGCATAAGGAGTTGGCCCATACTTGATTGGCACAGAATTTGCTTATGCGTGAACTTGAGGATCTTATCAAACACTGGACATGGAATGGACTGGATTAAAGGAATGTTTATTTAGAAGATGTCCAGCAAGAGGCATCAGGTCCTTGGCTGGGACTGTGCAAGTCAAGTTCAATTCTCTGTCCCAAACTCCCTATGAGAGGATGGTGGGACACAATATGAACTTAGTTTTGTATAATTCAAGTCTTATTGTACTAAACTACTTAGGCTTCTAGGACTTACTTTCTTTGATTACTCAGATACTTAGAAGCTTATGTCTTATTAAACCATTTTTTAATACAGCTTAGAGTGCTCTTCAAAGTTCTGGGGCTATCAAAACAGTAAAATTATCTGACAAAATGCTGAGAAGATTTTGCTTGCCCACTTAGTCATAGTATGAGGAACTTCCTATTTCTGTGATGAATGATGACTTACACTGTTAAGAATGGCAGCCTGAATTAGGACAAACGTATTAAGAAAAGAAAAAACTCTTGAGTTTATCAGGAAGAAATATTTGTCTGTTCAGTTGTGTACACAAACATTCATAGCCTTAAAAACTGCTTATAGTTCCAATGGTGACTGCTATTTGCAGAATTAGGTTTGTCTCTGACCTGTTGAGATGGAACTGACCCTACTTGTGAAGTTAATATAGTGCAACTAAATAGAACGAGAGAAAATGAATATAAGGAAAATAGGGAGCATCAGGTGCAATAAACAAGAAAAATAAGTTATAGAGTAGAAAGCTATAGGAGAGCTGGGGAGGAAGTAGTGTTGTGCTTTTGGAAGTGATGAATCCTTCTCTGTTTCCTAGGTCATCACATTTCCCTATAAAAACATTCAATTAACAGTGCACACCTAAATTTTTCATGCATTTGTAACTATTTAATGCTGAGAGCATGCAGGGAGAAATTCAAATACTCCATAATGACAAATCAGATAAAAGCAATCACCTTCTAGTGAGGTTTCTCCTTACTATTAAAACTGTGGTACACATGTAGCTGCTGGCAATAAAATGTCAAGAATGAGAGAGAAACTTGAAAGGTCCTTGATTCAATAGGAAAAATAGTTGTGTTTTTTTTTTTTTTAAAAAAAGAAAAAAAAGACAACAATGCTTGTGCTGTTATAGCTCCTAATTATGAACAAACCAGACCTTGACTGAAAGCCAAGACTTTCATCTTCTGTTTGCAGAAGGTATGAGACTACATTTGTTTTGAAAGATAATGAGTTTGACACAGAAAACTCAGCCTGGATACCTTTGGGTTCGACAGAATATGGTCTAAAATTCCACTAATGATGCAAGAGCTTGAACTTCCTATATTATGAAAGTGTGTGTTCTACCCTTGGAAGAGGCCTGCTTATCCAGCCGTCCATGAACACCACTCAATATTGTTGCATGTTTCATGTCATTAACATAGAGTGGCAGAATAGTTAAATGGAATTTTGAATAAAAGATAATAAAGTAGTATTTGCCTGGGTAGGAGAGATATAAGCATTAGGGTGTATACAGGTTTTTAGCCTCACAAACCAGTCTTTGCTTTCTAGTCTTCCTCACATATCAACTTAAATATCTTTCTTTGTATGTTTACTTAAATATCACAGACAAATGTAACAAATAATGGGCTCAAAACCAGAATTGACAAATTCTGAATCTTAATCATTCCAGTGGAAGAAATACTGTTATAGTCAAATATAAATATTGAGATTATAAAATCACTTTTGTATGCTTGTTTGTTTCCTAATTTCAAGATAGCACTTCATATATTATTTTTAACATCACAACAGCACTTCATGGAAAAAGCTGTGGGCTTATTCTATGTCATGGTTAGGATAATAAATAATCTTCTATAGTAACAGTGTTTGTTTAAATGGAAGCATAACAGAAAAAGAATTAACACTTGGTATAGTTTGTTTCACAGTCCCTTTCAGTCCTTTGGAACTTGCACAGGGACTTTCATGAGCTGTACTGTAGTCTCCTGGATTTCCAACATATGATAACAATGTGACTGTCAAGGCAGTTTAGTCAAATCAAAAAATTTAAGACTGCCTCATTATGCAACTAGAAAAGATTTAATAGTGATTGATTTCTGTCATAGTGGGATAATTAACCTTACCACTTACCATATGAAGTTATTCATTAAGAGCATCTCACATGAATTGCCAGGAATTATTAAGCTAAACCTCATGATACTTGTATAGAAAGAATAATTATACCCACTTTGCAGGTGGAAAAGCTGATTACATACACAAATACATTAACATACTTACACACCTTATATCCATGACATATAGATATTGTTATAAAAAAAAAGAGAGAGGGCTATATTTTCCTAATTGGTTATCTAATATTTGGCATTACAGCTATGATGAAATGTATAGCTTAATTTTCTGAGGTGCAGAAAATCTTTTATCTCACAATCCAATGAATATGGAGATGAAGCTTAAACACAAATCAGGAACAAATTACATCTGAGCAGCTTCAGAAACTCATGTTTGCTTTTGAAAGCATGGGAAGATGTGCAAAAAACAACCAAAACCCACAAGACAGTTCAACATAACTGTGAATTAAATATTAGACTTTTTTATTTGAGTTTTGTAGTTGTGAGTATTAGTTTCTGTATGTTAGAAATATAGATTAAGGCACTTTGATTATGCATAGATTGTAATGAGAGTCCAACACTGCCTACCTTTAAATTCTGTCACCTTTATCTTGATTTTAGTTTATTTTTGTTCTTCAATCATGGCATACTTTATTTCATTAAAGAAAACTCTCTGGGAGCTTATTTAACATCTGTTAATTTATACAGGAACAGAATGATGCTTTACATTTCCAGTAGAAAACAGAGAAGAAGTGGAGGTCATAGCTGTGCTGCTTACTAACAGCATTCTGTTCTTCAGGTCCTGCTAGGGAGATGAAAAGGAAAGAAAACATACACCAAATCAGAAAATCCATACCTAGTTTAATAATTATGAACAGTCTTCATCCAGATTACTAAACCTTTACAAAGCCCTTGTGTTTGAAAAACATAAGCACTCTTAGTTAAGCTGAGCATGAGAAAATTGTTACACAGAATGCTACTTGCTTGCTTTATATAGCCAGGAGAAAGGCAATGAATCTAACTTAACTCAATCCTCCTAGCTGTACATTTTAATCAGTTTTAAAATGGCTATGTTTTTGATACTCAGCATTTGTGTGGCATTTGGTAAACTGAAGCAACAGATCAACAAAGAATAATCTGGGAAGAGTGACTCAGGACAAGCATGAATATGAGATTTCTAACAAAAAATAAAAAGTGTTTTCAGTTATCTTTCAATATTTTTCAATAATTTTCTTATTACCAGTATTTTTCTTCTTCTGTATTTATTAATTTATTTATTCTCCCATCCAATTATTTTACTTTCATACTGTATACAAAATATGACTTTAAAAATGCTTCAGTCTTAGGAGGGCTCAAGAGCTGAATTTAAGGAGATTGCAAAGGAAATATTGCTTGAGAATACACCTGTCAGGAGAGGGTTTACTTGATTTAATGATGTAGTGTATCAGATAGGATAGAAAACTTATTGAATCTCAGGGCCTAAGTACTTTTTCAAGTTCTCTTTGAAATAGTGAGGTATAGTGTGAAAGCAAAATGCTGTGAAGGTGATAGACCATAAAACTGGTGATGTGAAGAAATGAAAACAGCCAAATACGGTCATTCTTGCTTTTGCTGAGTAAATAGGAACTTACTTGTCCTGCTGGGATTATTTGCAGAGTACAGTTTCTCAGTAAATAGGTGTGAGATTCAGCTGTACTGTGAGTGAAAAAATGTCCTGAATGTGTCTGAGGAAAGCAGATTGTACTTGTCCTGTCCAGTCATTCCTTATAAGCTACAAAGTTAGGACCCCTTATTTTATTTGTGGACATCTTGTTACAAGACTTTGTAATATCTGATGAATAGCAGGTACATCATAAATTCCTTCTCCGTAAGATAATTAACAAAACTGTTCATAAACAAGCTGTCTGGTGTATCTTAAAGATCCTGGAAGTCAGAGAACTGCCACGTGGTCTCATTGTGGCTAATTGGTATCACACTCCCTTGTAAGACCTTGTTTCTTTCTGTGAACCTCCTACCCTAGTAGAAGGATGGCTAGAAGGAGGTGAGGACATTAACCTCTTCTGTCACTGCTGGGTTTGGGTTTGCAGCTATGCGCTGAGAGCTGCTACCGGCATTAGCCTTTTTCCAGCAATACTCTTTGGACTACCACTGACAGGTTCAGGAGCAGGACTGCAGCTCACCTGAACCTGGAAAGCAGGGGGAATTCATGTTTGGATTGACGCTTGACTCAGTACTTATTTCATCAATAGCTGTTTGTTCCCATCCTAAAACATTAGCTCTTTCTCTGTGCTTGTGATAAAGTCATTGTTACCCTGGTGATTTCAGAGAGAAAGAGCAAAGCCATCAGAGGAGAGAAATGGTTTTGTTAATTGAGTCTGCTACCTCCTAGTCCTTGTGTCAATATAAATTCAGTCGTTTGCCAAATTTTTCTAAGGAGATTAATGATTCTGGCTGCCTAATTTAAGAAACCTTTAAAGCCTCTTGAACTTTCGGAAGTGAAAGTTATGTTCCATTAAAGTGCTTCAGGCTGGCTATGTAAAAGCCAAAGGTTTGAAAACACACCCAAACATATATCCACATATGTATCTTTACATGTTCTTTTCTTCGCTACACTTGTGCATTTGGCAGAACATGATCTTGCTGCTTCCTCTCTTTTCTCTACTAAGAAAGTCAGAATTGCTAGAGAAATGTATATTCACTGACAGCTCTACTTTTTCCACTGAAATTAACTAACTTCATTTTTATCCTGTAATAGAAAGATCCAAGAAGCACTACCCATGGTAAAACAAATAAATCAATGTCCTGGTTTTAGTAGCCAAGATCAGTTTGTCACTGTGTGGGTGTGTATTCTAAAGCCTCTATGCCATTTTTTCCCATGAACTGCTCACAATAGGCTATTAGCAGCTATCGTCTAAAGCACAGCACAGCACACCCCTCAGGCTGCAGGCTGAGTGTTTTGGAACTTCTGTGAGATAAGGAAATTCTTCTGCCTCTACACCCACCTGAGGGGTCATGTCTGCTAATGGCCCATCAGGGGTATCAAAAATAGGCCATTGTTTATCTCACAGAGTAAATCACCCATTGTTTAAGTCTATGCCCTGGGGGAGGGACTGGGCAGAGCCTAGGTGAATATAAGCAGAGGATTTTTGGGCCTGGGAGCTCTCTTCAGATCCAGAAGAGGACCAACGGACTGTGACTGCCACCAAACTGCAACCATCACTTTCACCAGCAGAGGA
>VXAU01005828.1:0-31139 GCA_013399695.1 Formicarius rufipectus | reverse complement strand
TTTAGTTCTGATTGTTTTTGTTTATCTTGAATACATATAAAGATATATATATTATAGCTAGGAACTGTTATCCTTCAATTTATCATATTTTAATTAAAATTTGTTTTGAAATTAAAGGAGATTTGTCTCTCTGTTTTAGTTATAATTTTTTTCTAAGTTCTCTAAACTTAGACAATCAATAATCCACATGCTTGATTTGATTTGGGAAACTAAAAAATACTGAAGTTTATATCAGCCCACATAATTTCACATCTTTAGAAATTTGTACCTTTTTTAGATTTCACCCTCCATGACAGTTTTCCATGTTGAGAGGAGTTCAGCTTCAAGTTTTTTACTTGCTCTGAAAGCTTTATCCTGTAGAAAAGGCTTATCTCCATTTTTATCTCCATTGTCCCCATAATGTTCATAATAAAATTAATGTGTTTTTATTAAAGGCTCATCTAAGAAAAGTTGTATTCATAATTACTTTCCAAAGCATTAAAAAAATTTTGTCCTAGATGTTTGTGTGTGTAAGTTTTCATAATGTATTCTGATAAGACTGAAAAATAAGTTCTGCACAATAATTTATCATTATAATTAGAATTTTTATTAGTACCATGCTAGCTGCAGACAGATCAGTAAGTCTTCAAAGTAATTCAAAATTAAAATTTAAGTTTTCTATTGAATTGTTTCTAGACAAGAAAAAAAACAAACAAAGAAAAAAAACCCAAACAAACAAAACCACCAAAAAAGCCACTTTGTGTCAAGTATTTTTAATTAAAATAACCTTAAATGGCAAATTTGTGATTTTTCCCTTATAAATTAGTGTCATAGGAAAATTATTGCATTTTTATTCTGTGAACACTGTATGTTTAATTCTAGGTTTTTGTTAAATCCAATTAATTGTGACAGAACTATTTATGTGCTGCTCTCTAAGTGAAATAAGTGTTTGCAGTCAAAGGTCTCTGCAAATCAGTTAGATAAATATATTAATTAGTTAGAAGACAGTCCATAAGAGAGAAAAATCAATAGCATCTGGAAGCTAACAAAATATCAGCTTTCAGCCATATGACTGACTATTCAACTTGAAATTTTTCACATCCAGTACTAGAGTTTTGAATATGAGCACTGTCTTTCTGTTAACGTATGCCCATAAAAAAATTAAAGACCTGAATAGCAATAGGATGCAAATTCTAAATAGTATGAAACCTGTAAAATCAAAATGTATTTTAAAATATACTTTTCTACATTCTCTCTCAGTTCAAAATTTCACTGTATGAATTTGGAGTTGCCATTGCTATAGCATTCTACTCTTTGGGTTCAAGGAATTGACATAAAACAGAAACATGACTATGACTATAAGCAGTATTTAAACTTAGTTCTATGCAGAATGTGAAGTTTAGGACAGATAAATGCACATTTATTCTAATAATATCATTCTTCTAATCTTCTAATTCCAGAGTTTGATTTGGTAATTGGTATTTTGGTGGATAACTATTGAGATCGCAAGTCTTTTGAGTTTTTAAACTCTTTATTGATTACTTATATTTAATAAATTTTGTTTCTCCTTCTCAACCTTATTTAATTATTAATTGTCACCTTAATTTTATGGCTTATACTAATTCTACAATGCTTTCTTTCAAACATTGATCATACAATTGGATTAACATTTCATCTAGCACATGTTTTTGAGGTTGGTCTGGAACGAAGAGTCAGCTGATCATCCATCAGGTTGCAGGGTTATTAGCCTATAATGTAGAATAACCTCAAAAGAATGAGATAACATTCAGAATAATCTATATGAAACATGCTGATGGTAGATCAACAGATAAGACTTCAAAGATATGAGCTCTACTGACTGAGAGACTAAGAGGATGGTTTGAATGTCCTACTTTGGCCAGAAAGATTATTTTTCTTTTGTGAAGGCAAGTTTATTCAGAAAATCACCAAACTTCCTGCTCCTCCCACCTGTATCTGAGGAGGAAAAAAAAAAAAAAAAAAAAGAAAAATTGGGGAAGGGATCAAAAGAAAACCAAATGCCATTCTTTTCTGAAGACACATGCTCCGTCCCTTTAAAGAACTCATGAATAAAAGTGATGAGAGCATGTACTCTGCATCATTCTTTGCACTTGTGTCTGTCTTCAGCCTCCCAAACTTCTTTTTTGTTTTAACTTCTGTGTCAAAATGGCTAAAGACTATGCAAATCTGGGTCTTGGTCTGGTTTAAATTTTATTTGCAGGAAACTGTCTTAGATCCTTCTGTTTATATATTAAAGCCTGATTAACTTCTCTGGGGTTAAGGTACCAGGTTTTTCTATGGCAAGACTAGTAATAGTGGGAATGATTTTCCTCTGTGTCTGCGAAAGCAAGGATCTAGCTCTTATCTCTCAGTGGCTTAGACATGCCATGGCTTTGGGTATTAACACTTTGCTATGGAGACAGAGAAATGGTGGGATGGGTCCTGTGGATGCCTGCTTGGGCAGTGTTTATGCTATATTTTGTGGTGTTAAAATGGAAATTAATACATATTTTTGTGTATGTGTTTGTATTAAGAAGTGACAGATTATGGTTTCTACTAAAAAGGAATTGAATATAGGATCAATGTACAGGCATCTGTTTGCAGAGAAATGTCTAAAATGCAAAAGTATCTTAAGAGTACCATGATGAATGAGTAATTTTAACTAAATACTTTCTTCAATAATACCATGCTGGTTTATAGACAACTTGCTCTAAATGTCTTTGAAATCAAGAAAACGGTTGTACAATAATTATCTAAGAATTTATAATTGCTTTTCATGTTTTCAGCCAGTACTTTGTAGTATAATTTTTAAATGGGTCATTTCAGCATTTGCTTAATTTTACATATGACCTCAAATCCAGTTATCTGTGGACTGTTCTGCTGAAGATGGCTAGGTTTAAAAATTAAATATGTGCCTTAGTACTTTATGGATGAATTCTGTAATCTTCGTAGATACAAACCTCTAAAGAATTCTATTAAATGTCAATTAAACTCTGCTGAAAATTCAAACCTGTGTAAGCAACTGGGGACCTAGACATCAGACATGAACATGACCTACCCAATCTGTTTTCCTCAGACAGTGTTCAGCATAGATTTTCTGTCAAAACCGTGAATACAACTCTTGCTATTTAGATCCCTGTTCAGTGATCATGTACACTGAATCTAAAAGTTTTGTGGGGTTGTTTTTTTTTTTTTTTTTATAAAAAACTATCATTGATGAGACTATAAATTCCTTCTATATAAAAACTGAAAGTAAAGTTTGAAAGGTCTGTTAACTAGATGGGAATATATAAGTATCAGACCATGAGAACACAGTGTCTTTAATTTTTTCTTTTGTGCTATAGGTGAATACTTAATTGTTACTTAACACATTTAGCTATTTCTTATCTGGAGGCTTAGAAGGGTTAAAACTTGACCCTTTACTATCTAAAGTGATGTTAGTCACAAAATTTGGATTATTTCTAGTTTTCACTATCTCCCTACTCACTCCCCAGATTAACTGTGAGAAAGTGGAAAAAAAAATTCAGTGAAGCAATGAAAACATTTTTGACATTTCATAAAATAAGAAAATTATTTCCTGGTCCTTCTTCACCATTTTGACCTTGGCACTGTTTCCTCTTGGGACTCCTGTCAAGCTTTGTCCTCTTTGCATAAAGTAATAATCAAAAAGATGTTGCAGGTTTGTGGTTTGTGTTTTTGTTTGTTTGTTTTTGTTTGGTTTTTTGTGGTTTTTTGTTTGTTTGGGTTTTTTTGTTTTTTTTCTTTTTTTTTTTTTGGGTTTTTTTGTTTTTTTTCTTTTTTTTTTTTTTTTGTGTGTGTGTGTTTTGTTTGTTTACTTGTTTTTCTTTTCCCATAAGGGAGATGTAATGATAGACAAGATAACTTGCCATCCTTTTGAGACACTGAGAGATTGCATGGCTGTAGTATAGGTATTAGGCTTAGGAAGCAAATATTTATTCAGAGCTCGATACACGGTTTGGATGATGCATGGTGTGTATGGTAAAGGTCATACAATGAGTGATGAGCATAAAGAAAAAATGAACAGCTGTTCATTCCCTACATCCTTCTATCCACCATCCCATCTGTTGAATGAAGTGAGGTCTTGTAGGAAAAATGGGGGGTGGGGTGGTGGGACGCACACCAACTCCACCATGCTTTTGAACAGAAGTAAAAATATAATTTGTTAATTCAAAAAACTTACCTTTGCAACGTAAAAAGATTTTTACTTTCTGTGATCACTATCACATTTCTTTGAAGCAATGCAAAATAAATGTTTACTGCACCTTTTAAACACTATTCACCCATGACAATGGTGGAATTTCCCTGTGAGAAAGTTAATGCTTTGCCCACTCCAGTTGAAAGGAGAAGTGTATAATGAGTGGATCTTACAGACAAAAGCTCCTTGGGCTCAGCTCTCTGTTCTCCAGCTCTGCCTACATTGCCAGCTCCTGGCAGTCAGAGCACAAGGCTTTGCTTATACTCTCTTTCCAACACAGTGGATGTGATTATTTATGACTTTTGTCCCATGTGCAAAATATGGTTGAAAATGTAGCAATGCAGAAGAAAGGGCAAAGTTTAAACAGTTTGTAACTCAACTGGAGAGAAATGCATCAGCCAAGAGAACCCATTTCTGTAGCCTAGGGGCAAGATTTCAGTATTCAGTTATTAGGCAACTCGAAACAAGACAAAAAGATGGCACAGATTTCTTGTAGCTACAAAGTTTACTTGTCAGCTTTCTCTGCAATTACTGTAGTTTTAACATTGATTCCCACAGCAATTAGCACATTAGCTCGTTTTGACCATTTTTATTGGGGTTTTTTTTAGAATTTTTGAAGCAGTTTCAGCAGACAAAACTCCCATTGACAGCTGGTTACACCCTTACGGGAATTGTGTCATTTGGCTTTCTGTCTCTGCAGGTTTTAACACCTTAATGATTCTTAGCTCTGTGCGCATCTGGCTTTTTCACTTTTCCAGCTTTCAAACTCTTCTGAGTTAGTGGGGCTGTGTGGATCATCATTTTGATCATATGCTTCAGAGAGCCAATACACATATATTTCCACTGTTGATTCACCCTATGCATGTCTGATTTAACATATTTTATGGTTATTTTATTCAGAAGACTACAGCAATGATTGCCTTGTTAATGTTCTCATCCAGATAGTAATACAGCAGGTGACTATTGGTAATTAATCATCAGATCCTTTATTCTTTTTATAACAGAGGAACTTTTAAATACTGTGCAAAAGTCATAACCTGCACGGCCACAAGAGTTGAGAGAATGAGACAGAAATAGCCAAACTTTTCCACAAAATTGTGCCAAATGTTGAAAGTCTGATCTTAAGAATTTATATGGTCCGAGTGTCCTATCATGGGTTTTATAGATGTAATTGCCATTAAAAATGCAGAAAATGTCATGCCAAAGCCCACAATCTAATAGTGGTGTGTGTTACTTTTGATAACTGTTACTCTCCATTATCAGTCTTTCAGCTGTATAAATGCATGTTTTCTGTTGGAAAAACTCCACATGAGCAGCCATTTTCTTCATCTGCATCTTTAAAGGCCATTAATGCCCATTCAACTAACATTTCACTGCACTTAATAAGAGTAGTAATGACACACAGCTAACAGGAATGTCAAGCAGTTGACATTTGGACATTAACTAATATTTTCTGTTGCACCCTGTATGATTAATTTACTATGACTGCAGTTAGGAGAATAAGCAGAACAATGTCACATTTAGAGTTTTATTTTAAAGTACAAAGCATTTTTAAAATGCCATTGTACCATGAGAAATTATTATTACTGTGTGTTATAGACAATACAGACATCTATATTAGCCCTGTACTGTGCCTTCCAATCATCATTTTGGTTGATTATTATTAGTAAAGAAGTATGAAAGTTTACAGCATCTAAGGATCTTCCAGAGAATCCAATATCAGGAAAAGTTCAGGGTAACCATTTGATACATCCATTCACTTATTTGCTAGATGTACAAAAGAAAAAGTTGTCTTTTAGGAATACTGAACAATTACTGGTGATGGATATTTTCATGATAAGTCTACAAGATATTTCAGTCTTTGAAAACAAAACAAACAAAGGTAACCCCCACTATAAAAAAATACTGGAATTACTAGAAAATGTTTGTGACTGATTATGTATTGCTATATGTGTGTGCTGCTACACAAACAAGTATTGATATGGGATTACAAGCTAGTTTTTTATCACCTGAAACATATTGTTTGGAATAAACAATATATTTGTTTTTCAACTAGAATAGATGGGCTTACTGTTTATATGCATTTCTGTGCTGTGTTAAAAAATGCAAGTATGTTATCATATGAAATATGTAATATAGCCTTTGTCTCAGTCCTCACAAATTTTGTAGGACTGTTTTTAGTTACTGTTAGGGTTGGGAAACTGCAGGCACAAAAAAAAGAAAATTTCTCAGGGAGCACAATTCTCAGTTTGTTTTGGAGATGACTGTAATCAGAAGGAAATCCACAGCTTTTATATTTTTGGACAACCATTTGATTCCAACAAATGTTGAGTTCCTTGTGATATTGATAGGAATGGCATCCCAACTTTCAAGACTCTTCCATTTAGTTTGTGTATGTGGTTGGGCTTGTTTTTCTCTTCCCTTTGATTTTAAGGATAATGAGCTTCATTTGACTTTTCTGTCAGAATTTTTGCATGGGAGAATTTCTATGGGAAACTTGGTAGAAATATTTTAGATAGACAGCTAGTGAAGTTTTCAAAAATGTCAAAGCATCTAAATATAATGGAAAATCATACTATGATCCCCGACTACATTGTAAAGCACTTATATACTTTAAAAGCTAGTCTTTAACATTCATCTGTGAGATTAATCTCACTTAACTTGAAACATCCTTGATTAATATGGATGCATTTGTCTGAGCTAGACAGCATTGTGCCTTTTTATAGTCAGGGAAGAGAAACAGTCACTTGTGGGGCACAAGTCATCACAGCTAAGAAATCTACAATAGTGCAGATGCCTATTTGTCTCCATTCTCTGTAGAATTCTAGGGTGTCAGTCTAAGATACCCCTGGCTATATTACTGACCTATAAAGTCAGGCAGCTAAATGTCTGAACTACCTTGTTTTGGACCAATTTCTTAGAGAAAAATAGCTTAAGCAACTTGTGTCCAAACCAACTGTCAAGGCAAAAATAAGGTGTGAGTCTCTCCCACCTGAACCTGGGTTTCTATCTCTGGAAAATTAGTAGATTCATTCCAGATTTCAATGAGAGCATGAGACAGGACATATAGTATAGATACATATATGCTTATAGGGTGCAATGTGAATTTGAAGTAATGTGCAACACTTCTGTGCTTCAATTATAATTGATGACCTAGATATTATAGATTATTGCCTGTTGTCAGAGATAATATGGAAATGTGCTAGACATTGTGATTTATGTGCTGCAGAAAGAAGGTCTACTCCTTAAGGAGTCAGAGTAAGGCCCTAAGTGTCTGCTGGCATTATGCAGAACTGTGCCCTAAACATACCATTGTTTTTTCATGATGTTTTCACTATATAGCTTGAAAAAGTAAGAATTCGTATTTCTAGTGGCCCTTTACTCTTGATTTCAAGAAATTATAATTTATTTGTCCTTTACCTTAGGCATCAAGGTGGGATTGTGATGAATCTTTTCACATTTCTATTTTCTCAATGACAGTTTTTAAAAAAAAAAATAAATGGCAGCATTAGTAGCTAATTATTTTCGAAGATTTTTACAATATACAATAGATGGCTTGTTTGAAAGAATAAAATGAGTGTGGCTTTTCTTCTTTTCTAGTTAGGGTAGTTGTTTTTGTTTATTTTTGTAGAGTGATGTGAAATAATTTGCCAAATTCCTTGCCAAAAAGACTACTGGTGACTTGCTCAGTCCCTTTAGACAGACTGATCTTGAGCCATTTAGTACTAATGCAGTTGTCAGAAAGAATCTGTTACGAACTCTGATGTTATTCCAAAGTGCTTCTCTGGCTAAAAAAGGAAAAAGAGAGATGTATAACAAAAGAATGAGGTGGAGGCTGGGGGAGTAGATGAGGACAATGTTTATTCAACAGCATAGAAAATAAGTGAGGTTTTAGAGCCGCAGAAACCTATTCTGTACCAAGGCCTTAAGACATCACCTTAAGGCAAATTCTAAGCATTTCACTTATTATCTTCCCTGAACACAGGCTGTGTGCTCTGTGTTTGAAAGCATTAAAAACAAGGTTTTATGGAAAAGTGACCTTGCAATTTAAGATTGATTAATGGCATATAAAAAAAACCCTTGTCGTTTTTTTATCCCCCAGCCCTTCTGGACTGTTGAAATGTCTTTATATATCTTTCCAAAGGCTTTTACTTTCAACTCACTCTTTACTATGCCGTTTCTTGCACCCACAATGCAAACAACTTATATTTGTATTACTGTCCTTGAAGAAACCCTCTCAGACCTTCTTCATAATTAGCTCGATATCAAACAGAGACTTTTTTTAGCCACCTATCTTGCAGTAGATCTGCATGATCAGCAGTGTGGTATAGTCAGCAACACCAATTCCTACTCTTTGCTAGGATATCTTCTAGGATGTAGCAGTTAGTTTATGGTTGAAACACTTGGAAGACCCCAGCCTATAATAATGCATGAACAAGCTGCATTATTGTCTTTCTCTTGCATTATTTCAAACATGTTTTCTCAACTGTTTCCTCTATTTAGAAGAATCCTGCTCAAATCTTCAATGATCTGTATATTCTGCCCAAATTTCTAATTATTTAATTTTTATTTCCCAGTCTTTCTGGGCCTATAGATACTTTTACCTCAATCCTCTGCTGTTCCCTGATTTTCATGACATTGCCCTCCCTGATTCTGTTTTTTATTTCTGGAGAGGACATTTTTATGTCTCTCAGGTTATTGATCTTTCCTCTAAAACCTACTCTGTTATCTCTGTTTTTCACATACAGTATTTCCATTCCCTTGTTGCTAGGTTCTCAATTTCATTTTTCTCTTTTTCATCTTTTGCTCTCTCATCTCCTGTTATCCAAACTGTGGTAATATTCCACTATTTCTTTTTCTCTCAGTATCTTTCTATTCAGAACTATTTTACTTGTCTCAGCTCAAAACAGGTCAAGATTTGATTTCTGCAATCTCAGTCTTGCAAACTCTCACATTTTCATGACAAGTCTTGTGCTATTTAATGTTTTACTTAAAGCTTCAGTTCCTGAAGGCAACTGAGAACAAGAACTCTAAGCTTTTATCAAAATTACTAAAAGCTTAGCCTTCAGGATTACACAAAAATCCTGAACACACAAAGGAGTATATTAAGGACTCATACAAAAAGGCAAATAAAAACCTAGGCTATCCCTCTTCTAACATTTTGCTCCTGTTTCCATTACTAAAAAAAACTAACCTCACATTTCACAAAATAGGAGAAATTCTTTCTTAGCAGTACTTCCAAACCAAAATTAAAGATATACTTACCTGTAGAAAAAAACCCAAAAGCTCAGAAATACTAAAATTCACATTGATACAAGGAACTCTTTGCAACTGCTGTCACTATAACCATAAACCATGACAATAAAATGCAGTTCTTTTAATATGGTTCGGAGTCCTTAGTTTACTTCAAATATCAAATTAAGATTATTCTTAATTGGAGATGAGCATCTTTATCACACAGGGTAATTTTAGTCAAGTGTGTGAAGCTGCTCAGCAAGCCACCTCTAACTCCACGTAGCAACTTGGGAAAACAGTGTGGACATTGCGAGACAGCAAAGAAGTTGACAGTATTTCTGCAGATTTTTAAGAGCTGTGTAAACTGGAATCAATTTGTGTGTTTACCTTTATTTATCCTACAAGCTGTGAACACCGTTACATATTTTCTTCTGCCAGTAGATGGTGATATTTATATTAACTATTTAAGTAAATGGGAAAATATATATAGTTATTTATTTCAGTATACATTCCTTATATACCACGTATGTTTTAAAAACATAAGCTGATTTCAAGTACTTTGGGTGATCATAGTAAGTGTAATGTACCGTGCAAACATGTAATTACATGGCTGGCTTTGACACTATTGTGCCCACTTCATTACTCTCATTATCATGTCTTCAGCCAGCAGCATTTAACTAGTTCATTTGTTTGGATTGGCAGAATATTCCTCAGGGCTGTGTATGACACTGAAAGGTGCAAGCAGGATTTTGAAAGGCTCTGTTTTCTGTACCACAGACAGTTACAAATGGAAGCGAACTCCTCATGTTTTCAGTAGAATTAGCCGTGTCTTCTTTATTGCAACTTTGCCTGCCTGTTTACATGCCATGAAATTCTCAATGCATTCTTGCAAGCATTGTGGTTTACAGTGTATTAATGTATGCTTTAATCAAATTGCCCTTGGTCAGCTCTAGCAGTTTCCAAAGACACAATAAACATACTTCAATATTTGCAAGCCCATGATGGAACACCTCAAAACTTGGGATGACAGACTTTTTTTGTTCATTAATTACATCCGGATGATTTTATTGCAAGTTGATGTATTTGGTAAAGTATTAACATTTTTAATATGCTAAACATCCCCACCCCCACACAGATATAAGCCCTCATTTAACGAGATATTTTAGACTATATCTAAATTGTAGCATATATGTCCCACTGACTTGAGGGGAATTGTCCACACGAAAACAGTTTAGAATCTTGTGGTTCTTACTTGACTATGATTTGGAATCAAAGATAAATTCAGTAAATCTGTTATTTTAGGTTTTGTTCCTTACTAGCTAGATGACAGTGGTAGATATAAAGTACTCACAACTAAAATTGTGGTAATTTGAATTTCCCAAGAGACATCAGCATTGCAAGAATTGAAAACCCTCCAGGGTTTTCACTAAAGTCGAAGCCTGGAACTTGTTTTGGAAGTAGGAATAAAAAATTTCAGAGCATAACGAATAATTATCTTGTGTATCGGTTCCCTAAAGATGTGATAGGAGTGAAAGCAAAACCAAAACCTTACTTTCTGTCTCAGTAGTCTGTATTGTAATTAAATGTTAAAAAGGAAATAAATATTCAGTTTTCTCAAACTCTTCTTTAAAATTGGTGTCCATTTTTTTTGAAATACAGTCTTTATGAAAAAATGCAATGATTAAATCTTATTTTTTATGTACCTACATATACTATGCATAAAAATATACTGTTGTTACATTTGATTCCATGACAACTTAGTTGTTCCAAAGAAGCAAAAAGCAAAAAAACCAAAAAGCAAAAAACCTATGGATTTAATTTAACATCAGATTTGAGTTTTTAATAGTATTTATAATAGAATGAAATATGTCTTCAATGGCTTTGCTTTAGAAGTTGTCCTGGTAGGAAAACAAACAAACAACAACAACAAAAAGCAATCAACCTTTTATGCAGATATTTTTAATCATTCAATGAAGAATAAGGAGCCCCAAATTATTTATTTAAATAATATAAATTCTGAAGGATTAAAAGGTTTTCCCTTCCACTAATTTCCTTCCAACTAACAAGCAGCTCTGGTTTTTTGTTGTGGAATCTTCAAGTTAGAAATATCAAACATCATGTCAGTACTAAAATATGATAGATGGAAATAGTGAATTGCTTCCACATATATTTATCTTTCCAGATGGGCTTCATTAAAAATATTACTCATCTAAAACGTATACATCTAATGAACAGCAGTCTTCTGGTTGTGGGATAAAGGTGGACTCCCGTTTTTTTACATTTAGTTGAGGATAAGAGCTCCTTATGTGTCCTTTGGTTACAAGTGCTGAGGTCACTCCTATTTTCTCAGGGTGTGCCAAGGACAGCATCCTCTCTGACCACCAGTGGGTATCTGCCAACAGAGAGTACCTGCACAGCAATTCTCTGACCACCTACAGTTTAGTATATGCAGAAAGGATTATTACAGTATAGCCCACAGTTGATTGCTGCCAAACCCAATATTTTTCAACTGATTTCACTTTGGTAATATAAGTTGTCAGTGATTCATAACTCCTACCAGTTTCATATTGATTTAGGTTATTACTTAGCATAGTTAACTCAGTAACTTGAGAGACTAAAGCTCTCTGAGTTGGAGTTGTAGGAAAACCAGTAGGATAATCCATCAAATAACAGGTCTTTGAAAGCAAATATGTTGTTGCTTGGTCAAGCTTATTGTTTTAGAAGAATCAGGAAATTGTGGAAGAGGAGAGGGGAAGAAATACTGATATGGCCAATTAGGTCAAGAAGCAAAAATGATTCTGATACAAAAAGGAGGTAGAAACATCACAGGAAGAGTGTTGGAAGAAAAGCAGGGCCATTTTTTTAACATTTGGACAGGAAAAATTTCTCAGTATTCTTCAGTGTTGTCATTTCCTTCTTAAAGAGCAGCAAGAAGAAATTGTAAGGTCTGTGAGTAATCAGGAACTTTGAGTAACATACATGATGTCTGGAAGAAAGATACAGTAAGGTGTTGTGGTTTACATACAAAGTGTGCTGATTGCTAGGTCTAAGTACTCAGGTAGAGGGCTCTCATAAATGGTTCCTGCAAAACACTGAATACATTATATTTTCCCTTATTTTATCTATAGATTTATCTTTTCTGATAATCACCATGCTGATTTCGAGCACTACTATATATTAATTGGTAGCTTTATCAGTGTGAGGTTTTTATGATCCACACCTGTTACAGAGATTATAAAAAGCAGAGCATATAAAATATTTTGAAATACATTTTACAAGTAACCACACAACTCATCATAATTTAATTTTTCATCACACAATGTAAATACATTCTGGATTTCCTGCTCTGTTTCTGTGGCTGTGTTTCTTTTTCTAAAAAGGAATGAATGTGTGAACATATATACATGTGTATATATAGATATCACTTACATGTACAGTGAATATATTAAAGTACTAAGATGGAGATACAGAAATAGACAACAGAATGACCACTTAAAATATCTTCAGAGATGATCAAAGGAGGATTAATATATTAATGTAATTTAAATCCATATTTTGATATTTTGATATTTATTTTTTGTGGCAGTAGTAAAAAATGTTTTGAATGCTTCTGAACTTCATGATTCTTTCTGTTTTCATATCTGAAAGGTCAAATAAAGTAACAGTTCTTCCAATGTTTCTTTGCAAATAAGGAACAGAAAGAACTGAAAGTATTTTCATTTTATGTTGATTTAAAAAAAAAATCTGTACATGTGAAATTTAAATAAGTTTTTTCAATTATTTTCCACAGAAATCCATCTGAATGTTCACACTTTTCACTAATATATTTAACAGGAGTGATATTTATCAGATAACGACTGAAAATAGTATCTCAGATTGGTTCAGAAAATCATTAATATTATGTGTTGTACACTTCCAATTAGTGATATTATTTAGTGATAGCTATATTTACTTAACATGTCTTAAAAATATATTCTTTACCATCTATTACAGGACTTAATGAGAGTCCTACCATTGTTACAAGGCATGTACTAGTACATTTTTTGCACTTTGATGTGATTATATGCCAAAATTACTTATCAAATTATTAAAATATTTCAATGATGATATAAAACCAGATGTCGCTGAATCTACATGTCTGTCGAATCTGACTTAGGTTCTAGTACTAAAACTACTACATTAGTTGGATTAATTTCCAGTGCAATTTTTCATCACATCCCCATTAAAAGTGAAGTAGTTTCATTACATAGTGATGAATAATGTCAAGAAATGTGGAAAGGATTCTGATAGATGTGGCAAATGTGAGAAGCATAGAAACCTGATGAAGTGAGTAGCACAAGATAAATATCTTTTCAGACTAATAACTAGAAAAGGGTTTTCATAATAATATTTGAAAGGACAGAATGTCAGTCTAGACACTAGATTCCACTACAGTATCTCATTTGTTATAAGAAATTCTTTATTTAGTATGTTGAACTCTATAAATGTGTAGTTTAGCTGCAGTTTTGAACATTGATTCTGTAGCCTGCAGAGCATGTGGCACTAAGCAGGAGCATCATGAGTCTTCCCTCTCCACAGCACTTACAAGCAAAGGTATTGAAGTATTCACCACATTATTTTAGGCATGGGAGAAAAGAAATGAAGATAGCGAGATACAGTTTAAAATATTTTAATGGCAACACCTTTAGCATCCAGTTCCAAGCATTATGGTATCTACAATATAAGAAACTATTACAAACATTCCAAGAGCACTATGAAACAACTAAAGCAAATCCTTTAAGGTGAAGTGTGTAATAGGCGCAAGCACTTCGGACTACAGCCTCTGGAGGACAATATTAACAGTCACTAGAGGTCACTGTGAACACGAAGAATTTTCTAGGTCCAGCCATTTCTCCTGGAGATGCCTGCGGTACCCTCACAAGCCACGGGCGTGGACGCACTACTACTTCAGTACAGAGTTCAGTAAAACTCCCCACTGTGAGTGGGATGGGGGCTTCAAAATATTTGATTCAAGTCCTGCGAGGAAACCGGAATCTACCAGAACTTTTATGTGGTTTTCTGCTCTTTGCACTACTTCATTACATTTTCTTCATCCTCAGTATTTTAATCAGAATCCTTTCCTGATGCAGTTTTCCTTCAGCAACTTGGCTTTTTTGCTTGGTTGGTTTTGTTGGTTTGGTTTGGGTTGTGTTTTTGTTTGTTTGTTTGTTTGTTTTCTGTCTTAGGGAATGTACAGAGGCCTCCTGATAACCTTCTATCTCCTTCCCTCATTTTTTTTGAAGTTCAGCTACACAGCAGGTTCTTATTCTTAATTGAAACTCACATAAGTATTTGTTATTATTTGTCTGTTGATTTCAGGTTCTGCGCTAAGATTCACAGTTTGTTTTATGAACTCCTTCATTCTTACAGACTTTAGAAGAACCTAACCAAGGAGCAGAAAAAGTACTAGAGAGTTAGGAGTTTAGGGAGGGAGATGTTGCTGGGTTTCTTCTGGGGGTGGTTTGAGATTTTTTTTCCAGAAGGAACCTTTCATCAGAAAATGGTATACAGGGATGGCAACTATGAGCTGTAGATTCTAATTCCAGATTTGCAATTGACCAACCCTACTACCTCTGACAGACTTTTAACCTTTCTGATCTTGACTCTTTTCACCATTAAGATGTGAATTTCAATCCCTACCTTGGAGAAGTGCTACTGAAATCTTGAGAGAAAAACAGCTAAAATAGCATAGCAGTTTGGAAAGGTTCATTTAACTAAGCTATTTTCAACTAATCTTGCATACAGATTTTAATTTTTAGTTAAATAAATGAATGTAAAGATAAGGAGATATTATTAAGTATCATAGTTTACACACACACTGTTGTATCTGTATGTAAATTTTCTAAGCATGAAGTTATGTATTTGGTGTATTTAGTCTTTCACCAAGGGAATTATTTGGTTATCATGCTCAATAGCTCCAGCTTCCAGATGTCATACCTTTTTCTGTCCCAATATAATTATTTATGATAGTTCTAACATTTAAATTATTTACACTGATTTGGAGTATATGTGAATATTCTTAATAAAAAATAAGGAAGCAGTAGAGTAGATAATGAAATAACCCATTTGTTATTATTAATTTCTTAGGAGGTAAAAAATTTATAGTAAATATTCATTCAAATATTTAAATATTTTCTGGCATATTCACAAGTGAAAATAAAAAGGAAAATCTAGGAAATGTATAAAATAAAAACCCATAAAAATAAACATGAAAATCCATAGAACACACCAATAATAAAAGACAGATGTCAACACTGTGTTTCAATTATTCTTACTGCAGGTAATAAGGCAGAAGTGACACAGCAACTTGAATGTTGTTTTTTTAGGCAACCTTTTTCCTTGTTACTGGAGCACATTTCCAAGTAGTTCTACAATGTAGTGTATACTCTTAAAACTAAAAGGAACTCACTGGAAAAATGAACACTAACATGACAGAATGTCAGGAGTAGAGTAAGACAGACTAGTCTTGTACAAGAAGCCAGTTTGTGGGTCAGTGAGAGGCTATCCAGGAGAGGAACTAAAGAAACTGCCTGCACAACTGAAAGATATAAATGTGCCAGTAGCAATACTGATACACTTCCTCAGTATCACAAATATGCAAGATGAACTGTCATGTTCATTATTCAAAAGCTGAAGCAAACAGGTTCTTGGTTTCATAGAACTATTACAAGAGGTATTTAAAAATAAGTACCCCAAATGTGTCTATTATCTACTGTATTATAACTGTAAAGGAAACAATAGAATGTTTATTCACTTGACATCTATTAGGTATTCAGAGCAAATAAACAGGTATAGGGACTGTCATCTTGAAGATAATAAAAGAAAGACTGAAAAGTTGTTGTTGAGTATAAATTAGGGCAGTATTAAGCCAGTTTTTCTGATATAACCACAAATACAGAATCTTGTAATATGTGTGTGACATTGTTCACACTGAGATTGTGACTTGGTTTAACTTAACTTTAGAGTCAAAATCAAGTACATTAATATTGTTTGCTTTTTTCACTGTTACATACAAAGCAGAGAGAATATGCTTGCACTTTTGAAATAGAAGAATGTTACTGATGAAAGAAATGTGCAAATCCAACTTCTGGTATTGGTTTGCATAGTGCAGCTCTCTGAGGAATGTTTATTTGTCTAGTAGTCTTATTATTTAATAGCATTGGCATGTTTAGTCTCCCCAGGTGGCATTTTGGGGGGGATGGAAATATAAACTAAGATTGTAATACTCTCCCTTTTAAATAGATCTCTCAGCAAAAAATCGATATTTTCACTTCCTCTTTTTATTCCTGACAACCAAGTGGGTATTAACATTTCTACACTGATTTTATTATTGTAGACTGGATTACACAGAATTTAGCTTTCTTCTAATTTTTTTATCCATCTTTGTTGGATTAATGTCTGTATATTACCCTGGAAACAGCCAGGGATTTGGCTAGCAAACTAAGAACTGGAAAATCTGCACAAAGTCACTCAAATTTAGACTAATAAAAGACATTTTTTTTAAACCAAATTTTTATATGTCAAATACTGTGCTTTTGTCTATTACTGGAGTTTTCTAAGACTGGAACTTCTGCCTGTGTTTGCTCCATCAGTGAAGTTCCCAGATTCCTCTGTGGCTGACACCCACAGACCCAGAAACTGTGTCTCCATAAAGCTGGTAGCTTCTGTGTGTTATATAGGTCTTTCCCTATTCCTGATAAGACCTCGCTTTGAAAAAATGTGAGTTCCTGAAAGAAAGTGAAGTTTGGTGTATCTTCTTCCTCTCTTTGACCATCTGATTATATTCTAACTGGAGTTCAATGAAATTCAAATCCCTACCCTTGTTTGAATTCAAAGCTCCCTGGTTTGAATTCAGTCTCCTATGATAGTCCCTCAGCCTCTATCAAGTATTCTGATTGGGCTTCGAGGCTGCAGAATTTAGTCCATTTCATGTACTATGTCAAGGCAGTGGTGACATTGTCTCCTCAGAAACTCCATTTCAATATGTAAGCAGTGAATGCTATTCTTGCTTTACCCACTCATGTTGACTAGCATAATGGCTTTTGCGAATCACTTTCTCAAGTCCTAATTCTTAAAAAATCCTCTACAAGCATGTTTAGCATGTGAGGTTTGGACATGATTTCTTGTAAATGGCCAGGACATCCTCATTTACCTTTACCTCATGTCTATGCTGTTGTAGTTCTACAATGGAATTAAAACTACTCCCTCAGAGATATATTCAAGGACGAGGTGCTCAGTCACTGCAACGGTAAAACAGTGTAAATTTCTTGATTAGATGGCAAGCTCTCTCACTAATTTGGAATGTGTATGAATCAAGAAACTTCTTAAAATTAAGGCTAAATTGCACCCACAGCTGTTAAACATCCCACTGGTTACACCAATTAGTTATTGTTTTTGCAGGGCATTTATCATGGACCTAAATTTAACTCTTAATGAATTAGATTAAATCTCTTCAGTGCTTAGGCACATTCTTGACTTCTTTGCTGAGCAGAGACTTAAAACTGAACAACAAGCAGGCTAAGTACACCCAGCAGAATCGTTGGGCTGTTGTTCCATCAGAATGGAAAACTGACTTTGGCATGAAGACCTGTTTACTTAATTAAATCTCTTAATAAGTAGACCTCCTTTATGACTTTTACATAACTAACAAGCTTATGTACTACAGATGATTTTTCTTCAATATTATTGAGTAATTAACATTTAATTCTAATTAAATCTCATAATTTCCTGTTACAATTAGCACAGAGACCCAGTTCCAGAATGCTCAGAGCAAACTGTCTTGCTTCACTAAACAGATACTGCGGAGAAGTAATGCTGCCCCAGAAGTCTTTTCTGTGTCTTCAATTAGAATGCAAAGTTACTGACTAATTTACGCAAATGGATGTGTTTCATATTGAATAAATGAGTTTGGGTTGGATTAGGAACTATTTCAACATTTGTATTAAATACTAAAAGACTAAATTAAGCTGAGGATGTAATTCCTCTTTCTCCCCCTTCACTGACAGTTTAAAATGAAGCCAAAATGTAATATTTAAACAGAGAAATAACTACATCTGGCATAAAATATTATACACACAAAAATAAGTAGGATGACTGTTTCTTTTTTGTGGGATCTTTCATATTAAAAATGCATATAACTTTTTGCAACATAAATTTCTACAACTGTTGCTGCACAAAATATAACATAAACAAAAAAGTTTTCACTGAAAGCAATGTCTAGACTTCTGTGGAATTTATAAAGTAATTAACTCAACCCTGAGTAATCAGAAACTAATGGATCTTTAAAGGAATATTCATCCAAATTCAATAGGAATTGGATCTTATTTTCTTTATATCTTTCAGTTTTTATGCAGAATTGATAATACTTTGGCATTTCTGATGTGCCAACAAGTATCTTGTGAGCCTGGATAAATCTAAACTAGCCAAGCGTTCAATGAGAAGTTGATAGGATTCCTTGGAAAGATCTCGGTCCAGAATGCCTGAATTCTCTAGTCCTGCAGAACTGTAGAAAGTCTTTCCACCAAGAGTGATAACACAGATATTGAAATCCTCAACCTAGTCCTTCTTTCAAGTATGTGAAGTACAAAAATATGTCTGCAGTGTTAATTTCCCAGGGTTGGCGTGTTAGCAGATCCAGAGTAGCCAACTCTAGAGCAAACTTCATTCCTGCCTTGAAGAGATAAACTGTGAAACCATCATTAATAGAGATACAAACCAGATCCAAGTTCTTATTTCCACAGCACGAAATCCAGGTGCTCTAAAGAAACTACAATATTGGAGCTTCCATTTTCATATAGGCAATTTCTGTCAGGAGTCATAGGGATTTGTGTTTGGAGACTCTTATCAGTGCAGGGTTGTTGGAAGTCTTTACCCTGGAGATTTCAGAGCTGCAATTAATGGCTAAGGAATTGCTAATTAATGGAATTGAAACCAGTGGCAGTGGCACAACGCAGGTGTGCTGTCTGGATTCTGCATTTAATTTTAGAATATTCTCCGTTGTAGTTTCACGGTAGTGAGACTGTGCACAGGGAAAAGGTGTGAGATATATGCGGATGCCCATCCACCCCACTAGCCGTGTGAGCTGTTCATCACAGCATCCCACAGTGCAGTACAGCTCCTGAGTTACATATGATTGCTTCTGCCTCAGCAATGCTTTATACAATAGTGCTGATGATACTCTATCACAGCTCATTAGCAAATACTTCATTGGAGTCCTCTTCTTTGCTCCTTTTTCTTTTTTTTTCTTCTTTCTTATTCCTTAAGTTTATCTCATCTATTTTCTGTACAGTTGTTCTTGATATCTCTTTTATATCCTTTGCAAATTCTTTGAGACAGGCATTAGTCACTCAGCATGTTTTGTAAAGTGGTGTGTACACTTACATTTCTCTCTAAGCAAGAAAACAATAAAAGCAACATCTTGAAAGATTTATTGAATAAAGCAATTTCTTCAAAGAGTATAAAATAGTAAATAGGAAATTTCTCTTTTAATCTTACTAGATCATGGGATAATTCCCATAACTGAGATTACCGACACTACTGTGTTTATTGTTGTTTTAATTGTTTGCTAATTAGCAGTTCATGGGGAAGACCAAATTGCTGCTTGGCATGCTGCACTGTAGCATGGTTTTGGGCCCCATGTTTCCTACACCCCATCTGTTCTTCCCCTCTCTACTTCCACTAGCTGTGAGCAAGGGACTATGAGAAAGCAAATTTTGCCCAGAAGAAATCTGATTTGGCTATTCTGGAAATTTAAAGCATAATTGAAGAAGGTTTTGCCCCCTTCCCCCATCTTCCCTAAAATAGTATGGCACTAAAAAATAACAATAAACCCCCTCTACTCTGTACCTTGGAAGTTTCAGACCAGAGATATATGCTAAGAAGTAACATCATGGGGAAAACAAAAAACAAACAAACAAAGAAAAAATATGAAAACATCTGAATAACAAGTTTCAAACAAACAGACTAGTTTTTTTTTTTTTTGTTGTTTCTATAGCTGCAAAGCAGTATGCACATGAGAAAAAAATAAAAATAGTAAAATGCAGGCAGCAGCAACTTCTCTGAATAAGCATGAAATAGCAATGACATAAAACCAGTCCCTGCTCCCATTTCATGTCATTTAAGTAATTGTTTGAAATGCAAGAATTTTATTTTGAGCTCACCGGTCCAGTTATTGTTCTACAAAATCATACAAAACTCTGATATAAATGGTGTACTTTATGCCTTACACTTGACCTTAAACCAGCATTTTGTTCCAAGCTTGTAAATAACATGGCCTGTCAGAGATGAATCTATATAACAAAATGTAGAAAAAGTAGAAAATTAACACTATCCTGGTTGAAATCGGGACAGTCTCTAATTCAAGTCAATGATCTTGTCACTAGCCTGACAAGAATCTCCTGTTTCATGGAGAATCATAGAGAAAAAGCTGTACAGAGACATGTAGTCGTGTCACCCCTCTGCAGTGAACCTCTCAACCTTAGGCATTGCTGTTATGAACCATGGGAGTCTCAAATGAGACTTACCTCTTCAAGGCAAGGCAGAACAATGTCTTAGGAAGGTAACAAAGATAATTCAGAATGCCTCTCTGGGCTCTTGGACATGGAAGAAAACAAGATGAGTGCCTCAAAAAGTTCATTATATGTAGAATATGTTTATTGGATGGTTATGGTGTAATAGTTCCAGAAAAGTTTCAAAGTTGTGTAATAATCTTCCATTTTCTCATTATTATTCCATCAAGTTACATCATGGGATCAAAATAAACACTTGGTATGAAGCAGTGTAGCTGACACATAGCAGGAATTTCATTGTGTTGTTGACTTTGGGTGATTCATACTTTGCATAAAATAAAATACACTTTAGACAGTCAAGTGGCTGCGACACCATCACTAATAAATTTAGATTGCTGAGTGACTAACTTGGGAAGATTTGTTCTGGGTTTTTTTTAGGCAGTAGATGGT
Organism: Formicarius rufipectus; assembly: GCA_013399695.1. Taxonomy (NCBI): domain Eukaryota; kingdom Metazoa; phylum Chordata; class Aves; order Passeriformes; family Formicariidae; genus Formicarius; species Formicarius rufipectus. The sequence continues at coordinate 9,695 of VXAU01005828.1, read as the reverse complement.
TGGTTTGGTTTGAATTACAATTTATTTTTTGAGAATGCCTGCACTATGTCAGGAAACTGAAAAGAGGAGAACAGACACTGAATTTAAAAGATGTTTTAGTACACTCAGGTGCCAGCACAGACATTCTGCACTTGCTGATGCTTAGGTAGCCTCTACTTTATTCGCTGATAATGCCTAACCAAGTGTCATAATAATAGTTTCTACCTGTCTCCTGCTATTTTTGCCTTAAACCACTTGCCACATTCAGAATCAGGTTTTATATTTCACTTTTGATATAGAGAGAGGGACATTCTTCCTGAGAGACTGTATCTTTGTAGCCAAAGACACAGCAAAGGCATCCACGCTGTTTTTCCTGTTTGTATTCATTTTGTGTAACAATGTCTTCCATGGGATACTGAAAAATAATATAGACTGCTGAATAGCAGAAATTGAAAGAACGGATCACCCAGGAATATACTCTGTTGTCTTAGATAAATCTCAGGTGTGACAATACTGTCAACAAGAAGAAGCCTTTTTTTCCCTGCAGGTTCAAAAGGATAGTATTTTTTTTTCCTCTTCAGCATTCAACATATGTGCTAAACCAGTCAGCGGTATTATAAAATGCTACAGGCTTAAAAGCTTGACATATGCTGATGATGCACAACTGTACATATTGTTTTATCAGGAAACAGAAAACGGTGTCATCCAGATTCTCATTGCCTTTAAAAATAAAGCACCAACCAAATATCAATGATGTAAACTTAAGGAGGAGCTAGATTAAGATAGAATGAGTAGGAAGTTTCTACAAAGTTTCCATAGTTCTAATGTCCCTCAAAGGCATGCATGCTTGGTACTGGGTAACAACTAGATGTACATTAGCAGTTGAAGGAAAGATGACATTTGAGCACTTCTACCTCACAGGAAACTCTAAGTACAATTATTATATATAAAGAAGTACTTAACATTGCTTCTCCACAGTTTTGACCACTGACCTCTTTTATTGAGATGAGGAGAAATAGGGAAGCTAGGCAGATGGAAAATGTTGCTCTGATCAGAGATTTTATACTCTCCTGTCTAGTTTGATCCCTAACAGGGGAGAATGGCAATCAAACACACCCATTTTGGGGTCTTTTTGCCATGAGAGTACTGAAAGTGATGCTAAAATTAGTATCAGTAGATTTGGGCTAGTGTGAGTATCAATGAGCTTGCATCACTTAAAAAAAAAAAAAAAAAAGAACAAAAAATTTAATCTTCTACTCACTTTCTTTCAAAATTATTAAGTTTCTTTAAAATTAGAAGTAACAGAAGTCCTAAACTGTACTTGGAATGTCTTGACAGAATGATAAATGCAATATTCACTAAAACCCTGCTTACAGAGCTGAGAACTAGGTATGGATTTATTCAGATGGAAATCCAACAAAGGTTCTGCAGTCTCCCTGAGAGCATACAAATCTCTTATTCACATTAACCTTTTTAACTGAGAAGACAAACATACTTTATGAAACTCAAATAAGACCTTTACATTGATCGGAGAATTTAATTCTAACCATTTACCACAGATTAAGAATCAGATTAAGAATGCATTAGTGACAACATCCAGCTGGATGTATGTGCAAAACTGGGTCATATCAACAGCTTTGGCCAATGATTATGTGGATAAATGCGATAATGTAAACAGAATACCAGTGTGTAGATCTTTCCCTAGAAGCTATATTTGGAATTATTTTAATATTGTTGCCTATTTAATCAACTCGTGTATCCACCCTACTAACCATCTGTCCTAAACACATGGTGGATATCTGGTCCCTGGATTACAGAATCTTTGAAGGCTCCAGATCTTACTAGTCTGGAAATAAAATGTGTAGATGAAGGCTTTATTAGCAACTAAAATCTTGAATCCTGCTGAGTTTGCTTGATTTCTGAATACCTTGTGCTATTCAGGTATTCTGATCAATTTAGGTACCTCAAAACAAAATAGTAATTCTGGATAGATCTGACTATGTTGTTGTTCCCAGGACAGAATAGTCTTGACAAAGACAACTGATTTTGTCCCAAATAATCTAATCTGTAGCTGAAATGTTTTAAATTAATTTGGAATTTGTCGTATTTCTCAATAATATTTTTCCTTGTTAATGACAAGGTTCTGATTGAAGAGCAGCTTCTTCTGAATATTAAGCAATAAACAATATATGTCAGTCCTGTCTCAAAAAAAAGCTGGTGGCTGAGCAGAATACAGAAATACAGAATATTTTTCTCTACCAGAGCTTTGAGTACAATGTAGTCAGGAAAGACAAAATACTATCTTGATTTCATAAAATAAGTTCAACCGTCAAACGTGGCGGAAAAAAAGTTACACTGGCAAATGAAAATGTCTCAGCAATATTTTAACCTGTGTAATCCTGTAGTAATGTCCTTTTATCTGGAATTGTTTTAAAATAGTAGTAACAGTCTTCATAGGTTCAGCTGAACAGAGTAGAAAGAAGGAAAAAATTGGTGACACCATAGGAAATGAAATATTGTTTAATAATGAATAGTTTCTTCCTGCAGTTCAGTTTTTTGAGACTTTTACTGTACATGCTAATAATACAGTCTTTGAGAGCACAATTTAAAATGTATTTTCCATGTTTGTCTTATAGAATTCATTACTGAGAATGTATGTACACCCTAAACAGAATCTAAAGTGTTTACTGACTGCACAAGGGAAGATAATGACTCAAAATCAATTACTGGATTCAAATTACAGTCAATTGTGAATATTATTTGGGAAATAAAAAGTAAAATGAAATATCATAATGAGTTATTCAAGGACTTTAAATACTCCATCAAGAGCTCTAGTTTTATTATTGTAAATCAGAAGATAAATTCCATTGCAAATGAAGAAAAAAGTCACTTATTTTCTGAAAGGGGAAAAGTAGTGAGTGACAGAATAAAGATTCCCTTCAGTGATGATTATGTAGTCAGCAAATCCAGTTTGTTAACTTTGCTCACCTCTGAAACCTTTTCTTTAGCCTTTCCTGAGTTTTTCCTAGTTCTAGTCAAGAAGGCTTCCTCACTTTCTTACAAGGTGACTATCTAAGTGTTTATGTTTTAGGCTCCTTCACTTTTTTCTTCATAAAATGCCTTAACTGCCTGGCTACATTTTTAGTGCCATATAGAGCAGGCAGACACATGTTTGCAACACTCAGTTTGGCTGTCTGGACATGGGAACATATGGGAACTGGTTCTGAACTGTCCTTGATACCATTACCAGAGGATAAAACTCAGTTTCAGGTGGAATATAGAGTTTTGTTTTATTTGAGGTTTTTTTTGGTTGTTGGATGTTTGATTGGGTTTTTTATGGGTTTTATGTTATAGAATTGGGAGAAGCAAAGTCCTACCCTGAAGGCATCTGAATTTACTCACTGGAGTGTTAGAATTCACTGAAGGCATAAGATAAGATAGGTTTAGTAACAAGAGTTCAGGCTGAGTTCAGACTGGCTAGAAGACAGCTTGTTCATAATATGGCCAACTTTTAGACTTGGCAGCCAGAAATATGGCCATTTACAGTTCAATGATATGAACCATGTGGGCATAACTTGGTCTTCTGACTTGGGTTGTTGAGGGATACATTCAGAGCAGGTAGATCGGTGTGCAGCCACAGTGCCAGCTGCAGACTGAGCTCTGGCTGGAGACAGAGCCAGGCAGGAGGTTGTGACCTGCTGACCCTTTGCATAACAAAGGACACAGGGAACTGTGATCCAGCCAGGTGACCAAACACTCAAGAGATACAGCAGGAGCTGATGAGCTCCCACTTTCACACTCTTAGACTGTAGGGACCTAAACTCCTAGGGTTTCCTTTGTTCAGGGCATGTAGGTACCCAGTTCAAGCTGTTATTTTATTTAGTTCTAACACTAAGATCAAAATATTTTAAGCATTTTACATCTGAGACTCTGCTATGGGAAAGTTGAGGTCGAGCCAGTAAGGAAACCTGGTCTGACAGTGTGTGTTTGGAGTGTGTAGCTGTGAAGGGGCTTTGGTTCCAGCCCAGGTGGTGTGAGGGTAACTCTCAGATTTGGTCCTGGATGGTTGGACAAGGAAGTTTCATTGACAAGGAAATATGTATACATGGAATCAAAATCAAATCAGTTTTATTTCAACCAAAAAGAAAATGAGAAAGCCAGGAAGATTGTATAGTAACACTCTAATTACCTGTTTATGAGGCTCCTGATATTTCCCTTTCTTTGGAAATGAGCAACAGAATCTTAATTACTTTGATGATATCGTTTTGTCTTTCTTTTCCCTTTTTAAGGAGCATTAAATTCATCTGAAATCCATCCAGATTATATAATTAAGAGTAAGATTTTCCTTATTCTCTTATCAGACATAAACATACATATCTGATCTACTCACTGAAGGTTTACCATCTACACCCAGTCTAATAATTATTTGTTCCTCTGATGGTCCCCTGTAGGGGGATCACAATTTGTTTGTAGATCACAATTCATTTCAATCTAGAATAAGACAAATTATATGCAAAGGGGATTATTTCCCTCTCTTTACTATAAGGGGAACCTAGCTGAGTAGCTCTGGTGTAGACAACTAACCTGGGTATGTCTAGGATAAGCTGATATAAATTTGTCCCACAGCAATTGAAACAGGCCATACCATGGTATCTAATGCCTGTTGGAACTTTAACAGCTTTCTCAGTTACATCATGCTGATTAAAAAAGTGAATGGAAACCCTCTGGGGAGGGAGCAATAGATAAACAGAGAGAAAAATGTGGGGATTTAGAAATATCTGGGGGTCAGAACTGACTACTCTGAATAAATCAGGAGAGAAAGTGACAGAGGAAATTAGTTAGAGGTCATGACGGAGAAGTGGTATCATTGTACCCCAGACAATTGAGCAGTCATTTACAGTTCTCATTCATCATTTCTATTTAATCACAGCACCTGAAGCATAAAAGTAAATGTCAAAGCAAACTTTAAAACTGAGTTAAATGCAGATGGCTACATGACCTGTCCCATCATGCAGCCTGTGAGGCCAATTAGAAGAGACATAAGTTTAATAGATCCATTTACTTAAATGTCTCTATTTAACATAATTCATTCAAAATAACAAGAAAACATTGACATTTCATGTTTTTCATTTTACCTACCAAAATCCTTGCTAGCACTGATTTCTGTGCAGCATTAACAGGTGACACATTCAAGTTAGCAGGAGAAATATATTCTATAAAAAATAGGACAGAAGTCTTTCTGTAAGCTACTGTTAATTTTTGATGGATAGGGCATTTAAACCTTCATTTCCCTTATTTTCTGTTCAGGTGTTGAAATTCATAGGTGGGTACTTATTCAAACAGTTCTGTTGTTCATCACTATTACATTCATTATATTAAAAGTAACTGCAAATGCAAAAATAGAACTGGGAAGCAGAAGGAACAATTAAGTGCTTAATGTGGAAGCATCTATACAAATGATTGGCATTTAGCAAGTGGAAGAGTTGTCTCTCCCCGGAAGACAGGGCAGTCTTCCAGTCTTGTAAGTTATCTGATAATCAGCTCCAGTCATTTGAGGTTCACAAATTCATATTCAAAACTAAATAGGGCTTGGCAATGATATTTTGTTCCTTGAAAAAGTTGTGCCACACTGGAATCAGCTCATGAAATAACTTGTTAACCAGTATCCTGAAGCAATAAGCATGGAATTAAAAAATGTTCCATAGTCTACATCAATCATAGGCTAAAATTTCTGAAAGAGCTGGCCTGTAAACAAATTTAACAACTGTAGTCTAGAATACATATAGAAAGTGCAAACACAAGGAAAAAGTAATCTTCCAGAGGCAAAACATGAAGCAATCTGATGAGAAAACATGGGGCTATATAACTCCTGGTATTAAGTGAAAATCAGTGGCTTAACTATTCAGGTCTGTTAAACTTAATAAAAAGAGAAAAATCTCATACAATGCCCTTCCAAAGACTGAATTATAAAATTATATTTTATGTATTGGAACAGAAGGTACAATATTCAAAGCAAGTCAAATTAGAAATGGTGAATGTGGTTACCGAGTGTACTATTCATGGTAGGAAAGCTTTGGCATTCCTGTGCACTCCCCATGTGTATGCTCACTCCCCTTCTCATGAACAATCATTTCAATGTAGTTATGTTGCCAACTAGAGATGTTCTGTATACACTAACCCTGAATGAATCCAAGGTTAATAAGTTCCCTCCCCTCCTGTTCCCCAGAAAAGGCAAAGAAGAGAGAGACAGCGAGGGTCTGGACTTCCTTTAACTGTTTCCAGAGCCCAAAAACTTACAATATAATTACACATTCTGAGATTGCTGAGTCGATCCTAATGAACTCTTTCACAATTTTTAAAAAATTTGAATTCTGCAACAGATTCCTCGCCCCCAAGTCTCTGTAATCAATCTTTTTTTCTTTTTTTTTTTTCTTTTTATTAGTGAACAATAAGACTACAAGCTGAATAAATAAATTTACTCCAAATATTGGTATCTCATACCATAGGTGAACCTAAACTCTGCATATTAGTACTTTTCATTCTATAACTGAATCATACATTTTGGAAGGAAATAAGATGACCTTTAATTGGAAGATAACAAATTTGGATGGCTTTTTTTTTTTTTTTTTTCAAAAGGGCAATCCAACTCTAGAGCAAATATTCTCTAGAATATTTGCTAGAACAACCACCTAGAACACAACCGCTAAGGGGCTGTCTATAAGGAGATTATTTTTTTTAAAACAGTAATATATTTTAACTGATTTCACAGAGGAGAAAGAAAGACGGAAAGAAAGACAAGGCAGGCAGGCAGGCAGGCAGGCAGAAAGAAAGAAAGAAAGACCACAGAAGGTTTCTTATTGTTGAGAAAATGTCCTTAGCAAGCATCTTTCTTTTTCATAGTGTTTTGTATTTAAATACTTTTAAAATATGTAAAAAATGATAGCTTGTTCTTCTCTTATATAAAAAGCAAACTAAACTATATTGCTTTCCTTTCAGCTAGTTACTTTCATCTATCCTAGAATAACTATGACATTTAAAATATGTGGAGACTCCAAAAAAAGAATTTTGGATATTTATTTATTTGAGAAGAAAGGCTATAATGAATTTCATGTTGCATTTTTTTCAGTATGTTGGTTTGGATGATCTTAGCTTTGCCTTCTGGCCTCAAAAGATATATGATCTTCTGAGTTTCCTCTTCATCCTCTGTCTCCAGGGGCTAGAGAAAAAAACAGATAGTTTATAATGATATTGTGCTCTTTCAACTTTATTTCAATACAGCCAGACACATCCTTCAAAGCTTCAAGAAAGAGTTTTCTGATTTTTTATTTGTGTGTGTGTGTGTGTGTGTGTGTGTGTGTGTGTGTGTGTGTGTGTTTGGTTGGTTTTGGGTTTGGGGGTTTTTTTTCCGTTTTAGTGGATGCTAATGGTGACTATTAAACTTCAACAAGAATGTCATCCTTGTTTACCATATAGCTTTGAAACATGAATTATGTTTATGAACAATTAAAGTTTGCATGATAGTGCTGGAATATTAATGTAAAAACATTTTGAGGTCATTTCACAATAACCTAAGAAAACATATGGTCTAAATAGTTCCTGACTTTGTTTCTTTTCTCCACTTCAGTGTGTCTGGTTGTAAGGAAAAAAGAAATCACTGGATATATAAGGCTGATTCTTTTAAATTTTTGAATATTTGTTGCTTTGTTTGTTTTGGTTTGGTTTGGTTTGGTTTATTTGTTTGTTTGTTTTTTTACATACTATTCACTGAAAGTCAATTAAAATGAGATTACTAAAATGGAGTTATGTACATGTGCAGGAAGCAGTCAGCTTTGTAGGATACTATTTTATTTTAAAAAATATTGAAAAAAATCTGGTTTTAACACTCATATTAACACATATGGTATTAATACTTTGTATCAAATGAATTACTTATACAATCAATGTCAGAGCATTGTACTTTACAGTATGTATTAAAAAACTTCACACTTTGGAAAGAAAATTCCCTTGATACTATCAAATATGAAAAGGGGCAGTTTTGCTTATTGGCTCTTCCATCTACAGACATACACTACTGAATTTAGTTAAAGACAATATTACAGTGCATCTGTTTCAAGCAGATGTATGGGTTTTATCATCAGTACAAAGAAGCAAATATGAACACAAATGACCATATCTATATGCTACTGACACTTATCTTTGTCACTTGTGTAGCATGAATTATATGAGTTAGCTTAGTGTATTTTAAAAATAAATGGATTTCTGTTCGTATTTTTTTTCTTAGTGTTATTTTTTGTTTGTTTGTTTGTTTTGCTTCCCACTAATGGGAGTTCATCACTCTCAAGTGGAAAAAGAATTGAAAAAAAAAAACCTAGTAAGCTTTTAAAAATTGTGCACTCTTGCAGAAAGTTACATTTCTGTGTCCCTTTTAAGGACTTGGTTTGTAGGATAGCAGATAGTGGCCAATGACATGCACAGTCTGGACAGTATGCCCACTTGCTGAGTCCTGTCCCTTGTATATAAGTTTGATCAGACTGTAAATTAGATTTCTACAGTTTTATGCTGATTAAATTATTCCCTTGTGTGGGATTCTTGATATTGTAAAACAAGGATTGAGGAAAATATGCCAATAAATTCTACTATCATTAATATTTCCAAAGTACCAAATGCATCAAAAAAATAACATCAGAAGTTGCTGACAGCAACGTTTCTTCCATTCCTTGTCTCTGTTTTGCTGCAGTTGACTTTGGATATTGTCACAAAATCTCTTTCTGTAGGGATTGATGCATACTCTTATTTAAGAGTGTGAACACAAGAGTAGCTTGCCTATGGAGCTTTCAGCATTCTGATGGCTGAAAGATTTAAGAACAGTTTAGATAAACTATCCATAGAAAGCATACAACTACAGCTAATTCTGCAGAGTGATAAAAAAACCAACCAACCGAAAAGCAAACAAACAAAAAACCCCAAACAAAACAAAACAAAACCAACCAACCCAAAAAAAAAACCAAAAAAAACAAATCAAACCAAACTGAACCAAAACCAAAACCAAAACCAAACCAAACAAAAAGTCAGCTATCTGCCAGCACTAATTTGCTCTGGTCCTGTGATTCAATGTTTGTAGATTATTATTGGAAATAAAGTCGTGGGCAACAAGCAAATCTGTGCAGACCTCATAAACTTAATCATCCACAACCTGACTTTTCCTCCCTTTGCTCAAGTCAAAAGGAGATTCCATGGCTTTCTTAAAAGCATATCACTGCTTTTAGTGTTTAACTCTCTGTATAATTTTACAAATTTTCCTAATATCAAACCTAATTTTCTCCGTTAAAATAATGTATTCTTCTCCTGTTCCTAGTGAATGTTGAAGATAATTGCTCACCAATGAAAGCCTCCTTATATTTGCGTAAGGCAAAATAACAATACAATGACTGAGTCCTCCTGATTCTCTCAGGGAACGTTCTAGTGGAACTTTCTTTGTAGAAGATTTCATATATCTGGAGAAATAGTGCTGTTATCATCACAGGCTGAAGCAACTGTGATTACCTTGAGTGGAACTGGGCATCTTTGAGGGTTTTGGTTTTTTGTTTTTTTGCAATTTGCATTTGCTTCCACAGAATTCATGCTAGTAAGATATACTTATATCTCATATCTCATATTTAGATATATAAAATATATATGCAATAATTTCCAGCTTGCTAGAACTTACCTGTTTATTT
>VXAU01005827.1:0-155053 GCA_013399695.1 Formicarius rufipectus | reverse complement strand
CACAAGGAAGGAAAGACTTCTCTCAGCCATCTAGGCAGACACTGGCAAAATTAAGCCTCCCTTAAACTGCTTTACTGATGGCAAATGATTCATACTTGAACTTCTTGGCACTTGTGGCTGTTTTATTTGGCTGAGGCTGTTGCAGGTGGATGTTCAAGAGGCTTCCCAGTATCTGCAGATTTTTCTTTTTCTCTGTNCAGATTTTTATTTTTCTCTGCAGCAAGCTCCTCTGCCTCCTCTGCCTTCAAGCTCTCTGTCTCTGCTAAGAGAACAATAAATAATTACATTTTCCTGCTAAGCCTGTGATATTTGATGCATAATATCATTGGAGTATGAGCAGAGCTCACATCTATCAACACATCACTGGCTGTATCTAAAAGCTACTCGGAGGCTTTGTCCCTTGAACTGTAGAAAATCTTCGATTAGAAGTCATGGGCACATATTTCATGTGAAGCTCAGATAAGTTATTTAACATATTTGCTGCTGATACCACTACCAGAAACCAGGAAAGTATGGACAGGTTTACCTTCCTCCTCACTGTCACTCTCAAGGAATCGGGCATCCATGCGGAATCTTTCATCGGTGCCTAGTCGGGTCTGCAGCCTCAGGAGCTACGCAAATGAAACAGATGCTCTGAAGCACTGCAGGAGGAACTTTATTATAATTAATGGCAATTTATTAACAACCTTTTTTAATTATACTTAATGACAACACACTAATAACCTTTAGCTCTTGAGGCCTTTTCCAGGAATCTCTTTGTATACAAAGATGACACCACACATTATTTCCTCCATGGCTGCTCCTTCCTCTGTTTAAGGGAATTCTACTGGAAGTTGATAAAAATCATGTTCAGCAATAATACAAACTTACAAGTTATGTTCTTCTGAAATGGCCATAGAGGGTCCCAGATGAAAACTAAATGCCACTAATAGGTGCACTCACTTTTTCCCCAGCTTTGCCTTCAAACTGTGGCTTAATTTTGAATCGCTCATCGTCCGTTATCATCTTGCTTGTCCTCACTGCTGTCAAAGAGCTTGCCCGAAGGTTTGGAAGCCGATTTATCCTGCATTAAACAAAAAGGGAAAACAGAAAAGGAGCTGTTTAGGTAACTCTGAGAATATAAATCAGTACCGGCTCTCTTCGTGTGCTTTCCAGTTTACCTGAAAAAGGGGATTTCCTGCACAACCAACTCACTGATGCACATGCTTTGAATCTTATCTTGCACACACCCCTTGTGCAATAGTGGTTTATAATTCTGACTATTCCATTCAATCACAGGCAAAATATCCACGTAAAGGGTAACTCAGAGTTTACAATAGGTATAAAAATGCATCTTTCTGATTACATCAAGGAAGATCAACTTCAAAAGATCAGTGGCTAACTAAATAATGAGAATGGTCCTAATCTTACTACATTTATAAGGCAAAAACCCAAGAAAAGCAAACCCAATGGTTAAAACTTTAGCAGAGATGTGATTAAAAAGGAGATATATAAAAAGTTTTATTTCAGGAAAAAAGAAAAGTATTTAATGGTAGTGAAACCATGGCCGTAAAATCCTGAGGAGTCTGCTAAATAACAGTAAAGAGGAAGCCCCACACAGCTTCTTTGGAGCTCACGGTCACTTGACAAACAAGATACTGCAGTAGCAGTTCAGCAGTGTTGGAAAGAGCAGAGGAGCTCTCTACTGCAAATATAGTCTTCAGAATAAAAAGCATGGTCACACAGGATGCTTTCCTAAGAACACTCACTTCTCCAGGTGTATTTCCCAAACTGGCATCTTTTTTCAATGTCTCATCCACTTCAGCCTCATTTTCAACGTCTGAATCGAATACGATGTGTTTGTGCTTCGGTGCTGGCTGGCAGTCCTGGGAAAGGGTGAAATGTCAAGTCAAACATAGCAAATACTTGCTGCAGTCATACAGAAGTACCTAAAAGGAATTTCCATGACATCTGCTATTCCTCTTGCAAGTCTATAGGCTTTCCAGGGACTAGAGATGCAGCATTTTGTATACATTCAAAATGGGCAATGTACTGGAAAATGCTGAACACGATTTTTAAAAGTCTTAATTCACATATATTGATTACCCTTTCCCTTGTACTGTGGACTATTCAGATAAAAGTTGTGAGTGTAATTACCAGATTTGAGAGTGCTCCTTGAATGACTTTCTTCTGTAGCTCTCTCTCCTTTTTTCTCTCCTCCAGAGCCGCCAGCCTCTTCTCATTGTCCCGCACCTGTTTATCTCTTGGTGGTTCCTTTGAAGCAGCAGCATGAAGACAAAGCTCCTTATCTTCCAGAAGGCTTGTCTTCCTATTCTCATTTTTATTAGTGTCACATCCTGGATTTTTATTGCTTATATTCCTCTTCATTTTTTTGGAAAGCATTTTTGGGTTCTCCTGTTGCTGTTTAAAGCGTTTCTGGGTCCCTGCAGTGTCACTGTCCCTGTCACTGCTCCCACTGTCACTCTGACAAGTGCTGGAGAAGGCAGCTCCATGCTCTGAACTTTGGTCTTGTACAGAACTCCTGTCTTTGTTTTTCTCTTTTAAACGTGGCCTGGAAACAGGCTGATGTCTCTGATGTGCGAAGGAGGTAGCAGCTGACAGAACCTCTCGCTGTTCACCAGACAGGTTTTGTCTCTTGTTACTGCTGACTTCAGGTGCACACAATGGAAGGTTCTTGGGCTGTCTTTCAGATGACTTCTCCCCAGAGTAAGATGTACAAGCTTCAAGTCCTAAACTTCCTACAGACCCCTTCTTTAACCCAGTGCTGTCCTTAGCTGACCCTTTTACACAAAGGGATCCCATTCCCCTGAAGGGTTGATACTTGAAACGTGAATTATTTTGTCCCTCGGAGCTTTCTTCATTCTCCTCCCCTGCTAAAATATCAGCAAGCACATCTTCAGGACAGATGCTTTTTTTAACAGTTCCAGGGTGAAATTTAGAAATTTTTGGTTTATTTACATTACCCTTGGGATTTTCTTCAGCACTGGACTCAGCAGAACTCTGTGCACCATCCAATTCCTTTGCAGATGTCCCAGCGCTTTTGGCAGCCAATGCTTTTAAGTCATGTAAAGAAAGGTCTACACGGTAACAGTTTTGCATCATGGACTCATAGTCAGAACTGATTTCAAACTCCTCTTTCTCAGACTCCAAATAAGAGCTTTCACTATCACTTGTCTCTGCTGTAGTGGTAACTGCTGAACTTTGCAAGGCAGCAATTTTGGTATTTTTAATTTTCCCCTTTTTTTCAATGTGTTCTTTTACATTTTGAATTTTCAGTGAGGAGTTATTTACCAAACCCCTTTTTTTGTTAGTTAGTATTTCTTTATTTTCTAGCTTCACCTGTTTAGAATCTTCTAAAACTGCAGTTTTGCTGGTATTTTGATCTGGAGTTTTACTTTCAGCAATAATTTCATCTGTATCTGCTGAATCATAACCATTATCATATTCCATAGTCTCTTTGTAACTTCCTTTGATAATTTTCTTTGTGGCATCTGGGTTGCTTAAGGACCAGTGACTACTGTATTTTAATCCAAAATCATCCCCAACAACTTCCAAGGGGTCACTTTCAGTCTCAGCATTTCTAGCTTTCTCTTTTTCTGTCTCTTTCTTTACCAAGGCTCTGATCTCCTCTTCAGAATCAATGTCACTGTCAGACACACTCATGTTATTTTGAGCTGTAACTCCATTAACGTTGCTTTCACCTGCTAATAAACCTCTCCCTGGTATTTTACTACTGAGACTCCTCAATGGAGGCAATTTCGACTTGTCATTAGGTTTGGCTTTTGACCTCTGACCAAGCTGTGGTGAGCTCATGTGTTTTGGATGGGACTGGCACCTGGAGGACAGAACTGCTGCTCCATTCAGGGCCTCACTCCCCAGTGGCCTCAGTTTTTTAGGTGGTTTCTTCATACCAGGGAACTCTCCTTGTCTTTTCCTGTTTGCGCTGACATCTGTCCCCTGCAGGTGCCAGGTGAGCTCTGACACAGGAGCTGCATGTGCCCCGTCTGGCTCCAGCTTCCTCAGGTTATGGCAGTATTTTGAGGGGTCATATTTCACAATGTTGGTCTGAGTTAAGGAATTAAAACATGATTTCTCCAGCAAGCAGACGTGAGTCCTTCTGAGCAAGCTGAATTCTGCGTGAAAGGACAACAAGGACCTCTTTTTCATCTTATGCCTTAGACTGATTTGCAGTCTAAGAAACTGCTCCAAATCAAACAAACTTACTCCGAAGTTTACCTGGGGGATTCAGTAAACTGAGTCTGACATAGCAGTCAAAATTAAGACTTCAGCAACTGTTTCTCCGTATGACAAAGGAAGAAAGGGAATTGTGCTTATGCCCAAACAGTAGGAAAAGGATATTTTATTCTTTTGCTGATTCCTGAGGTGCAGGACAGGCAAGACTCTACCAAATTTACCAACAACCCATTTCTAAAGGAAAAGAAAAATAACCAGTGTCAAACAAAAACAGAGTAGAAGTAATCCTAGAATAGAGTAAGATGTTTATCCTTGGATAAAAAACTACTACTAAAGAACCATCTTTGACCAGTTCTGGTTTTTTTTACACTCTTAAGTGAGATACAATCATACTGTGCAACTTAGCCAGCTTCCTTCTCAAAAACAAAGCAAATCAAAAAAATCAAATTCTACAACCTGATAGAGTGATAATAAAGAAGTAAATTTCTTTACTTTGCAAGTACTATTTCTAATATATGGGTTCTGGCTTATGAATTAACAGTAGTCACTGCACAGACAGAATCACTATTATTTTGCTCTCTTCCCCTTTCCCACAAAAATCCCTCCAAAACTGCTCTGTGCTTAGCAAAGAATTTCAAAACTTTGCAATAAATACAATTTTTCCTGCCTTAATTTGCATGTTCAGTGATTTTAATCTTACTCTTGTAAGCATGTGCAGACCCTGATCCTGAATGTTCTCAAGCAGAGAGTAGTTCCTGACAGCCCAGCCATCAAAAAACCATGTGCTGTATAAAAATAAGTCACATATTCTCTTTACAAGCTTTTAAGGGTGACATGAATGTATATTATGCTACATACTTATTCAAATTTCCAACATACATGAGAAGCAAAGCATTTCCTAATTTAACATCAAGAGAGGGGACAGCTGGATCAAGACTATTTCCGGTCACTACAAAGAATGACAGGAGCCTTCTCCTTGTCTCCACAGGAGGTATTTCTTCAGCCTACTTTTCACAACTTGGACTGTCATCCTTAATAATTATGTTTCTTTACATAAAGCATAGAGATTTGGCATAAGTCTAGATGCAATGAGCTTGCTTTTTGTTGGTTTACTTCTCTTACACATCTCCCCCACCGTACCGTATGCTCTGGCACCTCTGTACCTGGGACTGCTTTCACGTGGAAGTCCACAACTCCAGTCTTTTTCAGTGATTCCAACAGACAACTTTGGTTATTTCTCTGTGGCTTTTCTTTCAGCAGCTTTGCTTCTTCCCTCTCTGTGGCAAGCCTGTATCAAAAAGTACATCATACACGGAATGAGTATTGTTCTAAAGCCTACATGCTAAATGAGAGCTGGCAGAGACCCCCTCCCACAGAACAGCAACCACTCACTGCTCAAGGAATTAGCCCTTTGACATTCCCTTTAAGGGAATAATGACACAAATCATGTTGCAGTGTCAAATATGCATCAACACTCGACCAGTGCCTATAAAAACTGAAAGGGTAAGAGTGTAGAATGTGAAAGCACAGTCATAATATTATCAGATAAACAGAAAAAGGGTAATTTGAGCAGCAGCATATGTTTTTAAAAACTGATTTTTACCTGTGCAAAAAGCTTTCTTTGGCCAACTCAATTTGCAGTGTGCCCCCTTTCCATTTTGTTTTATTTAAAATTGACATGCCTGTGAAACAAAAAAATGGGAAATAAGTATTTTTTTATATCAAAGAAGCACAGCCTAGACTTCACTACACCTCCTTCTGTGACAGGCTGAGGTTTCTTTAGTGTGATCTTACACCTCATTGCTGAGGTTTCTTTAGTGTGATCTTACACCTCATTGCTCACTTGTTTTAAGTTTGTATCTGAAAGGTATTCACACAATTGCAGCTTAAAGTGGAATAAGAGAACAGAAAGAAACAAGCTCTACCTTGACCACATCCTGATGTGATGACATTAGGTGCATTATCAGTAACGCAACTTGGCTCAAAAACATAAATAAGTAAAAACCAGAAAGAAGTACTTACACTTTCTAAGTTCTGCATCAGAAATGCTGACACTGACGTAAGCAAAGGTTTTCACAGGATTCCCTGATCAATAACAAACATCCAATTAATTTCTGTGCAATGTTAGTGTTTTCTTTAAAACTCAAAATTATGCTATTTCCCGAAAATAAAGTCTCGAAGCAAAAGTTTCATTTCATGCTTCAAATGAAAAAGCGATGAACTTTTAAAGGATAAAACAAAGCAATTACCCTGATCATCTTTCCTGGTAATAATCTCTGCATCCAAAACACGCCCGAACTTGCCAAATCTTTCTCCCAGTTCAGCCCTGGAAACGGTATGGCCAAGCCCTCCAACATACAAACGCTTGGAAACCTGTTCCTTCTCCATGCCGGGAAATTAAAGCACCCCAGGCAGAACACACAGCGCGCTTCCCTGCGGGGAGACAAGAACCGGGCCCTGCAGTGACAAACTGCGGACAAACCATCCCTCCCGAGAACCACGGGGCACCTCACGGCAACCTGCTTTGTGCAGCGCCCGCAAATCCGGCGCTCGGGCGCGGGGGGACATCACTGCGTGCGCGATAAGTGTCAGTGATTCTTTATAATATAAAACAAAGCTGGCTCCATAAGGGGGGCGGGACACCGGCACTGACCCGACCCTCACAGGAGGAGCCGAGGGAACCCTCCCCAGACTAAAGGGACCTCCCGCCTGAGGGAACCCTCCCCAGACTAAGGGGACTCCCGGCTGAGGGACCCTTCCCCAGGCTGAGGGGCCCGGCCCGGCAGCCCCCGAAGGTTCCCCCTCTCCTCGCTCACCGCCGCCATGTGCGCTCCTCGGGGCGCCACGCAATTTGCCTTCCCCCCAGCACCCCTTTCCAGCCCCGACGCGGAGAAAGAAGCGTTCCGCCTGCTTGGGCAGCCGGATTGCTGGCCGGCTGGTTGTCTCTGCCGGCTTCATGTTTCCGGCCGGTTAGGTGTGGTAGGAACACATGGGTTGGATCCTGTGACTGGGGACACTTTGGGCATAACCAACCGTGAAGAAAAACAAGGGTGTTTTCTGCAGTAGACGAGCGGAAATTAACGTGATTAAGGGAGCGGCCGACAAAGTAATGCTCTTCACGTTTGTCTCTAATGAAGGGCTCTGGTACTGCCTCGCCAGCCGCCTCGCCCCGCCAGCAGGGGAAGGGAGGCGCGGCCGGCGCCCCCCGCTCGGGCAGCAGCTGTGGTAGCGCCCGGCGGGCGGGTTGGCGCGCGGTTCGAACGGCGCGGGGGGCGCGCGCCGGGCTGGGGGTGAACCTCCGCGCCCTCAGAGCGTGTCTGGGACCGGGTCTGGGTCTGTAACCGAGTCTGTGACCGATCCGCGCCCTCAGAGCGTGTCCGTGGCCGGGTCTGTGTCCGTGGCCGGATCTGTGTCTGTGACCGGGTCTAGGTCTGTGGCCGGGTCTGTGTCTGTGACCGCTCCGCGCCCTCAGAGCGTGTCTGTGATCGGGTCTGTGACCACTCCGGGTCTGTGTTCCTGTCCGGGTCTGTCACCGGCTCTGTGGCCCTGTCCGGGTCTGTGTCCGGCTCTGTGTCTGTGATCGGGTCTGACTGCTCTGCTCCGCGCCGCCAGAGCGTGTCCGTGACCCGGTCTGTGTCCTTGTCCGGGTCTGTGTCCGTGTCTGTGACCGCTCCTCGCCCTCAGAGTCAGATCTGCGTCCGTGTCCGTGTGTGTGTCGGACCGCTCCGCTCCTCCCTCGGGGCCGGGCCCTGCCGGCCCCCAGCCCCTGTCCCGGGCAGCGCTGTGCCCGCAGCCCGGGCCGCGCTCTGCCGAACCCGATCCCTGCAGCCCGGGTCTCACCAACTCTCCGAGGCGCTCCCGGCCCTGCCTGTGGCAGCGGACAGTGCAGTGCTCGGGGTGTGAACGGGCAGGTTGGTGCAAATGTGCTATGAGCGCTGTTAATGCACGAGTATTTACAAATAGATGAATATATATGGTATATACATACCTATGACAGCTTATGTATGTATGCTTAGAGTGAGGGGAAGGGTTTATTTGTTTGTAAAAAGCTTTGTAATTAAAAGTACATATGAAGATTTTTTTCCCCCTGGAGTTAAAGCTCTCTGAATTCTTAGGCAGTCTTTGAGTCTTCTGCAGTCTAGTGACAGCCTTGGGTTCCAGCAGTTGCAAGCACTTTGTGTCCTGTTATTGCTGTTAAGAGAGGAATCAGCTAACCTGGGGTAAAGTTCTGGCTGCTTGAATGTTTTTCCCACCATATTGTTTATTATGACCATAACTTTCTTCCCCTCATCCAATTAAATCCCAAGGACTTCTATTTGTTTCTTGTCATTTGCTTCATGTACTTCAGATGTATTCAGAAGTATTTCAGAGTCAGTCATAATTAGGCACAGTCTTGGTGATTCTTTAATTCCAGGTACTTTTTTTATTCCCTAAGTAAGTCTGTAATGCAAACTGTATTTTTCAATGTTATTTTCTTGTGTCTGTTATTCAGATGCTGTTTCTTATTGAATAAACCAACAAAATCCTATTCCCCCCATCCCTTTTTATTGAGCAATGTTAGAGTGGATCTTGCAGGTAGAGTAGAGATGGTTTAGAAACACATAAAACCAACTTATGTTTTTTCCTGGTTGGATAAATTAATGCATCAATGTCGAGCTGCATAATATCCTCCACAGTCCTTTGAATGTGTCAGGTCTAGGCTGAATATCAGATTACTGTTTTGCCTGAAATTTGAGGTTTATGTATTTTGTGCTATTTGTGGAACATGTTGCAGTTTGTGCCTCTCTCCTGGTGTTTAACCAGAAGGCAGATTGGGCTGCTGTGTTAGGGACAGCTATGCCTCATCTAACCAGGCCAGTCCTTAGGTGAGTTGGGCACAGCTGCATTCCATTTTTGGATCTGCTTGGGACTGGCTTTCACCTGTAGAGCAGTTTGATGTTCTGTTACAGCAAATTTAAAACAGCTGGCTCTGCTCCTGATGAAATCATCCTTAGTTACAAAGGTCCCTAAAGCCTTTGACCCCCATTAGATTACTGATTTAACTTCTGTCTTTGGAGGCTGTGCAGTGATCTGTTTCTTAAAATCATTTTGGCTGTAATTGGATTCAATTTAATTAAGTCTTAAGGAACCACTGTAAGAAAACTTTTTTTTTCCTCCAAAATTGTTATCTGTTTTGGAGAAAACAAATTTTTTTATTCTTTTATATAAAGTCGGAAATTTGTTCTTTGTCATATTCTTGCTGGTATGTGGGAGTTTTCTGCAGTCACTGAAGGTATCATTTTTTTCTGTTCATGATGCTTTTAGGTGAGTGAATTACGTTTTGTAGGAAGCTCTGTTACATTCAGAATTATGGAATAAGTGACTTTCTGCTCTTGTAACATTGCAAACCAGCATCCTTCTAAATGGACTTTCTGGGATTTAAGTAGGTGTTGAGTTGGTGACAACTGATAACATTAAGGATAGTTTTATTGCAAATCTAATGCTGTCTTCAAGCTGATGACAGAATTCCTGTCGAATTTGGTTTATAAGGATCAAGATTCAGATATTTAATCTGCTGTAATAAACAGATTTGTTTGACACTCTAGAATTCCTTACGAAGGTACAAATTACTGTGGGTGTCAGAGCTACCTCGGATGTTTAAAAACTGTATTTTCCATTTTTTAGAAATTATAATTAATTTGTCTCCTTTTAAGTATGTGGTAAGAGAAACAGTTGTCTAATGTTATATTTGCATTTATAAAAAAATACTTCTCTGTTTGTTCCTGAGAAATATATTTTGTTTCATCCAGTTACCCTGATTCTGAGAAATGGACAACAACATTTATCAAGTTTATGAAGATGAAATCCAGGCATTGGAAGAAGAAATTAGACTATTGACAGAAAAGTATGAAGATATCCAGCAAGAATCCACCTTTTTTTCTGAGGAGGAGATATTGAAGTCAATGTATGCCTTTTTCACACATTAGATTAATAATCTTTCTTTGTCAGAATTGTTTGGGATAAGCTTTTGCCTTTGTGTTAGGACATCCCTTATTTTTTGCAGATTTAGAATATGGGTTGTATAGGGAAAAATTGCAAATAATTAATAGTTTATGTACTTTTACTGCCTTCTGTTGGTAGCTTGTGGATTTTTAGGGGTTTGTTTTCTTTATCTATTAAGAGGCAGGCAGAGCAGAATCTCAGGGATGTTACTGTGTGGGCACTGCAGAGCTCTCGACTGCACAAGCCACGTTTCCATTATGCCCTGTGAAACAGCTCAGTGTGTGTTTATTTGGGAAAAGAGAAAAAAGGTTGGGGGCATGCACAGGTGTGACCTCTTATTTGCTAAAGAAGTGCCATGTTGTGTCTTTTACATTCCACTATTTAACTGGTATTTCATAGCAAATGTGTAATCCATGGATAAAATAAGTAATTTAGATGGGTTAAGGAATCTTAGCTTAATTTTGGTGGATGTTCCTTGAAATGGACACTTACACCACTGGATTTGTAATAAAGGCTGTGTCTACCTGGCAGTGAACAGAAAATGCTTATGTAAATTTGAATAGTTTGCTGTTCCCAGCAATATGATCCAGTTGAAACTTGACTCCTTGAAAACTGATCTTGGTCTGGAAACCATCAGATCATGTTTCAGATGCCTTTTATTTAGTGATATTGCTGCAGTGATGTGACAAAACGTGTTCTTATGTCCAGCTCTTTTGCCCTTTTGGTTTTATTTTATTTTTTTTCCTTTTCCATCTTAGAAAAGCATTCCAAAGAGAAACGGAGGGAGAATCCAAGGGACATGACTCTTCATCAGACTTGAAAGCTCAACTTGAAAGTCTAGAAACAGATCTCTCATTTTTAATGAAACTCACTGGTTTTCAGTTCACAAGTCATTCCAGGAAAACACTGGAAAAAAGTAAGCAGTTCTGTGTCCTTTACTGAGAATATTAGTGCAGTTCATTCCCTCTGCAAACCTATGTTGAAATTCTATTTTCAGTGTTAGCAGAGACAATTGTTTTGAAGTACAGTAAGATTTTCTTTATTGACAAAATTGTTTCTGAGTTTGTGTAGTGAGAAAGTGGCAGACTACTGTGAGGTTATTTTTTTAAACATGCCTTTAAATTCTTTATATGATAGCTGGTATCAGTTGGTGCTTTAAATATAACTGAGGGAAGAAATGCAGTAATTCTTGAACAGATTGGTCAATTGATGATTTTGTGAACTTTCATTTTATAACAGCTGGAGAGAGAACAGTGCAGAAGCACAGGTTATCAGGAAAATGTTACTCCCTGTCTTTTCAACTGGAATTCCAGCTTCTTGAAATGCAGGTAAGGATCAATGCATGTTTTAAAAAGAAGCAACTACCAAGCAAATGAACAAAACTTCAAATGGACAAATGTCAGTATTTCCTTTTACAGGTGAAACCTTCAACTGTTTAATCTAAGCTTTGGAGAGGGGTGTTTTCACACTCTTAACAGCTGGACCCAAGTTTTGAATTCCATGTGCATCTAAGCAAAGTAGTTCTGAAGGTCAGGTTTAGTGTAGTCGTGAAATTCTTGTCATGGAGTCACTTAGGTTTGAAAAGACCTTTCAGATCACCAAGTCCAGCTGTTAACCCAGCACTGCCCAGTCCATATCCCTCTTCCCAAACCACCCTGCAGGATGCTGTTGCAGACTTAACACTGAGGTAAAGCCCTGCACCACCCTGGATGCCGAGTACCTGCTGGGGCCCCATCGTGGCCCAGCAGACCTTTGATCCCACGGAGATCTTCGATCTCTCACACGTTGGTGATGCTTAAAGCCATTGCACCACTGTGTGGCAGCACTTGGCTGCCTAATGCCTAAAATTTGGGCTATTTGAGCGCTGAGATCAGCAGAGGGAAATAGGGAGTACCAACTGTAGAGCAGTGAGAGATGTTGCCTAGTTCTAGATGGCTGTTTCTGTGGTGTAAAAGGAATGACATAGTGGCTTTGCTACAGCCTTCGTACACTGTGCAGGTCACCCTGCAGTGAAGTCAGGACCTCTGGAGGATGCAGGAGTCTGCCTCCACAGCTTTCAGCAAAGTTGTTACTTCAGGCCCGGCGAAGACCAGGAGGCTCAGCTTTACTTTTTTTTGTGTCTCTAGCTTCTTGCATATAAAAGAAGCCTGTTTTGTAAGAGGTGGCACAAACTTTGTGTTCAGAATAACCTGCACTGACATCAGCACAGGTGAGACAGTGAACAGTTGTTATTTGTTTCCCCTGTCTTGAAAAATAGGAGGTGACTGCCAGTTTTGGGAAATGCCCAGCAGGTAACAGACACTTTGGTTTGCAGCAGAAGGTAAAGAACAGTTTTTTCACACTGTTAAGTCTAGCTGTTTGTTCTGGTAGTGAAGTTACAATACAGTTAACTCAGCCCCATAGTATTAGGAGAGGGCACGTACAATGAGCTTGAAAATCTTCCAAAATGTGCCTGAGCCTCTTGAAAAAGCAGCCATTCAAGGAGTTGCTTTCTTGGCAAGAACTTGCCTTTTAAATCTTTATTTGGCCCCAATGTGGCATTTTGGTGTGTGTTAGTATCCCCCTCATTGGTAAACCAGTTCCTCCCGAGGGCAGCACATCAGCTGGTGACTGCTGGTACCTCCTCTGTGACCCTATGCACGTGGTGAACCTTCTGCTCTAAACCTGAAATGAGTTTGCCCAATGTTACTTAGTCAATCCACTGATCTTTGTAGTGCCTTGGTTTGCTTTTCCCATCTTTAGTGATGGCAGTGTTAGCAGTTCTTCTGTCCAGTCAAGATTGCTGAGGTGTGTGTGCATTTAACTCCAGCTTGTCTGGTTTCCTCTGCTGCTGTTCTCGTTTGCTCACAGTGACTGGGCATAAGAAGATAAAGTACAATCTCTCTAGTTTCAAGTGGAGCACTTACTGTGGTCTTCAAATCCTGATTTTAAGCTTTTTCATTCACTGTTATCTAATTCTTTAGATTCAAGAATGCACAGAAAAACAGAGTTGACGTCATTTGTGGCTTTATTTCTACTCTCTGGCCTTCTTCTTTTTAACAGGTTGTTAGATATGTTAATTTAGAAAAATTTTATTTTTATTATCATGGAAACATGCCTGAGTAGCAGTTATTATTGTAAAAAGGGACAGAAATTTGAGGCAAAACTATAGGCTTTAACATAAAAAAAAAAAAAAGGGAAAACTAACTGATCAAACTATATTTGAATTTTCTGTTATATGTGGCAGCTAGGGTTATGTTGGAAAATGAGAAGAATCTTAAAAGAAGTGGAAATGACATGAAAGGAAGTAGGTGAAGATTCCTTTATACATATATATTGTACTATGCTGACAAGTTCAGGTGCTGTTCCAAAAGCCTGGCTATGTGGATAATACTGCTACTGTTGAAGAAGGAAACTGTTCACACATACAAACTGTAGTTAAAAAAGTGCTACTTTAGGAATTACTGTACTTAGAAGCATTTGTATACACTTTTTTCTATTTTATATTCAAATAGAGATTTTTTTTTCTCCTTGTTAGAGGAATTTCTATAATATTGTGTTGTTCCTTCTCCAATTTAGAGCAAGGAGAAGGTGTCTACTGTCATTACTGATCTCAGCATTATAATGGAATCTGGAGAAGATTCAGAGGTGAACAAGTTTGTTTCACGGTAAGCTGGAATTATTTGCTCAAGGAAAGTCCTTGTGTGGGATATTAAATGCAGTACTGAGCTTTCCTGTAAACTGCTGGCAGTCTGTGTTTGTTATGCCATGTACCCTTAGCCCAAGCTGAACCCTTCTAGTCCCTTGTCTGTACTCTGGAGAGAAGATAAAACGCGTATAATTTTTAAGGCCTGAAAGTACTTTAAATTCATATTAAATATCAACAGTTTTTGGATTATAATGTGTTTGATAGCTGTTTGAAATTGTTTGGTTCAGGGAAAGGTGTAACAAAGCAATCTCAGCTGTTGCACTTCAGTGTCTGTGAGCTGTTTCTCAGGTGTGTATGTGAGCTGCAGGTGTGCACTGTGGGTGAGTTATGGCTAAAGGGCACATCCTCAACCACTTGCCAGTATTTGCCTATTTTTGTTCTCTCAGCTCACCATTCCATTTCTCTTTGTATCAGGATTTATTTCACTGATATTTCAAAACAATAGAATATAGTTTAAAAACCTGGAATAGAGTATTTGTGCAATTACTTTAAAAAATAGCATTTATATGTTTAAGTTTTAGTATGTACATTTTCTTATAATCTTCTGGAGTATATCAACTTCTTGTGGTAACATGAGTAATGATCAATGTATTTGTCTGCAGTATTGCACTGAATTCTACTAGCAAGCTGTTCTGAGAACAAATCTGTTATTGAATAACTGACTTAATCCTGTTCTTTAAGTTATTTCTCTTATTTTATGTTATTTTCTGCACTAGGGGAGGGAGAGGGAAAGCCAAAAGATGGATGAAGAAAGGTCTATTGATCTACCTCAGGCTTCATTAGTTTGTACTGAAAACTGAGGTTTTTTTTAACTCAGAGACGTGGAAATTTCCATACAAACTTATTAAAGGTAGTGGTATAACTGAGAAAAGTAGCTGCCTGCTCTCAGGGATTTAGAAGAGGAAATTGCCCTGTTTTATTCATGAGTATTTTGTGACAGCAGAAATGTGTTGGAACTTTATAGTCACACTGGGAAGGAATGTGTTGAAGTAGTGGCAGACTGTAATTCATCCTGGCTGGAGCCCTGCTGTCTTGTCTCTGTCTCTTCACTCCCCCTGGTCCTTTTCCAGATTGCACCAGTGTTCATAAGGGCGCACAAGTTTCCATGGATGGTAAAAGATGTCAGCAAACCAAGCAGTTCTTTCCCCTTAGCCTCTCCTCTGTGTTGACTCTTGAAGCCACTGGAGGATGGGGGGTGACCCAGCCTTGTCCCCAACAACACCTTCAACTTTCATTTTTCCTTTTTGACTTGTCTTGCAACATCACAGCATTTGTTGCCCATCTAAGGCAGTAAATAGGTGGCCAGAGTGGGGCTGATGCTGCCAGTGCCTGTTTTGGCAGCAACTCACTATTCCATTGACTGATTCTGCCTGTGATTTCCCTTTATGGCAGTTTTCTCTAAATTATAATCCCCTCATGTCCAGTTTCAGGCTTTTCCCATCTTGCCCTTTGTTCTCCAGTCCACCAGCTGCTCTTAGAATCTTGATTCCTCCCTTTCCCTCCATTTTTGACCATCTAAGTCTGGTCTCCCTTTGTATTGTGGTTTCTTTTCAGCCTCCCTACTACTTTGTTTTCTTCTTTTGCTTCCTCAGCCCTGTCTTGCCAAATCCATTGTCTAGCTCTGTTCTGTTCTGTCCCCTGGCCTGGGCTTTTTTCCTTGTCTAATTTTTTGGCTTTGGTTTTTTTCATAATCCATGACAGAAAAGGGTCTTTAAGAGTACCAGAGTTAAAAACTTGGCATTCAGTTGTAATTCCCAAGCCCTTCCCGCTTTGGAGGAAAACGGGAATGCTAGAACACTTGAGAAACATGTTCTTAAAGGAAGCAAAATCCAGCAGTCTGATCTCAACCAGACACTGCTGCAATATAGAAATGTTATGTCTATATTTTTAAAAGATGTACAATTTTTAAATAAGCTTTTTTTTTTAAATCTGATGGCACTTTTTAATGCTGTATTCTTTAAAAAAATCTTAAATTTTAACATGCATTCTTTTAGCACCTTCTTATTTTAATACCACATTTTCTTGGTATTTAGCATTTGTTGCAGTTGATGTCAGCATGAGGAATTAGGCAACTTAGGCTAATGAGGAATTGCTGTTTATGGGTAGTTTAAGTGCTGGAAGACAGTTTATGCAGTCTCTCACTTGTAAGAGTAATGTAAAAAAAGCACGAATTTACATATGTCAATTCATGTCAACACAGATTTTTCCTTTCTAAACACTGAATTCAGTTTACTATCTTAAATTTAGCCAATGATAGATGTGACAAGTTGTTTGACTTTTACCTCTGAAACTGATTCTTTGAGCTTGTTAGCCAAAACTTGTGCTTTCTGGTTGAAAATTTTCATCTACTGTATCAACTAAAAATGAATTTGAGAGGAAAAGAAAAAATAAAGACATAGTGCTAAAACAAGGTCCCAAGCTTTGGGGTAGTCTGCTAAATTGCATAAAAGTGGATATTGATAAAAATTGTAAGACTTTTAAAAAACATTTTAAGGATGTGGTTTTGTAACCAAATTTTGTGCAGCCCTGTTCCAGGTGAGTAGATTTAAAAAGCTTAGTGCAGTTTGTGTAGAATTGTGTTCCCCAACCAGGGGGAGGTGGGCACTCACTACCAAGTCTCCGTTGTTACTGCAGTATGTGTAGATTTTGATATGTGCAGTTATGAGTTGTGGGTAAAAACCGCTTCCCAGAAGAGAATGAGCTCCTGTTAACCAGTGTGTCTGTCCTTCCAGGGACTCAGTTTTCCTGGTGTTGCCAGCAGTTTTTTCATCTTGGCCTGGTTTTGTTGGCAGCTGTGACTACTGTGGTAACTTCCTTTAATGATGCTGTTCTTTCCAAGCTAGGATAAAACTTGTTTGGCTTTTCTTTTGCGTTTTCAATACCTGAATGCCCCTAATGTATTGTTTTTCAGTTTATGTTGGTATAACATGTTAAAGGTTGCTGTTCCTATATATTAAATAGAGCTGGATCTGAGGCACAGTTCTCCCTGGAATGGCTGAAGTAGCTTCATAATACACCAACCATCCTATGAATACCTCAAATTTCTGCTCTCAGATGTTCTGAAAATCCAAAAAGAATACCTAATCTCAAATGCAAAGGTTGTTAAAAGTCAAATTTACATTTAGAATTTAAATACTCTGTAACTTCTTGAAATATTTCCAGATGTCAGTCAGGTATTTTCCTCAGTCAGATTTTTGTGAACTTATAAAATCCTGTATTAGTAATCAAATAAATACTTGTATTTTCAAAGCAGTGCTTGCCAGGTGTATTTTGATAGTGGTTAATAGTATCCTTCATTTGACCGTGGCTTCATATCAGCCCTGACATGAAGCTGTTCACCCTTATGGTTAAATAATCATGTTGCTGCATGTATTCTGATAGAGGTTTTTGTGGAATTTCATATCCTTTGCATCCTTGGCACATTTTCAGCAAGAACTGCACACACTTTATGGGTGTTTTTCCTCTTTTCCCCAACAAAACTGGATAGATGGTTGGCAATCTGACAGTTTCTGTCACCGTAGATTGTGTCTTTTCCTCTCTCCATCCTGATCCATACATTACTAGAAATTTGAAAAATAAATATTTCATATTTCTCTCTCCCCCCCTACAACATAAGAAGGACATGAACCTCTTGGAGCAGATCCAGAGGAGAACCATGAAAATACTCTTGAGTGCTGGAGCCCCTCTGCTCTGGAGCCAGGCTGGGAGAGCTGGAGGTGTTCTCCTGGAGAGGAGAAGGCTCTGGGGGGGTCCTCAGAGCCCCATCAAGGGCCTGGAGGGACAGGATGAGGAGGAATGGCTTCCCACTGGCAGAGGGCAGGGTTAGATGAGATACTGGGAAGAAATTCATTCCTGTGAGAGTGGTGAGGCTCTGGCACATGTTCAGATCTGCTGAGCCCACAGTGGCCAAGTGCAGGTGCAGCAAAAGTGTGTCTGCACTGCACTTTGCAGGACAGCAGGTCCCAAGGCAATTTGTTAGTACAAGCAAAGAGCCATTAGTATGGATGAAGCCATCATGTGTCTATGTGGATGTGCAGCTGAATCATGAGGTAGCCCAGAGTGCAGAATCAAGGCTGTTCTGCAGGAATCGGCTCTGGCCAGGCTTATTAACTTCTGTTTGTAAAGGGCTTGGCACCAAGATCTCTGCACTTCCCCTCTCAGTTACAGTTCTGTCAGCATCTCTCTCACCTGATCTGCCCAACATGTAATTAATGAGAGTATCACCCTATTCCTTAATAGCAGTGGGTTTAGATGCCCTGTGTTATCTAATGAACAGGCCTCCCTGCCCACTGAAGCTGCCAGGTTAATCCTGAAAAGCTGAATGTCATGTGGGCACAGGCAGATAATGTGCCATGTAAAGAGTTAGTTGAGTAGGACAAAGATTTCAGGATTATTTGAAGCTTGGTGATGCAATTACCGCTTTTGCATGTTAATTTTACCATGCACTGCCTTGGAATTTATCCAGAAAATGTGAGGTGAACAAGAAGGTCAAGCTAAGATTTTACAGGTGACTATGTCAAGTTACCAGATTTTGCGTGTTAGACTAACTCCTTCCTGAAGACTCAAAATTACTGTTTCATAAGTGTAGTCTTCAATTTATTTTTTTTCCAGTAATAACACTACAGCTTTTTTTCACTATTGTCATGATTACTTTTGGGGTCATTTCTCACTCATGTCCAAACAATCAAATTCTTTACAGAAAAGCTGCAGATTTGATACATCTGATTGGGCTAAACAATGTTTTTGTTTTGTAGTGTTGAAGAACGTGGAAATCTTGTAACATTTTTCAGATGCCTTTCAACTTACGCTGAGTGGTATGAACATCGTAGACGCACCTTCCTGCATTTCAAGGTAGTGTCTATCAAACTTTTATTTATTAGTACTGTATTTATTTCTTTAAGTAGTTTGCTAAGAAAAAGCATTGGAGGTGAAATTGGCATTCTTTTGCACAATATGAGAATCTTATATGTTGTGGAGAAAAGAGTAATAGCTAAAAGATTTGAGTTGTGTTCAAGGAGCAATGCCTTTGCTTGGTATTTGTAGTGATTGTTACCATACTCTTGTTGTGTTCCTCATGGGTGGAGCAAAACAGGAATGTCTGTGCCTTTTTGTGAGGGAGCAAGACAGTTTCCATTGGTATTATACTTTATTTTGATTTTTTAACAAGGCAAATGAAAAGAACATTTGTAGTCTTTGGCATATTAATGTTAATTTTGAAGGACTGAATCTGTTTCTCTTGAAGATGTGAGAGCCTATGTTTGAACAACAGTGTTTTGAGTTCTGAAGTGTTTTACTTGTATGGGAACTAAACTGTTGCTCCTCCCTAGCTAGAACATAATATTTGAACTCAGTTTTAAATTGCTGGTATTTGGCTTGTTTGTTTTGGCTTTGTACTGGTTTTAAGATAAACAATCCTTGGAGTAAAAATAGTTCAGTCTTACAGACACAAAACATCTTATATGGTACTTAATGTGAGAGGAGGATGTTTATGTGCTTAATAATTTGTGGTTTTTTAGTTCAGTTTTATTTACCTCAAGCATTTACTGTCATTAAACTCGGTGCCTTCTTTACTTCTCAGCTGGAGTATACTCCAGTGGGAACTGAATTGTTTCCTATTTTTGGAACCTTTTAAGCCTTTGAGTTCTGTGCCAAGTTAATCAGTTTCTATTATCAAATCAACCAGAATAGAGAAAACAAAGTTTTATTTTCTGGTGACATTAAAAAAATAATCCTATCCTCATCTGAGCAGTAAACTGGTGTGGTCTAATCCTGCTGGCCATTGAATAAGGGCTTTTCTTTAATCCCTCCATAGAAAAGGTTGAGCATAAAGGGCTTTATGGCTTTGTGATTGCTTTCTTTCCAAGTTTCACTTAATGGTTTCTGATCCTCGGATCAGCATCATGACAGCAGTCACTGTGGTTTTTGTGACAGTGATTCCGTAAACTGCTGGAAATATTTCTCATTTCAAAATAAAATAAAAGGAGAAAAGAGGTAGGTTTGGAGATAATTTTTACATTGTGTATTAAGCAGTTTTAAAAATATTCAGATGTTGAGTGTAAATAATGAAGGGATCTATTAATTGCTAAAAGATAAGTGAACATAAATTCACTGAAGTCATATTGCAAGTTTGTCAATATTACAGATGTTCTTTCAAAAGGTATTTTTATTTCCATGGACAAAGATGTTGTTGAGAATGGCAGTCTGGGACAATATTTAGCCAGTATGATTGACTATGTGCTTATGAAGGGATTTTTAGGACTTTTTATTTCTGCTAGCATTGCTAATCTTTTCATTTAGAAACAGAAGACATTCTCAGGTAAGAGAATTAATAAAAGGTTCAAAGGTCAACTCTGACAATTCAAATAACCAGACTGACATGGAGTTGTGTATTTGCAACTTAGTTGCTTTCACACAAATTACTGCAGAATATTGTGTATATTTTCAACATATGCATAAAATGAACAGAAATGTCCTGTCACACAACATTAAAAAATGAGTCTGTAATTTTTGTATTGATTTTTTTCTTTTCCTTTCTATCTACCTGCTCTCTTGACTGCAAATATATAGGTAGGTAACTGTACACTGTATTGGAGAGACGACTATTTGGTGGAGTCTTGGGTTTACAGCTTCTCTGCTATTCTGTTAATTAAAAGAAAATTGCCCAGGCTGTCAAGTAGAAATAGACAGTGCTCCTGAATCTCTTCTCAGAGTGTGATGTAAAAACACCAAAGGCAGATTATTTTTCCTCTCCTGCTGGTTTTGGTCCTTGAGAAGAAAGGAATAATGTAGAAGTAATTGAATACTTCAAATAATATTGAATGACAAATTAAGTAGTGCTTCAAATCGATTTTGAAGTTGTCCCTCAAGTGTTTTGTAGGGCAGGTATCACTGTATTGTCACAATAAGTATTATGGCTGCAAATGGATTTACAGCTGCAAATAATTTTGTGATTGTCTTCTGTGAGACTGAACGACTGAAACAGGTTGGCAGTGCTGGGAGAGCAGATTGTTGAAGCTGATACTGATAAACAAGAAAAAAATTCAAGTTTTATTTGAAATACAGAACAGAAATGAGTGATAGGAAAAAAATAGAATGATTTACATTCAGCTTGATATTAGTACTGTTCACACAAATAGGAGGTGAAAATCCTCCCTGCTGAAGCCTTTCTCACTTCATGTTTTGATTAGTTATCTTGCTATGGATGGGAAAAGGAAATTAAAGCACATAAGATAACTTATTGCCTGCCTGAGGCGTTCAGAAGGTACTAGTTGTCTACTTTGGTTTGCTTACAAAGTGTTGACAGCATTAATTAGTATTACTGATGATAATTAGTACGTTTCAAAAATATATACAACATTTTAATGTAAAATGAATAATGTGGCAGTGGTTAGGTTTTAGAATGTTTATGTGTGTGTATATATTACAAAACTCTGCATGTATTTGTGTATACACATATACTTGTTTTCTATAGGAGTAGTTTTGGTGATATTTACTGATCTCGTTAACACTGGAAAGAGCTTTTATGTTTTTAGTAATAATTATTTATGATGAGAATAAGATCAGAGGCCACTACTTCTGTAACTTAGGGAAAACACCTAGTTGTGTTTTCTCCATCTTAGGCATCTATCATAAGAGGGATGGGAGAACTGGTAGCTTTTATTTTCTTCTGGTATAAATTTGGCTTGAAATTGGAATGTATTTTTACATGCTTTGGACTTATTTTTAAGCTTTTACTAAAAATCTGGAAACATCAAAGTTATGACTTACTTGGAAAAATGAAAGCCAAGTATTACTGTCGGACTTGGTTTTGGTCTCAGCTGCGTTAAGACAATGGAATTTCTTGTATACCAAATAACTTAAAATGAAAAATATTGGGTATTTATGTCTTTCTTGCATAATGGGTTCTAGGCAAAAATATTTTTGTGCTGCATTTCAGAATTGCATCCTCTCTCCAGAAAGATGAACCCACAGTTGATGCTTGACAAAGTTCCTTAAAAACTGACTGAAAGTCACTTTGACCTCAGCACTGACAGAACATCAGTGTGTTCAGAATGAGGTGGGCATCAATTCCCCATGGCACAAGCACTAACAAATCAAAGCTTAGCTAAATAAGATAAATAAAACTAATACAAAATACCTTGTACAGTCTGTCCTCTAGATGTACTGATACATCATGCTTAACTATTTCTACAAAGTAGGAACCTATACTAGCTTCAAAATTAGAGTTGATGTGGCAATAGGAACTGGCATACCTTTGGCATTCACACACGTGGGTAAGTATTTGAGGGGAGAAGCAATGTCATAAATGTACCATTGTGTAGTTAAAAACATTGTGTTCCTTTATCAGTTATGTCTGGTTTGAGATAAACTGATTGTCAAGGCCTGCACACTCAATTTGTGGTTTTAATATGCTGCATGGTTTAAAGCAGTTGAATGAAATGTTTGAAGTTAACTCTGGTTTTATACTAATGATAGAATTGACTTCTTAATTTACAAGTCTGATTTAATTTTTCCCTAATGAGCAAAAGTATTGTTGTACAGGGGAAATTCTGTTTCTTCTCACTGACATGTAGCTGAAACCATACTTATTTACAAGTAAAATCATGAATTCAGCTTTGCTGTTAATTAAATTGTCACGTTTCCTGTCAAGAAAAGCTGTGGAACAAGGTTTGGTCTCCATCATTTGTTAAGAGCTGAGCTCTATTGGGTACTGTGACCACTGTATTAAAATGAGAAGCCAGTGTTGCAAAAACAACTCTTGTGAGTACAGCTCAACAAAACTTATATATTTCACTTTAAAATACCTTTTGTAAAACATACATTTATACACATTCCTACATTATTTTCAAAGCGAAATAGCAGAAGGAGATTTGACACATCCTTGAAAAGTTCTGCTTGCTATGTTGCTTGGTGAACTACACCTTAATAGGAGTTATTCTCATTTTCCACAAACCAAGTTATTAAGGAAGCTTTAAGGAACTTAAGCTTTGAGAAGTTCTGTTTCTGAGCATAACTTTCTTTTGTATACATTTTCATCCATTACACTTTTGAAGGTCAGCTGAAAAAATTTTGCTTCAGATTAAGAGACTGGTTTTGGAATTAAGATATACTTTCCTGTGTAGCTTGCTCAAAGAGGGTTTTCCATTTGCCTCAATGTAAAATTGTGGTGATTGTGCTGAGTGCTGGCAAAGAACGTGGACAAGCAGTTACTGTGTGATGGTTTTACTACATGTAAAGAGTATGTGAAGAAATAAAGGTTGAGATGTGTGTGTATATATATATTTTTACACTCTCATTAACAGAAAATATTCTGAAAGCATGAGCAACACTGTAACTACTAAATAAAGTGACTGTTTAGAAAGTTATTTCAGGGCAGAGCCACATTTCAACATCATAGAAGGTTCTGGGTCTGCAGGGAAAACAGCACTAGTGAGGGAGGGGATATGAGCCTGTAAACAGAGGAGGAAATGATGCTTTGTTACCACGTCTTGAGTTCTGGCCCGTGCAGTGACATAAGCAGGGGTTAGTAGTATGTTCCCACAGGCAGCATTCTCAGGCAGGAGAAGGCATTGACATGCTTTGCCAGGACTATGGGATTGCCTTCCATCCTTATCTCATCCATCCGTGTGCGGATGTACCGCGTGTTGTTGGACTTGCAGAAAGTGTCATCTGTGATGGTGGTGATGTTGTTGTACTGCAAAACAAAGCAATTCAATAAATAAACACACCCATGCACTTATACATACATACACCCGTATAGGCTGAAGATTTTTCACACTTTAGTTTTATTCCTCTTGTCCTCCCATTGTATTGTCATATCTGATTTGTCTATAGAATCACAGAATATGCTGAATTGGAAGGGACCCATCAGGATCATTGAGTCCAGCTTCTGATACCCCAAGAATCCTGCCATATACTTTAGATATGTAGGAATCCAGTCTTTTCAAACTGATCAGTGAGATTTGAGGTTGTTACTGATGTTTGGAATGTATTGTTGATAAAAGATTATTGCTTGTTTTTACCATTTCCTATCCTTTTACAGAAACTAATAATAAATCCTTGCATGGAGATTAGCTAACAACAACTTGGAACTTGTGGATTGTTGTACCATACAGATTAAATTGTTTTATTTGGTGGAATCTGTTTCAAAAGAGCGTGTGTGATTTGAAGAATGTAACCAATGAGGCTTTTCATAACAGAATGTGAAGGAAGTGCGTTTTGAATACCTGAAGGTGAAGAATACGCAGACTTTCTGGTAAGTTCAGAGGAACAGATTCCAGTGCGTTGTGCCCTAAGTAGAGGTAGGCCAAATTTGTGAGCTTCTGTTAAAGAGAAAGAGAAATTACTGGTGCCGTATTACTTACTTGAGGTTAAGTAATTGTGCCTGTTAGAAGACATCCATATTTTTGTCTGTTCACAAAGAAAGCCTGGAAACTGATGTAGCACAGCAAATTCTTTTGCTGTGAATGTTCAATTCTATTACATCAAAAATCTCCTAGAACAGGCCTTCTAAGTC
The DNA here is from genome assembly GCA_013399695.1 of Formicarius rufipectus. NCBI lineage: Eukaryota > Metazoa > Chordata > Aves > Passeriformes > Formicariidae > Formicarius > Formicarius rufipectus. The sequence continues at coordinate 130,673 of VXAU01005827.1, read as the reverse complement.
TTGGGAATTTTGGTGTCAGCATGTTCATTATAAAGCTTGAGACCACTATGAGGCTCCATCTTTGTTTATTAGTGTTTCTGTGGTACTCAGAACTGTGTTTGAGCCACAGATTTTTGAATTGAGTATTGATTTGCATGTAAGAGAAAGGAAGTAGGTAAGACACTTCACAGAAAATTCTTCTTTACATGAAGGAGATGAGAGAGTTCACAAAGGACTGAGCTTCCAGAGTGCCATAAAAGCTGGAAAACTTCATTTTAGTTTGTTTTTTAGATTACAAAAAACAGAAAAAAGTCATTTGAGGGTAGACTGAATAGTCTGGTTACTTATTTACTTTGGTTGCCTAAATTATTGGTTTTTCCTTACCTTGAAAGCATTTGCTTTGATTCCTCTGCTCTTGATTCTGTTTTGGTTTGCATTAAATGTTGTTAGTTTGGGAGGTAGAACAGGGAGTTTTATAAGTCGATTTTCAGCAAGAGAAAGTTCTTCCAACAACAGAAGCTTTGAGAAGGCTCCATCTTCTATCTCTTCTATCCTGTTTCCACTAAAATCAATTCTTCTCAAGGTAGCTTTACACAAAAGAAATGAAAATCTGAATATTGATTTTTTTAATTACATGGCAGGTGAAATGTATATGTCTGTATATGTTAAATGTTACACTGTTGGCTGCAGCATCTGAATTGTGATCTAAAAATGCAAATACTATTAAAATGCAGATAAAATTCACATTTGGATTTTCTCATGGTCTTAAATTGAAAAAAATAGGAAAATACTCTGGATCTTTATTTTTGTCTTAGAGACAACATAATTTCAGATATTCATAGAATTTGTCTTGCTACAGAGTGAGAGAGCTGGGAGAGATGTTCCTGGAGCATTTGAAAGAAAAGTAATGCCTGATCATTTAATATGGGCTGGGATGCGGAGCTGAATTTTATTTTTAGCAATCTCCTCTCTCCCTAATTGTTTGGGTTTATTAAGATGCTTACATGGTTCAAAGTTTTACCATCACCGTTCCTGTTCTGATAACAGCATTGGATTAACTGAGTAATGCACCTACAAATACACTACCAGGCAAACAGGAGTTCGAGCATCACTTACTGATGTCAGCAAAGTCGGAGGCTGCGATCCTCTTGATCTTGTTAAACCGTGCGTACAGATAGGCTGTTTCCTTGGGCAGGGGCGGCACCGCCTCGATGTCAATCTCCTCACAGTACACGGACCCGCTCAGGCACACACACAGCAGGCATGTGGGCAGATCTGAAACCAGAGGGGTTGGAGCAAGCACTTCACTTATGCCTCGGTGTTCAAAATAGACTTTTCTCTGGTATCTTTGAAGATTCGACTTCATTAGGTTTTTAAAACAAAGAATTATTTTCATCGTGTGCTGAAGAGATTTAACATTCTGAACTGGTTTGGGTTTTTTATTCTTTTAATCATGCATGATACCTCTATGTATACTCTCAGCTCTTACCTGAGCATGTAATGAAATACTATTAATTGACCTGAATTCAGTCTGTCTTTAATTGGCTTAGAGTATTGTGAGGACACCAATCTCTTTTCTGTGACAAGTGACCAGTGATGAACCCACGGGAATCCCCTGAAGTTGTGTCAGGGGAGCTTTAGGTTGGGTATTGGATGTTTTTCCCCCAGAGGGTGGTCAGGCACTGAACAGGCTCCCCAGGGCAGTGGTCACAGCACCGAGGCTGAGAGTGTTCAGGAAGCCTTTGGATGATACTCTGGGGGACATGGTGTGACTCTTGGGGATGGTCCTGTCCAGGGTTAAGGGTTGGACTCAATGATCCCTTTGGGTCCCTTCCAACTCAGCTGTCTGTGATTCTGTAAATATGCCAACTGCAAGTCTGTGACCATGTTAACATGTCACATTTGGAACCATTATCTAGAAAACAGAAATCCACAAGGATAAACGCCTGACAGTGCACACACTTGGCATTGTAATTGCATTGGAGCATTTCTGGCAGGTCAGATATACTCTGTGCTACTCCCAGCTGCTATTGTGTCTAAACTGATTGATAAAAAATCCTACAGGGATGATTATATAATCATCCTAGAACCACATAATGATTTGGGTTGGAAGGGAACTTAGAGAGCATCTCATTCCAGCCCCCTGCTATGGGCAGAGTTGCCTTCCAGTAGACCAGGTTGCTCAGAGCACTGTAAGACAGCCTCTGTCAGTTTTATGCTGGGGTGTTTTTATACCTGTTATTTGAAACAGAGAAGGGAAACTCAATTTTTAGTGTAGTTTAAGACCATTATGGCTTGTCCTGGTTCTCATGGATATTAGTGTAAAGTATCAGAATTTCTGCTTTGCTTTAATCTACTGTGCCAGCAATATTCAAATACATATAATTAATGTGGCTTTGAATCCAGTTTTGTCACCACTGCTATGTGCTGTACTGGGTTTTCCATATTGTGAGAGTTCTGGTTGGCTTCCTCGCTGGTCTGTCTGCAGTGCAGAGAACAGGGAGTTTGTTATCACTGCAGAGCAAAATAGGGTCTTCTACAACCAGGGAAGAGTTACAGAAGCGGATGGTCTATCCTGAGAACCCAATCCAGTAGGGATAACAGTAATACTCTTTTTTTCCTACTAGAGAGAGTGGAATGGAGATTTTGAGACTTAACTTTGTGAATATTACACTTTTTTGGACTTCAGAATACTGCCCCGTTTGTCTTTTTTGATTTAGTGTCTTGTTTGTCATATGTTAGAGTGTGGGAAATGGAAAATGATTGTCAAACAATTTTGTCACTATTAAAAAGTTTTTATACTTGTCTGGGACTAGAAGGTCTGGTGTTCTTGGAGATTTGTTCAGCTTTGGATGGGAGCTTGCTGACAGATGCTGTTTGGCAATAATTAACGTTGATTAAAACTTTGGTGTAGATTGACACGCCTCTGGTCTTGCTGAATCATCTGTTATTTTCAGAAGTTTAGGTCACAGACACACAAAATATGTGTGTCTTTTTCTCACTGCTTCATTTGGCAGAGAAACTTCATTCCTCTCATGTTTAGAAAGCTTTGTGGCTTGTTAGGAGAAATTTGTACAATGTACCTCAGAGCCTGTAGGAAACTGGCTAGTGAAGAATGTTCCTGATGTATTTTAACCATTGCCCTCCTTGCTCATCAGGTGTAAACTGAGAATCACCAGTGCCTCAAAGAAATCCAATGAAGTAGTTCAAGCACATCATATTAAGTCATCATTATGACTTCGTTAAACTGTGAAACTTTCTGAGGGGTGTATTTTGTTTTTCTTGGTTGTCTTGCCGAACTTATTTAGCTTGGGTCCATCTCAATGGCAAATATGACTGGGTAAGTCTGTAGAGATTCTTACATGCTGTTTTTTATGTATTCAGAGTTTACCAGAGAATCCTTTAAATTTTTCCAGCCTGTTCTATTGAATGTTGGAAGACTTTCCACAGGAGATATGGAAGATATTCATAAATGAAAATGTTAATTCTGTAGCCCTTGTCATCCTTTGCATGTTAGATTTTCATATTAAAATATGTTCTTAAACATGACAGTGTTCATATCAGTTCACTTACTCGTGTCCTTGGTTGGGGGTACGTCGAGCTGGCTGTCGTCCCCTTGCAGTCTCAGAGAAGTGTCAAGAGAAAGGTTTGTTCCATCCTATGTGTGAGAGTGAATGTTATTTAAAAAAAACAAAACAAAACAAAACAAAAAAAAAAAAAACCAAAAAAAAACAGCAAACAAAGAGCCATTGAGCATAACAAGGATCTTAAATAACATGTCTTTTGGAAGTGAGCTTCCTATGGCACACCTCCTATGATATTTAATTTTTAAAGTACTCTTATATGCTGGATGACTGATAGGATCTATTATCCCTCTTGCACATGAACTGTTCACTTTGAAAGGCAAGAAGGGAAAGTGCTGCTGCTAATGCTCTTTAGAACAGTAACGTCCTTCAGGAAAGAACAGTAGACATAAAATCTAAATAGAGAGAAAATACAGACTATGTGTTGGGAAGGCATATGTAAGTAAGTGATGGGTGTCCACAAACACCTGGACTTCTGAAGATAGATTTTGCACATCATGCAAAAGTGGATGGGATTCCTGTGAATGTAAGTTGTATTTTTTGTTTGTTTTGCCCAAATAATCTCAGTAAAATGGCGTTTCCTTAAAGCTATCCAAAATTCCCCGTGGAGATAGTAATTGCATCTTTTTGATTGAAGGACAGCTTAGTTTATAAATATGTTTCTTTCAGGTATTGGCTGAAATTTAGCAATTGGTTTCAATGAACTGCACTTGACTCTTTTAAGGTGTGAGCTGCTAACAGAAAGGGCCTCTTGTGATGCAGGAAATGGTAGTCAGGTTTTCACTGAATACTGTGAAAATTTGAGAATTATCTGTTATTACTATAATTATAGGATACATACAGTGGGCTATACTGTGATCTGCATGGATTAAAGTTAAGAGGGTTTTAGGTTGACTGTGACAATTGTTCTTGGCTTGAATCATTAATTTCTTCTGGTTTTTTTAATTGATAATATTTGTAGGACAGAGTAAGACAATATGTGTTTTGATGTGTGTGGCTATTGGAAGCACATGGAGGGAAGAGCATTGGATGTGGAAAATGTTTTGGTTTAAATGTGCCTAAGGATCAGGCCCTGGCTGTGCAGAAGAGCTGTTTATGCACTGCAAGTGCTCACAAGTCAACCAGTTTTAGGTTTTTAATCTCCTTACTCCCCCTTCCTTCAGGCACACAGTCCATCTGCAAGAGCAGTGTGGAAGTAATATCTTCTGAGTTACATCTGATACTTTGTTTTACTTAGTATTTAGCTGCTTGTATGTACTTTTTCTATTCTGTGAAACAAACCCCTCAGGCGTGACATATAAAGCCTGGGAAACAAATGTCTTGGCCAGCCTCTGTCATTTTGACCCCTTTCTAGCCTGTGAATCATCCATCCTTTGGCTCTTCCCTGCGTCTGCCTATCCAGGCTATGGCTTGGGTTTGGAGTGGGTTGGTTTGCTGCAGGAAAACTGAAGGACCTCAGGATGTTGGCAGCAGTTTGGCAATGCTGGGTGTGGGGAAACTGAGGGTGCCACCTCGACAGTTGTACTCCAACAGCAAGTCTTGCAGGAGGCTTCTGCACAATTATTCAGCTCCCACAGATCTGTTGGTTGGGCATGTGAACATGTGGAGGGAGCTGTGCCAGAGAGACTTCTGAGTGGTTGTGGAACAACTGCCCTTGTAGCGCTGCCATTTGTTTGGCTCACAAGGGGCGCTTTTAATGTGGTTGTATGAAAAATGTTTGCTGGCACAGGTTATGTGTATCAGGTGGAGGCTTCTAGCACAGCATCCTACTTGAGCTGTGATCTATGGAAGAGTACGGGCAGGAATTCTTTGCAGAATTCAATGTACAACGATTCTATGCCAGTGGGAAATGCCACAAAAATTAAAACCGGTTATTTGCAGCATACTGTTAAATCCACAAAATGAAAAAAATATTTGCTGGTCAGCTATAAAAATTCCTAACCATGGAGTATCGGTGCAGAAGATTGTTTGGACTATAACCACGAGTTCATTGCTTGCATATGTTAGGAATGCATGGAAGGAATATTGGCCTATTTGCATAGTTAAATTCCACCTGCCTCTTGTAGTTTATTGCACAGGCTTAATTATCCAGAGAAAACACATAACACTTTATATCTAAATACTTTAACCATCTTCAAATTTCTGCAAAATAATTGATTATCTTTATAACACACAAAGGTCTGTCAAGCTGATAGTTTGTATTCAATGAAATGAATTAATCCAGATGTGAGATCTAATTGGATGGTTCTGTTCTCTTGTGGAAATTTTCATGTTGTTAAATTGCCAAACTTTTATTCAAGACTGGGGTGGCTGTGGCTTCAAATCATCATTGTAATAAAGTTTGCTTGGCTGATGTTTTCCTTACTAGTAAACTAAAGTTCATTTGGCTTTGTTGCTCACTAACACAAATGGATTTCTTTTGATGTTTTTATTAAAAACCTTTCTAACTGTGTGTTGAAGCATGCAGTAAGGAGTTAAATCTGTCATGCAGGATAGATTCCTGACTGGGCATGCTTGAGGACATTTTTGGCATTTATTTCAGTTACAGTTAACACTTGGAATATTTGGGAGCTAGGATTTGTGCAATAAATGAATAGAAGATTTATTTGTGCACCCCATGATTTAAACTGGGAACACTGGAACTTGTATAGATGTAGTTGTTGCACATAAGGAATTAATTTATTATTTTGCAATAAAAACATTTTTTTTGGAGAATTGACCTGATGGAAATAATGACGGATTGCATTCCTAGAATTATCCTAACAGAACTGTTGGCCTTCGGAAGACCTGCAGCTTAGAGCACTGCCAGGAGGGACTTTGGTTAGTCTGTGGCACATCTGTTGGCACCATTCCCATGTAGGTATATTCCCTGTTTTTCTTTACTCAAACTACAGCAGTCATCCTAAAATGATTTAAGAAGTGTTTTCTGATGCTGTGCCTCACTGGTTAAAGTTTGCATTTTTAGTATCTTTTAAGAACTTAGTTGTGAGTGGATAATCACCTACTAGTTGAGTCATTTAAACAGTTGTCTTTTCATGGGTTTATGAAAACATGTTACTTCATCACTGTGGCAGATGTCAGATTTTAAAATACCTTGCACATTTTTAATACAAATATGTAGCTGTTTTTAGTCTAATGGAATACTGTAACTTCAGTAGAATTGGGAAAATATTAAAAAGGTATACAAAAGTGATTCTTCTACATTTGAGCTGCAGTATTTTACTCACTATCTTTTGCTGTTATCTCCATTTTCTTGTTTATCCCACTAAGTTATTGTAACAAGTACAGTTAATATTAATGGAAACCTCCTTGAATTTATCATACTTGGTTGTTGCTGCTTGGTTTGGATATGTGGTGTTTTCCTTGGCAACTTATCTTGGACAATCACTGCTGGTTTTATTTCCTGATTAGTGTTGTGTGTCCTCTTCATGTGCATTGGCTGGATCTGAAAGGGTATGTGGGGGGTTTTCAGCTGTCCCTGGCAGATCAGGCTGTGGCACTTTGTTCAGCTCTGCCCTGGTTCTGTGTCTCCAGTTTCAATGTTTAATTTAACAGGTTTGTCTGTGGAGCAGACAGCAAAAATGTTCCAAATGGACCGTTTGGGGGTGCTGGTGAGTGCCCTGAGGTGTAGCAGATATTCTTTTATCAAGACTCTCAAAGCATTAATAGTGTAGGTGACTCCTGCAGGACTAGACATTCCTTAGGAGTTCAGGGCTGCTGAACTGTTGAGTTGTAGAAAACCCAAACCACCCACTCCTGAAAAAACCAAGGCAAGAAACTTGATAGTTCAGTAAGTCAAAAGAGAAACTGTTTTATACTGGAAGGTTATGTTCAATAAAAGCACTGTTCCAAGTATTACTTTGATATAAAATAGTCATAAATACAATCACCTTCTTTGTTTTTAAGCAGACTTACTGTGCTAACACTGCTCAAACTGAGCTAATAACTAGTATATCCTATTCTTGAAACTCTTCCAATTGTAGGCATAGAACTCCAGTGAAGCTAAAATGATGCTTTAGTCTTATCTGTGAAACCCTGCCTTCTGTGGGTTTCTCAGACTGTAGCAAGCGAACTATTTTTGTGGTTTTGAGTGGCTTTCCCTGTGTCTGAACCCGTGGTATGTTTTGGTATTATTCTAAGACTTTGCCGTAAAACTCACATGCACATACATTATTCATATAATGCTAAGCAACTGAAGATATCAAAATGAAAATATAAATAAAATACCTTTATTATATCGTTGGATTGAGTTTCATAATCCTGTTGGATCAGGCTTCCCATGGAAACATCTGTATCATACTCATCAAACTGGAATGGTTCTTGCTGTAGAGGTGGTGCTGGATTTACCAAAGGTACAAACACAAACAGGAAAAAAGCAGCCTCCAAAGTCTCCATCCTTGCCTGGAACAATGTTTGTGGCTCTCACTGAGCTGGTGGAGTTCTGCTCGTGCCTGGACTATGCAGAACACTGTCTTTGGGACTGGAAATGAAAATGCAATCCGTCAAAACAATATTTAAAGCCTAGAGGACTAGTTGGCAGAGGTTTCTAACGCATAAGGAACATGGAATAACTTTTAACTCTTGATATCCTTTAATTAGACCCTATAAAAGCTGTTCTCAGCATGAGAAGAAGCTGGGAAATAACAAACAGCATTTTCCAAATAATAAGGAAATTATTATCTTAACTGCATTTGCTTGTTTCCCAGTGTTATTTTTGTTAAAAGCAAGAGGATTCTGCAAATTTTTGAAACGTGGCAACTGTGTAGGTGGACTAATTAAAACCTAAGAGGTTCAAATGCATTTTCTGTATTGTCAAAATAAGGATTTTTAAACCTAAATATTCTATAACAATGATCTGTCATAGTCTTTTACTTTACATTTAAAAGTAAATGAGAGAACTTAATACCCTCTGAGTATTTTACAGGTTGTGCACTTATCGCCTCTTCTCCTTGCCTGAAAAACAATAATCCTTGAAACATTACAAATATGCTTGTGATACTTCTTAAAATGCATCTCTATACAGCAGTTTCCCCTGGTTATTGGAACTGAGTGTTTTAAAACTTCAGGTTAAAATACCTTTAGGAAAAAAAAGTCCACCTACCTTTTTAGTGGATTTCAAGTTCTTCAGTGACTGTCTCAAAACCAGATATCCTTATCTGTAGGTTATTCTTGCCAATGCACTTTAGGTACAAATTATGAATTACATCCCAATTGTTGAAATGGATACTCTCTCAAACTTTGACAGTCTGAAAAGTACTTTCCATGGGGTAAAAATGCTCTGCCAGCATTCTCTCCCTAGGGGGAGAGGTAATATCCTGGAGCAGGGGGTTGTACTTTGCATAACATTTGTAAATGCTAAGCCTGTCTGGCTCATCCTACTTTTGGTGTTCTTTGTTCAAATGGCAGCTTTCTGCTTTGTTGTGGTCATTTATTCTTTCTATTTCCAAAGGCTTTTTCTGTAAATCAAATATTAATTGTGCAAACTTGAGGTCTCTAATAAGGCATGTGTTATCCATTTTGTTAAATGCTTTAGCTCAGAGAGAAAGCAGCTGCTTTGAGGCAAAGGTAGAGCCAAAACATACGTCTGCTGTGTTAGTCACGTTTTAGGAATAATGAAATTACAAGTTGTGTATGTTTAGAGAAGTTTCACCTACCTATGAAATGGAAACTTTTCAGACTGGAGAGTTCTGGAAAACAAAAAATACACTTTAGAACTTTGCATGTGTTGAGATTTTTAGAGAATTAGTATGCAAATGCTTCATTAATTGACTTACTGAAAAATTGACATCTCAGTAAGTACTTGCTTTGAGTAAAACTGTGTTTCAATTCTGTAGATAACTCAGTAAATGCTGTCCAGGTGTAGAATTTCCATCTGAACTATGAGCAGCAGTTTTCTGGATTTGTAATGCAGTTCTTCCTCCCTGTCCTTTTTCTCATTATGTATTTTTGGCAGTCAGCACAAATGGGAGCCACATGACCAACTTGAAAGTTTACAAAATAGCTTTTTTGAGTCTTTAAAAAGTATGTAGCAATAAAATCTAGTGGGAATATATCCAGATTTACTTTTCTCTTTCATTGTCATATTTTTGGGGGTTTTTTCCTAGACTAATATTGGGGAAAAAACATGCACCTTTTGGTTGTTTTGTTATGCTGCCGTGTCTAGAAACCAGATGTCTGTAGTAAATCTGTGAACTGGAGAGTGGCTACGGCCAGTTGCTCTTTAACTCTGCTTGTTTACAATAGTACAACTTTTTGAGCTCATTAGGATTTTTTGAAAAATATTCTTAGTTTATCTCATATGCAAATTTAACAATGTGATAGTTTGGACTTAAAGCTCTCTCTAGGATAATGGTTTTGCTCTAAAGATATAACAGATGTAAAGGGAACATGCTCAGTAATAATAGAAATTGGACTCTGAATCACCCTGGCTGCTGTTCTGCTGGAACAATAAGAACACCAGAGGTTTGGAAGTGGTTCAGTAAGTGGCAGAGTTAGTGCCATCTTACCCCATCCCTCCTGGCTTCAGGCGTGTTTCGGAAGTAAAGACACAGCTCTGCTTTGTTCTTCCTCCCTTCCAGCTGCCACCCCTCTGCCAAACATCCAGGTTAAGATTTCCTCTGGCTCTGGGGCATCCAAGTGTTTCCAATGCTTGAATGTAATCAAAGGATAATTATTCTAAGGGAAACAAGTATTAGCTATTGAAGCTGAAAGATATTTAAGATATATATTTGCTTGAAAGATATATATTTAAGATACAAAATCTTAAATGTATTTGTTATATTCTGAAATCCTTGATTTTACAGCTATGCACATGAAATATCTTGAGAATACCTTTTGTTTTCCTTATATATGAAAACTCTTTAAAATGAGTAAAAATTACTAGATGAGGCCTTGAAAATTTAGGAAGTTTTCATGCAAGAAAGCTTTTGCTTCCTTTGATCTCTAAGAAAACTTTCGAAAGAACTTCTGCAGAATATGTGAAAAGTCTGATCAGGGTCACAAGATTTTTTTGGTGCTTATTACAAAAACATTGTCATGTGTATTCCCTGCTGTTGTACAACCACTTAGAAGATACTCATGAATACTTAAAACTCATTCAAAGAGTGATATGTTAAGTAATTCACTTGGCATGATGTCAGCAAGGCCTGGCTTACAGTATAGATTTACTGCCAGTGCCAAATAAAATAGTCCTGTCCCATATTTTGTCTGCACTGTCATCCCTTGTGTCAGGAAGAAGAAAATATGTCACCAAATAATGTCAGATAAAAACATTTTTTAATTTTATTTTTCTGTATCATTTATCTGTATTTTTAACTTGCACCAGATGCTCAGATCAGCTCAAGGATAGGGATGAGACAAGTGGACAAGGAAGGGGTAGCAGTGCTTCCTTCAGCACCAATGCTGCTTTATTCCTGCTCAGAGGCACTTGAAATAACCACACTATCCAAGTCGTGTGAAATGAAGGTGTGGTTTATACGCATTGGCAGCAGGGGAGTTCACAGGAAATACCCTGGCAAGCAGAGGCTGCTTTCTAGGTACTGTTAGTGCTTGGAAATTGCATGTGTAAGTTTAATGCTTGGACTCTGGTTGCAAGGATCTATGTACTTGGAAGGTGGTTTCTGTTCCAGAAACCTTTCTAACTCACTGAGCTCGTGTCTGAAGAGGATCTTGACAATATGTTCATGGTGTGCTTTCTGATTTCCCCCAATCCCCATTTGCACCATTTTCCCCACAAAAAAACTTCCATGTGAAGTGTTGGGCATTTAAAGCAGTCTTTTTACTAATTTTGTTGACACAAAATCCTGGCTTAAATTTGAACAGTAGTCATTTCCCTACAGGTTTGTAAGGCTGTAAACTGTAGCTGAAGGTGTAAATGAAGCACACTTCTTTGCTCCTGGTAGAGGGAACCCAAGCCAGTCTAACAAAGGACACTTGCTCTCTGGATTCTGCTGCCAGAAAAGCTTCTGGGAAAAGGGTTGCATAAAGAGTAGGTGTAAAAATTGTTTCCTGAGGTTGCCTTCTATTAGGTTAGACAACTTCTGTCAGGTTTCTCCCTTTTAGGAGAAAAATAGAAGTTGGATGGGTATGGATGGCAGAGGTAGGAAAAGCATGGGAGGAGAGGAAGACAGAATAGAAGGTAACTGTCCAGACTATGTGTTACTGACTAAATCTTCTTTGACACCTGGGAAGGAATCTAGTGTTTAGTGCAGTTTATATAACAAGAGCAGGTAAAGCAAAAAAATCAAGCTGAAGGCATCCTACAGGAATTGAGGAAAGATTTTGTTTTTGTAGATTTTGTGAATTATTTGCACTGGTTGGTGTCCAGATCAGTCTATTTAACTTGTACTCCAGGTGGCCTCATATCTGCCCTGCTCAGAGCTTTAGTGTGATTAGTTCAGTTTCATTCTCACCCTTTTACTAATGCTTCAAGAAGCAACTAAAGCTATCAAGATACTCCTTATGAAATAAACCAAAGCTGAGATTTTAGAAATTTTTAAGTACTCAGGTTTGTTCTATATTTAGGCAAAGAAAGTGTATTTTTTGCAGCTGCTTAAAGACCTTGGCTTTCCTCTTGTATCATAGTCTCTAAAGGACAATATTGGCAAGTTCTACAGTTTGAGTTTGATTCATTTTTAATGTTCTTGGAAAAAAACAGTATAGATTATTGCTCAGCTGATCTGTGCTTATGGTGAACATGGGGAATCACTTATACAGAATGTTCAAAAGTCAGTCTCTTTTCCTAGCCAGAAATTTGGCTGTGACAGAAGGAGATGGAGACAAATTAGGAAAAATGTTAAAGACTTATGGCCATTTATAGACCGGGGCACAGTGCTGAATTTTCTTCTGTGTTATATTTTTGCTCCGTGAGAAAGGTAACATGATCAATATTCCTTAGCATGTCCCATGTGTGAAGTGTGATCAAACACTTCACAATGTTAACCAGCTGTTCTGCATTGGAATCATTATATTAGAAAAGGTTTTATAGAGTAAAAGTTTTTTATTGAACCAGCCTGATAACATATGCAAAAATAAGGTACAAGCAGTGAGACATGGATTTACTCTTAAAGAGAACAAAGGCATCAGATGATGTTAAAGCTAAAGACAATGTTTGTCTTTTTATTTTCCTATTTTTTAACCTTAAATAACATTTTGAGATTGCTCGATACATAATTTTTATTTTCTAATATGCAGGCCTTTTTTGCTTGACACTTGTGGCAGATTAATTCTACCTTGTAAAACTGCCCTTCTTCTCTCTTTTGTACTGCTGCATAAATGTGTGATATGAAACTTCTGTGACTCCTGCATCCCCCTCTGCTTTTTGTTGAGGTCCTGATACAGGGTGTAAAAATAGTTTTAAGGCAATTTAGGACCAGTGCTTATGCTGGGGCTGAATTCATTCTGAAAACTAAAAGTATCCCCAAGGGAGGAGGAAACAGTCTCCAGGTTTGTTCTTGAGCCCTGCACAGAAATGGGACTGAAGGCAATACTATAGAACAGTTGGGTAACATTAAAGAAAATATATTCCAAATCAGCACAGGAGGGATGTAGGAGAGTTCAGAGGTAGTATGAAATGTAGAATAATAGTCATCTCTTAGAGACAAAACCTAGAGCATTCCTAAAGAGTCAAAATGACCCAAAATGTAATGGAGATTAAATAGTTATGCATAAATACCTCCAGTATTTTTATGAAAAGCTGCAACTATTTCCAAGGCTCAGTGGATTAGATTAAGTTTAGGTCACTGTTAGGGCCACCAGCTGCAAAACAGAGACAGCTGAAAAATGACCTAGTGATTGTATGAACATCCTTTCGTATGTTTCTGATTTATAATCAGAATTTTTGAAAGCTGAAGACATTATTTCTTACATTTATGAAAAGGAAGACTCCTTTTATCAGTTACTGTGTTATAAATAAATAAAGTGCATTGTGAAAATCTTGCACAATATTAAACAGTAATCCAACTGTGGTTAACAAATATGAATGATAACTGGAGTAACAGCACTGTTCTGCTTACCCAGACCCCTCTGTGGAACACATGTTCTCCTGAACTTTGCTATACATCATCAGCTATATCCTGAAACAAAGCCAACCTACTGTAACTTATTTAAATTTCTTAGAATTCCTCCCTGAATTGGCGTTACTTCTTTAAAACAATGTTGTAATTTGTTGAGAACTGTTACTCCAGCCACAGGGGCTCTGAGACTCACTGGCCTGATAGAGATATTTTATATCAGTGTTCCTATCATCTGTTCCTTATATCATCCATAGCATCTGCTTTACTTTGTGTTTACGGCTCATCTTCGTAGCTCTGTTTTCCTTGTGTTGTACTTTTATAATAGGGGAAAGGTAGTTTATTATTTTTCCTCTATAGATGATGAATTTATGCAATGACTTATTATTATTTACTTTGCTTTTAAATTAATTAGGTTGTTAGAAATGTAAATTTTGGACAAAATGGTTTAAAGCATCAGATGATAAATGTTTGTGTAGTTCCATAACTTGCAATACTGTACATGCAATTTGGCTCACAGCAGAATAGTTCGTACTCCTGCAGCAGTACTGCAAAATGATTGCGAAATCTCTTCAATGTATTTTGGGGGGGTGAGGGAGGGGAGTTGTTTTTTTGGTTGAAAATATAGTATGTTCTGCTTTTCAGGTAGGAAATGCCTACTTTTATTACTTGCAATGATCAGATTGGGAAACTAAGGAAATTGATTCCTATCGTAAAAGTGGAATGTGAGTAAATTAAACTAAGAAAACGTGAACTGTAAACCATCTGTTTTCTATAAAGGAGTTTTTGCTAATCCACGTAACTTTTATTATAAGAATAGTGAAGCAAATATCTCAAAAACTAACCCTTACAAATATGAAATACCATCAAACAATATATTTCCACTCTTTTGAGGCTAAAGGAAGAAATGGAGACAGTTGAATTAAATTACTAAATACTGTTATTTCTCTTCCTTTATTTTGATTTTTACAATAACCTCTTGTGGCTGGTACTTCACCTGAATTACTATATGGAGACAGAGTTGTAAACCAGATTAGGCTTTGCTTCTGTGTTTTCTGACTGCTGTAAATAAACTCATTAAGCTGTTTGATGCCTGCTAGGTTTTGCTGTTACTGATGAAATAAATAACATTTTAATATGCATTTAGTTCTTAGTTTATTAATATATTTCCTTCTTAAAAACACTATGTAATATTCTGAAAATAAATACCAGAGCAAACATGAAGCAAGTATATTCTGATACCAAAATCTGGTGGTTGTGTAATTGGTTTATCCAGAGCTCCACACTTGAATGGCTGCTTTGAGTACCTGGATCAGTGTGAATGTCTGTCTGTCACAGTACACTGCAGCATGGATTATTGTAGGCATGCTGTTCCCAGATTTAGCCAGCTAGAATTTGCCTTGGAATATGACCCTAGTTGGTAATGCTTTAAAAAAAAATGTTTAAAATTCAACTATGTCAGGCACTAAGCATTTACTAGTAGTGAGGAGCAAGACCAGCATGTTACTGGGTATAGCTCAGGGTAGTGAGAGCACAGAACTGGGTGTGAAGTTAATAATAAATGTTGGTGTACAATGTCCTGTCTCCAGCAAGGGCCATAAGCAGATACTTAGGGGAGACTGGGAACAGAACAAGCACATATGCTCCTTGTCTCATCCTGTCTTCCGATGTTCTTCCATTCTCCAGTTATTTTCAGCTCAGCACTTCTGTACCTACTCAGCCTTGTCTAACAGCCTGTAATAGGTCTCTTCCAAGAAATACAGTTACTTGTCCAGTCTTCTCTTGAAACACATATAAAATTGCTTCTGTATTCACTGTGTCCTCGGTGTTCAGTTTAAAGGATGACTGTTCCCTGCTACAAACATGTTTGTCCTTGGGACACATCATTTGATGGCTCCTTGCCCCTGTACTGGAGCAGCAGATCCCCAGATCCGTGCTGTCTATCACCTCATAATTTTGTGGAGATCATCTGCATTTTCCCTGTTCCCTGAGACATCTCTTTGCTCAGCTGTTGATTCCCAGAATGCTCTGTGTTGTTTAGATAGAAACCATTCCATACCTTTGGTGGGCTCATTGTCTTTCTTGGATCCTTTTCTAATAATGACATATGTAATTACACTAACTACCTGAGGGTTTCAGAAAAAAGTGTCTAATGTTTGGATGAGCCACAGATTTATAGCAGTGTCTTGATGTTTTCTATTTCTCTGTGGTTACTCCCTACTTTTGAGTTCCCTTTTTACCACTGTTGGGCTCTAAGTTTTCATTGATCCACCTACTGAGCTACTTCAGAGTCTTACTCCTGAGTGATGTTGCTTAGGTCATGCTTTGTTAGTTACGTGAAACTATTATCTTTTTCATGGATATTACTATTCAATGGCTATTTTAACATCCTAAGGTCATTTTGGCAGTCATTCTTCATCAACCCTTAGCTCTCATTTTTATCTTGCTTCTCCGCCCAGTTTCTGTCTCTTGCAAGTATTTTAAATTGAGTAAGTTCCAGCACAGGCCCTTCGAAAAGCTCCCACCAGTGGGATTCCTCCACAGTAAGAACTGCCCATGCTTATGCTGTTTCTTATATTTTATTTGATTTTGTTCATCCTGCCACTTCTTAATCTATGACAGCTTCCTTTCCTTAACCCTTCAGAAATTTTAGTGGGCAGTTTGGACCAGAATGTCCCTTTTCCACATCCTTTGTGATTCCTTCAGAGAACTCCAAGAGATTTGCAAGGGCAGAACATCATGGCTTTTAACAGAAGCCATGCCCTGTCTTACCCAGAGCAAACTGCGTTCATATCCATGAATTCTGTGCTTTATTAGAACCTCTCATTTCTCCAAGGCAAGCAAGCCTTTAGCTCCTTGACTGGAAGAACAGTGTCCTATTTGCCACAGATGAGATATGACAGTAATAATTGAAAGAAAATTATTCTGTTTGTAATACAGTTTTCATGTTCTCTCTGGATGAGTTAAATGTAATAAGCTCTAAAGCTTTCAGTAACTGTCAGTTTGACTTGAAAATTTAAGAAATGTATATACCTAGTTGTTGCAAAATCCATATCTTTAATTCTACTTTAAAACTAAAGCTAAGCCTTGCTTCACAAATTATTTTTTAAAAGCAGGAAGTTTGTGATAAAAGTTATAATATTCATACTTTATCTGGATAGTATTTGGTTTTTAAAGCTGAGCAAGATTTAAAAAGCCTCTTTTAGATTTGCGTTTTGTGCACCATTCATTTAAAATCTGAAATAGTTGAAAGGTTCACGAAGGTTCATATACTGCATGTTTGTATTAATAAAGCTATAAAGTTATAAATATATCTGATTTTGTGTGTATACTGTACATAATTTTAATGAGTATTTAAATTAAATAATACATGTTTATACTTGTTGTTTATGAAGCCAGAGGTACTTGAGGTTAATAAATGTTATTAAATACTTTTTAAGAAAGAGGAAGACAAGGTTATATTCATGGGCTTACAATGAATCTTTATATTAATAAATCTGTCATTAGGTATTTTCAATTTCTTAATAACTGTTTACTCAAAAAACAAAATCAATGAGAATGGGCTTCAAGAAACCCCTGAAATTATAAGACAAAAAGCCAGACCTACCTGTAACTTTTTAGAAATGCTAACACAAATATTCTCACATGATATTCTGTAGCTTTTTTAGTTGTCATATACTTAAAGTACAGTGTAAAATTCGTAGTATGATGTATGGATCTATTGCTTGCCTTTGTTGTTGAAATGCTGGTGAAAATAGTGGCTCTTCCTCATGGTTAATAAAGCCTTATTAGGGGTAAAATGCTGAAAAGAGCAATAAGGTGCTTTGTAGTGTTATCTTAGCCTAGTTACCTGGATCTGTTTCTAGGCATAAGACACCAAAAAGATTTGCATAGCTCAAGGATTACATAGTACTTCAGGTTACTTAAAGCAGTTTTAATTCCACTTTGAAGCAGAATGTAGCTCATTGGTATTAGCTTTGCAAAGGAATAGTCTAAATTAATAGTTTAAACAATCAGAAATGCTTCTATTTGTACCTATTCTACTTGACTAGCAATTCTAATAAAGGGACAAAATTTCAACATTATGTTTTTATGTGTCTTCTAAAGTAACATGGGCTAAAGCACAGGTAAAACGTAAATGCTAATGATTCAGTTGTGTTAATGCACATGCTTCTCCCTAGATCCTAAGAGTCTGATGAAAGGCTGTTTGTTGTCTGTATTACTAACAAACTGAAATATCATTTGAAAGATTGTGATAGCTTAGGTACAGACAGATAAGTAAATATTATAATTCACCTTGTCAGAACACTTAAAATCATATGAGGAAGGTTTGATTTTTCTCAATTGTCCAGTTAGAAATTGGAAGAAGAAACACCTGTATTTCTGGGAGATATGGAGAAATCTTGTGGAAGTATTTTTGTGCCCTTACCCTCCTGTCCTGTTCTCTAGTATGTCTGTTTTCCTCTGCTATCAGCAGTAGGATGCAGACCTGAAGGGATTTTCGGCCTTAACTTTTTGTTTCTATTGAGTATGACATTCATTAGTATTTTAGTCATTTTGCAATTGCATCACTTTAGAACACAGTTTTTTCAGGTTGATGTTCTTCACCCAAGGGTGAGCCCATCATCAACTCAGATACATGCCAGACTTGTGTCTAATGCTCAGGTGAGTGCTCTTGGTTCCTGCTGTTAGGTTTTTTACTGTACCAATAAGAGGACATTTACCTGCCCTGAAATCCTATCTCCACACATGTATCCTAAATATCTCAGACTATCCAGTTGTTCTAGAATGGCTATGAATGACCCACGACTAAGGAAAAGTTTCCCTGTGTACTCAGTAATGATTACTTCAGTGAAAATAAGGATGAAAGTAGTTGTCTTCTGCTTCATGATCTTCTTCAGTGTCTTGATTGTGTGTCTCATGATTGTCTTCTGCTTCCTGGTATTCCTCTGGCGTTAGAAACCGCCGGAACACTGATGTTCTGAGCTGGCTTGGCTTGTTGACCGTGACATTTTGTTCTCCATAGTAGATGGTTCTGATGAGGGGGAAGCAGAAGAAGGCATAGCTGCTGATTGGGCTCGTCAGCTTGTTCTGGTCCACCCGGATGTAGGTCAGCTGATGGATGTTCAGGGGGTCGAGGGTTGGGCACATCAAAGTGACGTTTATGGCTGCGAGAGTGAGAAATAGCAATTAAAATACAGGAAGTGGTGATGTTTAAGACCTATTGCAAAAGTGAAATTTGTGTTTTGAAATTTGAAATGGAAAATATTTTTGCAGTGTGCAAGTAACATGATCCTTGTGTTTTAAATCTGTTTTGTGAATGGCAGTGTAACAATTTTGGAGTTTGCAAAGCATAAGGCTGTGGAGTAAAGAAAATATGACTACCACTACAATTTATAATTACTGTGTTATGCAAGTGAAATGTTTTGTCTGCATGTTTTTATCAATTTGCCACATCAGAAGCAATTTTCAAAGAGCTTTAGCTTGTTGAAAAATTGGTATGAATTTTTACAGATAATTGCAGATTAGGAGTAAGCTGAAAAATCAAACCCCCTCTGATTTTACCAGTTTAGTCTCAAATGACTGAGGATGTGTTTACACCCCATCCTGAAGAGGATGAGATGATATTCTCCCTGCACTCCTCCCACAACCAGTGCCAAAATCCACTAAGTTTTTTGCTTTTAAAGAATTTTAACCATCAACATACTTTCGATTTCATTGCCTTCAATATACAAATGCTGCAGACTTCTTGGAATATAGAATACTTGTTTCAATTTGTTATGTCCAAGGTTAAGTTCCAGGAGGTTGGGTAAATTAAAGGTGTTGCGTGGAATGCTCTGCAGGTTATTGTGGGACATTCTCAGAGCAATGATTTTGGGAAGTCTGTGGAAATAGTTTTCTGGAATATAAGAAATGGAGTTATTTTCAAGAGAGAGATGCATAAGTGATGATGGTAGGTCAGGAGGCATAGTCTGTAATTTGTTGTTGCATAAGTTGAGCTGCATTAAATTTTTCATGTTAGAAAAGGGTCGGTCTTTGAGTATTGAGTCATCAAGTAAGTTACTGCAAAGGTCCAGCATGGTGATGTTGGGTAATCCTTCCAAAGCATTTCCAGGCAGATGGGAAATCTTGTTGAAGCCAAGGAGGAGTCTCTCTAGAGAGCTGGGCAGTGGGGATGGAAATTCTTCTAGTTCGTTATGTTGCAAATGAAGTTGCACTAAGTTGGAAAGTTTGGCAAAAACTCCATGGTCAATCATATGGAATTTAATTTTGTTGTAGCTGAG
Source organism: Formicarius rufipectus (assembly GCA_013399695.1). NCBI lineage: Eukaryota > Metazoa > Chordata > Aves > Passeriformes > Formicariidae > Formicarius > Formicarius rufipectus. Next base: position 110,816 of record VXAU01005827.1, on the reverse strand, counting down.
GTTGATTTCCCTCACGAAGGTGACATTTGTGAACGGGGCTGCAGGCACAGCTTCGATGTTGTTGCTTTGCAGATAAAGTTGTTGGACATGACTGGGGATATTTGGTATTGTCTTCAGTTTCCGGTGGTCGCAGTACATGGACAGGGGGAAAGCTGGTGGACAAAAGCATTCCCTGGCACACTCAACTGGGAAAGGAAAGCGAGGAACCTCAGCTTGTGTGTTGGGGTTCAAATAATAGGGAATTTGGTGGTCTGGCTCATCGTATTCATCCTCAAAATCATAATCTTCATACTGACAAAGGACCAAAGCAGCCCAGAGGAGGTGAAAGACTGATTGGCTCAGAACCCCCATATTTAAATCCGTATGTTGTGACCTGTTGGTGGGCAGAAAAATTAAGTTTGAGACAGTTATAAAGTAAATTACATGTAAGTTTAAGTTTTAAAAAGCAGCAATACATAATGAAATAAGTAGAACAGTGCAAAATCTCCCAGAGGTTTTATGAAGATCAGAACTGATACCTGGGAGGAATGTTTTGTACCTTGGCTCTGGCTGAGTATATTTGATATATATTAGCATAGTATGTACTGCAAAAGCAACTGCCCTGCCGGTCTTGCAGGTCACATCTCAAAGCACTGAGTGACTAACATTGCATGAGACATTCCTAAGAACTTTAAATAGTCATGTCAGGTGAAACTTGAGAACAGGAGATGCAAGTTGGATGCACACAACCTGATAAACTGCACGCTCTGAGCTGAAAACAGAAGATCTTAAAAGCACCATTCTCTACCATCTGTAATAAACTCAGAGCTTTGTAGCTGTCTCTGTAAACAGTTTACTAACTGAAGGCTACAAATTATATGACATGCATGAATCACTCCTTACTGCAAAAATAACACAATTGGTTCATTTTATTCCTGCTTACCAAGAAAACTTACTCTCTGGAAGTCGGTGAAGTTCAAGTTGTAGAGGGCAGCAAGTTATTGTGCTGGTGAAATCATCTGAGACATAGCCTAGCACAGCTGGAGGAACAAAAGATCTGTCTAAGCCATATTTTGTGGTGAGGAGCCTTGTGGGAAGGCAACACGAAATAACAGCCTTGGCCCTTCTGATTTGCCAGTAAAATAAAAAAAAAGTGCTTTGTGCCACATCATCAGTTGCTGTGGAATCTGTGTCATAGGGCTGTGAAGCAATTTGTCCTTTTGTTAAAATCACTTCAAAATGATTTGCAAGATTCTTTCAGTGTTACCAGTTCCCATTTAAAAAAAAAAAAAAGAGAGAGAATAAGGCTTCAAAAATTATTACAGAGGTTATTAGTTCATAGTGTGGGTTCAGCAGCAGTGATTCAGTTCTGCAAAAGGTTTGTCTTCTGAGGATGAAGTTAAGAAACAGTAAAAAAATTACCTTTAGTAAAGTTGAGGGAAGGAATATACACATTTTCTATTTTATTCTTTTTCTATGTCCTGTCTCCTTCCTGCAAAGGACTTGTGCTATACAGTGCTGTCAGTGTGGTGGTGGTAAAGTTAAGGATTCACTGTAAGTCTCCAACATCTTTTTTGCTAAGTTGTGTGGAGAGAGCACAAACCTTATGAAAAGGGCAAGTATGACATAAGACAAACCATCTGCCATTGCTGCTGTAGGGTACTTAAATAAATGTGATATATGCAAAAAATGGAGGAAAAGGACAATTCTTTTGTGAAGTGGATTGAGTGTATGATTTATCCAAAACATTTAATTATGCTTTTGGTTTGGTAGAAGAATTAAGTTATTTCAAACTCTACTCATAAGAAAGAATCTGGTTCTTGAAAATGCTTCTTCAAAAGTGCCTTAGAAGTAGCATATTTTCAAAATTAATGCAGTAGTAAGTTTCTCTTTTTTTGACTTTGAGCTTCATTACTGTGATGATTTGCTCGACCTTTTCAAGTTTGTTCTTTAATGTTGAGGACAAGACTATGTTTAAGAAGATAAATTGTACATGGTTCTAACATTTGGGATATAAAGAATAGCACAAGAAGTTGTGCCCAAAATAATATTGTGGGAATTGGCAATACTGGAAGTAAACTAAAGCAGTCATTTATTCATGTAGAGAGTACAGATTAAAAGGGAGAGGCTGGAAGAGTGATATTAAAACTCCATAGTCCTTGATAAACAGTTAATAGTTGCATAGCTACGTTGTACTGCTAAACCCAGATAATGCTACACAAAAGTAATTAATTTTTGAAATAATTATAATGCATTTATAATGAGAAATTTAAAAAAAAACCCCAACACCAAACAACCAAAACAAACAAAACCAAAAACCAAAACACCACTGGATTTGTTGTGGTCAATTAGTGAAATGTTATTGGCTGCTATAAGTTTGGGTATTTTTAAAGCATGAGACAAAGAACACAGTACAGATTTTTGGAAACTTTGTTCTAGTAACGGTTCTAAACAAAACATACATAAAAATTAAAACATTTTATCTAAAAGTTAGTTTCAATTCCATACCTGTTATTTTTCTATTGTTTTCTACCACTGATTGTGTCCCAAAGTCTCTCAAGCTGTTAAGAGACCTAAAATCTCATCGTGCATTTGAAAATCCATGGTGGCAGTGCAGGAGAGTCTGTCCTTTTGAGAAACTGGTAAATCTCTTCATTTAAAGCATTTTGAGCTGCAGAAGATGATGCAGCTCTAGCCATGGGATATATTAAGATTCGGTCCCTGTTTTGTTGCATGAGCTGTCTTGGAGACAAACAAGTCTATACTTTGTGATCTTGGTCAAGTTGTGTGGTTTGATCTCCATTTTCATTTGAGTTTGAGGTGTGGTAGGAATTTCCTTACAAGGAGGATAATGAGAGGGCTAAATTTAGCATCATTCATATAAAATATATTTAAGGACATTTTTGCTATTGAATCTGTGAATTTTGTTTCAGCATTTATTTATGCAGTTGTAGTGTAAAGCAAGATGTCTATCAATGTAGCAGTCAGGGTTTGCTTCAAGATGATTTATTTTATTAAGTCAGACTTGGATGGTTCCTTTTCATAAATTAAAATCTTTGGAATTTCACCATCTCCATTAACTGCACATCAACTTAAGAGCCTTTTCTGCTTTTTCAACTTTGTTTTGGAACTGAAGGGGTAAGAAAGATGTCTGTTCTAGTATTCTATCAATTCAGGTTAGTTTAACTAGCTGAATATGGTTAACCTAACACATTTGAGGTTTTCCAATTTCAACCAAAATAGTCATAGAATGAAGTAGAGAAGATCACCAGTGGCACTGGGGTGAATGGAACTGGCCCTGATAACCAGAAGGTATAAATTACACTACTTTACCCTTGCCTTGTGTTCACTGTTTTAGATTCTTGCATTTTCTTGTGTTTGGTGGGTTTTTTCCTCTCCCTTCAAAACTTAGAATGGTCCATATGAAGCCTAGAGAAAGGAAAAAGAAAAGGTGTGTCTTAATTCTAGAGAATTAAAGGAATTCAAACGAAACCAAGCTGTTGAAATAAGAACTGAGGACTGTCTTGAGCACATGAGCTTGCTGGACTTAGAAAGTTCTTCAGCAAAGGCAATTCTCTGCTATCAAATGAAGAAAAACCTCAAGCTCAAATCTTTTAAATCCTCAGTTGACAACTCAGTAGGAATTCTGTGTTTTTTGATAAGAACTGGTGACGTTGGTTTGTTCCTCTGAGTGATTGCACAGTAGAGGAGAGAATGCACAGTCAAATATAGTGAGGAACTGTGCATGTTATCATTTGATTCCTCTTAAAGCCTGTGATCTCCTGAAGCAGGAAACAGCCTTAGGCATGTCTCATCTAGGCAGGGCTGCCCTTCAAAGTCAGACTGCATGCACAGGAGCTCTTTTCATCCCAATTTCTAGGTCTTAACTGGCAATCCCCAAATGCTGTCACACCCCCGGCAACCTGTGTGAGCCCTGTAGATGATCTGCAAAGGCACATCCTTGCTTGCCATCACCAAAAGTAACTGAGTGGTAACTGAATTGTGGCTGCTGGATTTATTTATCCTGTGCCAAATCTGAAGACTCGGTGAGTGCAGTGCATATTCATCAAATTGAGATACTCAACTGCTTGTTCCCGCAGAACCTCCAGCCCAGCCAGAGCCCTTCAGGCTTTGTGTTGTTTGCACTTTGGTGGAAAGCCATTCCAGGAGCATGTCCCTGTGTGAATATGTGCTTTTAAAGGTTATGGAAAAGGGGCCATCAAATCACACCAGCAGTCCTGCAGAGCTGAGACAAGACCTAATCTGTTTAAAAGAGCAAAGGAAGACAGAGCTGTGCCATGTGCGGGGCCTTCCTGTTGCCTCTGACCTGAACCTTGTTGTGTGGTCTCTACTCATTTCCCATTTAGTAGGTGGTATTACAAGGTCAAAACTCTGGCAACTCGTGTCTTGTGCAGCCTGTTTTAAGTGTTTTGCTTTATTTTGCTAAGAGCTCCTGGGAAGAACATGTTGAGCAACTGAAAATAGTTGAGCTTACTGACCTTGTACCGTGGAAATTAATGTAATCCCATTGGCAATTGTTGAGTAACTTCTCCTAATGAACGGTAATGCACTGAATTTTTAGAGCTGAATGCACTTGAAGCATCTCTGCATTTACAAACAAGACTTTAGGGAGCCCTGATCTCATTAGATGGTTGGTTAAACATCTGCATGAACACGTGCAATGAACAGCTGGTACTGGCAAAGCAAAATATCGAGTCTCCTGGCATGTTCAAATCTGTAGTACTGAAACCTTTTGAATTGAAGGGTGAGTGTGAGGGGTTTTGTTATGACAGTATCAGTCTGCAGCAATGGATAATTGACTTTGAAAGGCTGACAGGAGGGTTGTAACATTTTTCTGAATGTATTGTGGTGTTAGAAACTTTAGAATATTGTAATATTATAATTACAGTGTTACAATAATTAATACTACTGGACAGGGTTGCTTTTTTAAAGCAGATGGATTTTACTTTTTAGAGCAGAGGCATTTAAATAGTGCTCAGCATATAATGTTTCTACTACCATGATAACAAATAATCATAATCAGGCAAGTGTCCATGTTGCCTTCTGTCATGCTTCTGACACCTTCTTTTGTCCTGTCCTATCACTTTTTCAAGAGTGGAGTTAATGCCTGCAACTGTTTGTAGCCAAAGTATAAACATCCATAATGTTTTCCTTTTTCAAAAAGTCAGTTATTAAAAAAATCCTAACAGGGTGTTGGTTAAGGGATGGCATGAAACCTGTTTTGAGTGATTAGGTTAAATGCTGACAGAATTTAGTTGGTAGTAGTAGCTGCCTTTAAAATGTCAGTATCCTGTATGACTGCAGGACAGCTGTCCAGGACTCCCTTAATATCTTTGCCAGACATTGGCTTAGTGCTGAAACCTCTAAATGAGTCTGTGTGTTATGAGAGCAACCCCAGAGAGGGACTAGGGTAATTGTTCAGAAGGGCTAAGGGGTGAAATACATCCTGGGTTCACCCACGCTGAAATGCATGAGTGGAAGGTACTTGTTAGAAGGAGAGAACGGTTACTTTATGAGGCCATTGCACATCTAACAGATGTGTTTTCCATGCTCACATTTTCTCATCTTCTCAGGTTCCTGTGCATTCTTATTTTGGGAGGGAACTGTGGGAAGCATACACTGCCCTTTCTGTGCTAAGCTCGAGGCACTAGGAGCAGCATTCATCCATAATACACAGTGTTGCTAAGGCAAAGCATTCCTGAAACAGGAGTAATGAGATATTGCCTTACATATGTGTGCTCCAATGGAACATGCTCAAGGAAAACAGCACAGAGATTTTTAGTTAGTATGGTAAGAAACATTTTATATTTTTAAAATACTCACTGCTTGTGGCTTTATCATAAATAACAATACCAGGTTTTTATAAACAGTAACAGGTTTTTTTCCTTCCATCTGTTAGATGAAAGCACTAAGAAGGATGTTGAAGATTGGGTTTAGATCAGATTTACATTCTACTTTCCTTAAGTAAAATACTGTGGATTTGTAAATGCTACTTGTTAACTATGGTCCTGACATGACAAATAAGGGATCTCTTGGCATTTTGTTTAAGTGCTTTATGACATCTGACTGTGGTTGTGGTAGTGTGAGCTTTGAAATAAGTTTCCTTCTGCACAGCATCACAACAGATTTTGTCCTCATGTCAAATATGCCAGACATACAGGCCACTGCATAGGAGTTGTCAGGGAGAACGTTTGCTACCAGTGTAGGTGTTTGCATGGAACATAACTTCTAAAGCTACTCTGATTCTTTCATCTCAAAATTCATCATATTACGAATTAAAGAACAGCATTATGCAGTATGGGAACGTGGGGACAAAGTGCTGTACTGTTATCCTGGCATTTAATATTGCTCTGTTTCTGAAAGTTATTTGGTTTTCTCTTTCTGTTAGTAATTTTATGTGTGCAGTTAAAAGTTCTCTTTTTTGCCCTGTGAAATCCAGTATTTGGGGGAATATAAAATATTAGAAGTAATAATTTAAAGGAGGGTAACATCTAAATGGAAACTGTGTGTATTAACTTAAAATATAAATTAAAAATATTCATTCCAAAAGGTCATGTAGGCTTTAATGAAATTATTAATCTCTAGCTATTAAGCACTACGTTTTTCATGAGGAAGTAATTGCTTTTTATCACAGTATTGCTGCTGGAGAAATGAGTAGACAGTTGCTTTTATTGTTCTTGAAGAATACTAGATTATTTTCTCGTTTCCTGAATTTAAGCATCTTCTCATGAATCCTCATAATGGATAAGTGGCTTCTTTGCTTTCTTCATGATAAAAAGTTAGGCCCTTTTATTGACCCCTGAGTCACTTGTTCAGTCTGTTCATTGTTTTATGCTGGAGAAAGAAAGAAGATAGAAGAACATAGAGCTGACAGAAGAATAATAATACAGTGTCGGTATCTTCTTGGTGGCCTCAATAGGACATAAGTGTTGGTAAAATAGTATCTTCTAGAATGGCAGCCCAGTTTTCTTTTCCACAAATGAGAAACAAAGGAGTCAATGTGTTACGTGAAGAGCATTTCTGGAAGGAAAAATATTTTCATCGGTCTTTATGTCTAAAAAGCTCTTGGAAAGATACACAGGCAGAAGAATTAAGAGGCAAGTCCATGCTTGGGGCCGTGACTTGCTCCCACTCTGCCCCTCTGGAAATTTTGCATCCTTTGGCAACCTGTCAGCCAGTGATTTTTTTTCCATCCTTAACAGAGAATGTAACTCCATAATAGCTCCTGCAAATGTCATTGTGAAGAGAGAAGATGAATTTCGGTGTTGCACCCTTGACTCTGATAGAAACTTCTGTGTGGGCCGGGGGTGGTCCCCCTATAATAAACCTGGTGTGTGAATCGCTGCATTGGGGCAGAGGGGGTTGTGGACATGGGGCTGCTCCGGGGTATCCAGGCCTGTTAAATTCCCTGCTGCTGCACAGGGAGTTTGTGGCAAGACTTGGCTGTGCGAAGAAATGTGTGAGATTCTCATCAAAACTGTGTCCACAGCCCTGTGCTGCCAGGGATTTCATCGGCTTCAGATTTCTCCTGGGCAAGGAGTTGAGTCAGAAGGAATGTTCGTGCACAGGGAAGCCTGGCTGGGTGTTGTTCCCACTGCAGTCACTGCAGCACAGTGCTTAAATCCAGAGTCACACTGTTCCCTTGGACTGTTCCTATTTTGTAGGAAAAGCTGCAGCAAGTCTGTCTGTTGGCAGCATGTGCTGTTGAGCCAATCTTCTATTGGCTCACATGAGCTTGGAGAAACATCCCAACCCGGTTTAAAATATTGATTACTTTTGGAAGTCTTTTAAACATCCTGAAAACCTTTCTGTTTATTTAATACTTAACATTGTCTTCTATCTCACATGATTCATCAAGTATGGAGGATAAATCTTGCATTTATCTTAGCAGATAATTTAGTGGTATGTGATACGTGGCGTTTGGAATTAGAGTCAGATTTTCATTTACTCCAGGACTTTTCCATATGTTTCCTATTAGCAGCTTTGTCCTCAAACCTCTAGTCTCCCCAGAAAGGAGGGGGAGGGGGAAAATCCCAACACAAACCCAAAAAGCAACATTAAATTCTAAACACTGCAAGAAAAAAATAGGTTTCAGAACATGGTTTCATTATTCTTAGTTTACCATTGCTTTCATTAGCATGTTGTAGTTAATTTCTGATCAAAATGAAGTGAAAATATGAATTTTCATTTAGTTCCTTTTGCCTGTTGTGATGTACAGTAGTTTTTCTGGATAAATACTTTTAACTGGGAATCGAATTAATATGGTGCATAGTTTAATGTTGGTAATTGCTGTCTTCCAGAGACAACAGCAATTTCTTCTTAGGACGGGGTAAATGCTTTTTGAACTTACAATAACTGATGCAAAAATTGCTTAAGAACGAAGTTGTATCAGATTTGCTGTACATACACTGGTTTAGGTGGCTGGAATGTCTTGCCACTTTATCAAACCCGTATGAATGGTTAAAAAATTGCATATCTTAGTTTATATACTTTTTTCTAATGGTCTGGTCTGAGTCATTTCCCTCAGTTTTGGGAAACGCAGGTGCAGGAATTCATGATGAAATACTCATGTGAAACATTTTGGAAGTTTCCACTATGTTGAAAATAACCAGGCTTTCCCTTCTTGATTTCTTAAAGAAAGGAATCCTTTATTTTTGTCACTTATTTCTCCTGGTATCTTTTAATCGTCTCTGCCAATTAGAACTAAATTTGACACAGTATAGAGGGCAATATTTATGTACTTGTTATTAATTTGTTAGGAATAGGAAAACAGCAGCTGGGCAGAGGGAAGTCCTCCAAAGAGGTCCTTCAGCTGAGGAAGGGACAGCTACAAACCTCCGGCTTGGAGTGAGCAGCCAGGCAGAAGAGGGAACAGAGCTGTTGAGTAACATCTTGGCAGCCACACAAGTGGTCTGGTGTGATGTAGAGACCAGCTGGAAGGACCTGAGGTTTGTACAACTCAAATCCATAGGAATCCTGGCTTTTTTAGCTTCTTTGTTCATGGAATAAATTAATGTCAGCAACTCTGGGAGTGAAGAGGTTGCCCTTACCCTTCTGAAGCAGCCCAGGATACTCTTGGCTGTCTTGCCGCAGGGACACATTGCTGGCTCATGTTCAACTCATCCCCCAGGACTCCCCAGTCCTTCCCTGCAAAGCTGCTTTCCAGGCTATCCAGCAGCAACCAGTGCATGAGGTTATTCCTCACCAGGTACAAGACTTTGGCCTTCCCTTTGCACAAGTTCCTGTTGGCCATTTCTCCAGCAGCATGAGCCCAGAGGGCCACGTCACAGCCCTTGCACTTCTGGGTCATCAGTGACCTTGCTGAGGGTGACCTGCCCTGTCACCCAGGGCACGGTGGGCACTTGTGTTCAGTTTGCCTGATACATTGGATTCCTGCAGGTTTTATGCTGGGCAGAGGAGAAAGGTTCTGTTAATCCTGGGAAAAAAAAGGAAATAAAATCAACACTTTTTCACTTTCTTTAACTTGTTTAGCAGCAAGAGAAAGTACTTGGGTAATCTGTGGATTTCATGTTGTTAGTGTGTGGGCAACCAGTTGATTCTGAAGCCTTATGTTGAACCTAGGGATACACTGTTGTGAAGGATATAAAGAAGGTTCAGGGTATGAGGTGGAATTGGATTTTGTGATGGGTGATTAAGGGTTGTTGTGGCATAGGTATCTATGAAACTATTCTCCTTTAAGTGTCTTCCTTGCAGAGCAAACATGTCTCAAACTGAAGTGGTATGATGGGTCAAAAATTTTGTTTGGTTTGTTTGGCTTTTCAATGTGGATATGAAAAAAATCCATGTATATTTTCATTTACTTATGTTCTTGTCACAGCTGATGGTGCAATTTAAAATCATAATTTGATTGTGTCTTATGAAGTTTGCTGTTTTAAGTTTGCTAATGCATTTTGTTTGTATTGCTGTGTTTGAAGTACTGCATTAAGTATGTTGATACTGAGCAAAGAGACAGGGAGACGACCTGGAAAGATGAGATTAATTAACCCCTTGGTAAATCAGTGGTTTAGAGGAAGACATAGAACTCGGTGTTTAGAAGTGCTCAAATAGTACTCTAGTACTCAAACAGGCCACTCTGCTCAGTATTTGTGATATTTAGTGAGCTCTCACTGTGCAGTAACAGCCTCTGTTATTTATTCCTTGGAATGCTTTTCCTTTCTATTGGTAATAACAGGCTGCCATCCTCTGGTGAGATTTGTTCCCTGTCTTGGAGGGACCTGGCAGCTTTTCAGAAGAGAGAAGCCCTTTCAAGTTTGGAAAGCTTAGATGGAATGAATATTAATTCCTTATTAGAGGACTGTAGTAACTTGTACAAGGAATAAGTAATAAGAAAAGACTCTTAGAAGGGTTTGTATCAGATCTCTCTCCCTCCTTCCTTTTCCTGTAACACTTGTGCAGAGCATAAAGGTGGAGTTGATTTCTTGCCAGAGTTTCTCCCCATCCTCTGGTACTCTGAGCTGCCTTGTTCTGTGGGAAGACCATTGAACAACCAGTGTGTTGTCATGGGTTAGTTACTCTTCTGTTAATTGCATTGCTGTCCATGTTTAGAAACCATTGCTGGGACTGCATAAAGTGCATTTTCCATTGCAATGTTTGAGCATTATTGTGACACCCACCTGGGTCTGTGGCAAAGGCTGCCAAAGATGCAAGGTGTGTTAATTATTAGTTATTACCCACAAATACCAGCTGAAGAGTGATAGCTGAAAATCAGGGAGGGTATTCCAACATGTTTGTTTCTCTTAAGTGACAAACATCCTATCAATTTATGATGTGATATAGCAAGATGCTCCTTTTCTCTGAAACTTTATCCTACAGGAGAGAGTTAAAATGAACCACTTGATGCTTTCCTGCTGAAATGCAGAGTTGCCAATGTAGTTTAAGTCACAGATGAAGTTTTTTAAACTACCAAGCTGGCTGAATTTGTCCTGAGCATGGTGCAAAGCTGAGCAGTTGATAAAATCCTTTGGAGATGATTTGTGAAGTGTGAGGGTAGAAGCAGTTTCTTGTTGAAATATCCATGGACACTGACTTAGAAAGGGTTTCTCAGTCTGAATGTGGGTGAAGAAGAGAGAGTGAGAAGACAGGAAAGTTTTTAAGGCTTTGGAAGGCTGAGATCTAGACTATGTGGTGGTCTTCTACCTCTAAGGACTTTGCTACGTTTTTCCAAAGTTTTCCTCTTAACCTGGGAGTTCCACAGTGGACCTCAATATTGCTCCTGTAAAGGCTCCATGGGTTTAGAAAGCTCTGGGTTGCAGGGTTCCTATTGTCCATTGCTTAAACCCCAGTTAGATAAGGAATTGTTTACTTTCTCAGTTGTTTTTTAACCCTATGACTGAATTAGTATAGAATAATCTACTGCGTGACACTGAGTTTATTCTTTCAGTTAAGCTACAGAGTTTGAACCAGAATTTTTCTATGTTTTCATTGCTGAAATGACATAGTTAGTATTGCACAAGTGTTTAAGAATGCACTTAAACTGATGATTCATATAGGTGTAATGATTTTTCCCTTATATATTCTATTTACTAGCATTTTACTTTTTGTTGTGCTTTAAACTGAAGATGTGGCTGAAGTCCACCTTTATCCCACTTACTCTTATCTATAAAGTAAATAAAAATTTGGAAACTTTCATCCATATTTCCTCCTTCACTTTCTTTAGGATTTATTTACTTTTTCTTCCATATCACTACTTGGCCACCCTTTTCCTCTGGAGGTCACTCAAATCCATTGGTTATTTTCTGGTTACCTACAACTTTTCCTGACTCATCCTTTATTTGCCTTTTTGATAGTAAACTTTATAAGAGGTGAACCTTTTGTGAAACACTCGAGAACTTCAACATTTTAGCTGTTACTAGATAAGAATGGGCATTTATTTCAAACCTTCACTTTCTCCTTGCACAGCTGGTTGTTGCTGATCAAACCTTGTCTCTCTGGGATGGGGTTATAAGCTGTTTGTGGTTCCACAAGGCAGGTGGCCTGTTGTTAAGGGAAGGCTGGGAAATGCACTCCTTAGAAACATCTCCAGAAGCCAGGAACAGAAGGATTCTTGGTGATCTTCAGATTCAGGGGTTTGTGTTTGGTTTAGTGTTTCATTTTTATTCTGCCTTGAAGTGCTGTACAGAATTTCTGTTTGCAGAAATCATTTTCCAGTAAAGTCCTTCCCTGGTGTGATCTCCCTCCTATCTGCATATGGCTTTGGGGCTCAGCAGCCTAGCAGATGGAAAAAAAATCAGATATTAGACCTGATGTTTACTGCATAATGTATTTAGGAAGGTGGTTGGAGAGGCTTGAGATTGGGAATTGATTGATTTCTTTGTATTTTCTTCTCTAATTAGTCTGTGCATTTCCCTTAAATGCTTCAAATACAGCACTGGGTTTTTACCTTTGTGCAGAACAGCAGTGACAAATGATCTACCAGGTGTGTGGATTTGGGAAAAGGAAGACCAGAGGGAATACCCAGAGAAGAGTTAGGAGGGTGCTTCATTGTAATCTTTGAATGTTTTGACATGAGCTGTCATGCAATCCAGTATACAAATGCAGGTATTCTATAAGTTTATTTAATTTATTTTGAATCCCAATAGCAAATATACACTAAATATATAAAATACCCATTTTATACAGTACTGTCAGTATTGAGAATTCTGTGGCTGCCCTGCACAGGGAGGGCAGGGCAGTGAGTTCCAGCTGCTGGCGGTCGGCAGTTGTAAGGTGCTTACACTGGGAGGGATTCGTAACCCGTGTGGTGTCAGGATATGAAAGAGGAGAAAATAACATGAAAACACGATTACAGTTGTTACAGATAAAAGAAAATTCCTATCAAGCTTGAAGCATATGATTAATCTTGAATCCTACTTTTTAATGTTCAGACTGCATCAATTTCTATGGGTAGTAAAAAGTCGAAGGACATTTTCCTCTTAAAGTTGCAAGAAAAAATTGCCAAAAACTTTCAAAGGCTTTTTGTCTGATCTGGAACCTGCCTTTATCTCACTTAACAGGTTATAAAAATAGATTCTAGTTTAGACACAGCAATCTGATAATACCATGCCTTTTAATTGCATCTTTGCCCATTGTCAAAAATGGCACAAGAAGTTGTCCTTGAAATCTGATGTTTTTTTGGCAACTTTTCTTACAATACTTTGGGAGTGGGAAAAGGCCCTTACTGAGGGCCACATGATTTTTAGAATTTATTTGAAAGAAGAATATGTTAAAACTACATGATTTAAGGAAGGAATTTAGCATCTACAATAGGAAACATCAAATACAGTTTCCAGTTCCACTTCCTGTAAGATATAAAGACTTTAGTTTAAATTATTCAAATGTAGATCGAACATTGTCAAATAATACAATGGATCCTCCTGAACATATTGTTTCTAATTCGTTACCTCTGACGTAGCAAATACTTTGTAAACGGTTAAATAGTGTAAAATTAGCACTTTCCTGCAAATTTCAAGTATTGTAGAACTGCTTTGGCCAAGTTGCTTTGGGAATGCCCAGCGTGGGGGTCACTTGAGGAAGTTCCCGAGCTGCACGCTGTTCCTGGCTACGATGCAGCGGAAGGTGGAGGGCTGGACCTCCTGGTACTTGACGGGGTTGTTGAAGAGGCTGATGCCACTGTACAGAGCCTTCTTCTTCCTTCGGCCCGAGGGGCAGAAATCGTTCACTCCCAGTTTGCTAATGTGGTTGGAATGAAGGAACACTACCTGCAGGGTGGAAACAGAATAAAACAGAACAAAATACAGCAGTTAGTGTGTAAACGGGGGTTTGAGCACACGGGTTTGCTGCAGGATCAGTTCCATGCAGACCTCGGGAGGAGCAGGAGTTAAAAATCTGTGTTAAAGGGGTTTTTAAAGTCTTTCTCCTGCCACAGTCTCTTCCACAAAGAAAAGTCATTGGAGTTTAATCGATGTGTTCTCAGAGTAATTGGACTCTATTCTTAAGGAGCTTTGTCTTAAAGTGCAATTTTATGTTCTTGTGTAGTAGGAATTATAATGATGCAGTATTATATTTCCCATAATCTCCCAGATTATATCTCCCATAATGCAGATCTTCAGGAATTTAATGGATTTCATGAAGCAGACTCGAGAACTGGGAGAGGTTTGTTGGTATAGTTATAGGAACATACCAGGCCAGTACTGACATAGCTTAAATTAGTACATAAAAGGGCTTGTAACAGTAAAGTTTAGAATTTAAGTGAAATAATATACAGCAACAAAATAATTCTTTATATATCTCATTTTACATTATGCTGTAAATTGATATTTGGGATTGGTTGGTTGTTTATATATATATAGTGCTGTATTTGTCTCAAAGTATTTTCCTTTATTTGGAAGTGAAATGAGAAGTGGAAAGAAATGAAATTCAAGAGAAAAGCCTTTGCCAAATAGCTTATTGTGTGCTCTGTCACTTGTGCATCTCTTCATGTGTCCCCAAGCTTTGTTCAGCTCAGGATCCCAAGGTTTATGTAATCTTATAAAACATATATTGTTTTAATTGCAATTCCAAAATTCAGGATATAGTGTTTTGGAAGCACTTTCTTGCCAAATCTATCTGGTTCTGAATACAAATTTTTAAATATTATCATTTTATCCTTATAAATAGTTTACTTTGGATTTAAGACTTTTTGGTGTGGGAGTGGAAAAATTTCCACTCTGTGTTGCTAATATGGAAACTATGATAAATCTGTAACAAACTTTCTGAAAACATTTTCTGGGTGTAGCACATTGTTGTCCTTATTTTTTCCCCTGTAAAGTAGTCCTGCTGTTTGATTTTATTTCTTTGATACGCATATGTGATTTCAGATTTTCCTGGTTAGGAGGGTCAAGTCAAAATATATGTGACAACTAGTTATGCCTTTTGGTTGTGCCCTGATCACTGTGTCAGGGTGGAAGTCAAACAACTCGAAACCACTGAAGCTTTCAGTTCAGTTCAGTGTATGACCTGCAGGTATTTCAGTTCGGGTAATCCAGGAGGAACCTTCTTCAGCTTATTTTTTTCCAGGTGGATTTCACGTATACTTGGGATGCTGGCAAAACTTCCGTTTTCCACATCTTTGATTTTATTATTCCCAAGGCCCAGCCTAGAAATAGTACAAGGAACATTTAAATAAAGAATAGTTGAGATTCACAACAGCACTGAAGAGCATATTTTATTTTTTACTATTGAAATACACAGCAATAAACACAGGGAAGAAAAGAATTGGGGAAGGATGATGAAATCTCACCTCTGATAGGAAAAACCACATAACTGATCTAACAAATATTTTTTACTTCTTAATTTAATCTCCACTTTAAGGAGATTAGCTTTCAGCTGATCTCAGTCTGATGTGAGCAGTTGTTCAATTTTGCCTGCAGTCTTTCTAATTATAGTGGCAAAAGTTTAAAAGATGAACATCTATCAAGCTGCCTGTGAAATAAATCATACCCTTTTATCAAGCAGTAAAGCTGCAAAGTATAGTCACAGTAGTAAAAAGGGCTGTTCTAAGAAGTAGCCAAGTAGTAAGCCTTGTAAATAAAGGGTTTTTCAATATATAGCTTATTTGAAAAATATGAAGGTTTTTCCTAAGCAGGACTACCTTCTTTCCTGCTTTCATGTTTTCCTTAGTTAGATTTCTTGCTGTAAGACTTCAACCTACGTTGCTGGGAAGGTGTTTTAGGAGGTGGAGGAACAGGTGATATTGCTTTTTCTGCCCATCCCACTGTCCCTTTTCTCTCCATTCCTTCCTGATTTCTTCAGAAAGTGAAGTTTATATCTAAAGCCATTTCCTCTTTGAAAATAGTTTCTATCACCTAATCCAAAACTTGGTGCTGGTTGGCTATATTTTCAATGTTCTTAACTGAGCTTCCCAGAGAGACCTCCCTTCTCTGGTCCTACATCACTGATACATTCCTCACAAACAGGCAATTTTCTGTAAACCCCATCACGATTGGGAACGCTTATCAAATTGTTTCCTTTTCCAGCTACTGTATATATGAGAAAAAATTTATAAGAATGGTAAGAATTTATAATTGTTGTATTTTGTAATCACCTGCTGTTCTTACCCTACTTTTCTGTTGGAAGCTGCTGGCAAAACAAGGCTAATGTGGTTTTCTGGGTTTGTTTGGTTTTTTAAGCTTGGACTTCTGAAAGCAGTTCTTTCTAAAACACAACTTTTAATTCTCTTTTCTCCCATTAACAAGAGAAGTCTCAAATAAGAGATGCTGCCAGGTGTGACGTTTTATCAAATAAAAACATTCTGGATGGAAAAGTTACCTTTGAAGATCTTTGTAACGATTAAAATCCTCCAGTTCGATTCCTGTGATCTTATTGTCGTCTAAATGAAGCTCCAGTAGACTGGAGGGCAAACCTGATGAAAAACAAATGCACAGTGTGAGAAAAATGAGCCGACTCAATTTTTTGTTGGAATATTTCTTATATTCCAGACAGCTTTCTTTCCTTTGTGTTTAGAATGTGTGAGGAATCCTGGGGAGGTTGTCTGAATCAGATAAATGGGTACTAGATACAAGTATGTTAATTTTTAAAAAATCGACTTCATTTAGTTGAAAATTGTTTGGGTTTTTTTTAAGTAAGATGTGAAAGTGCATATACTAATTTTAAGATTTCAGTTTCAGAATTTTGTATTTTTCCTGGCTTCTTTGGTAACAGTTCTGATGTACTTCTGATTAACTTGTCAAAGATGTAACCTGTGTTACGTGCAGCTCTCTCAGAGCTGACAGTCAAACCTCTATTCCTGTGCAGCCAGGGAGGGATTTTTGAAGACCTGTAATTTTTTCCTCCATGGGGTAAAAATTGTGCTGCTTCAGCTGCTGAGATTGATCTGGGAGAAAAGCTTTGGGAATCCTTAGCTAAATGAGATGTTTAATAGGCACTTTCCTGTGCCAGAATATTTTCTCTTGTGTTTCCAAAAACTCCAGATCCACAACTGCCAATGAATGGAGCAGGAGGTGGTGAATCCTTCCACTGCATCCTTTTAGCGAAGGCAAAGAAAGATCATCACAAGTTTTAATTTCTCTTTGCTGATCTTAGGCTCAGTGTTACAACCTCTGTCTAGATGGCACCCAACACCATGGACTGGGAGAGCCTACAGGAATGTGCTGCTTCCCAGCCTGCCTGGGTTCCAGCTGGCACTCTACACTGTGTGTGTGTTTTTGGGTCCTCTGCCAGTTTGCATTCCAGCTCACAGCTCCACGTGCTGCCAGTGTGCAAGCCACAACATCAAGAGGAAAGAGCACCCACCTGTCCTTTGCAGAGCTTAGGTGCATTTTACAAGCTGTATTTTTTTAATCTTTGTGCCATTATAACATTTGCAGACAGTCCTAGTTCCCACTTTTGGTAAATGAGTTCACCAAGAAACACTGTTTGGTTTTGATTTGTTTGTGTGTCTGACATACTGGACCTCATGCTGGGTTCCCTTATTGAAGATTTCGCTATAACAGAGACAATACTGGAGTAATTTTATGTATAGTTTTTTGTGCTAAGTGACAGGGATGACATTATGATGATACTAGAAGAGTGTTTTGGGGTATTTTTGTGTTAGGGAGTGTTACCAAAGGCAGTCAGGTTAGTTTCTGATCTTAAAGTTATCTGAACAATTGGGGTAAGTTGGTTTTATTTGTTGTTTTGGGGGTTTTTTTGGTGTTTGCTTCTACAGGGATGCTTCTGCATATATGTGTATGTATATCTATATATGTGCATACAGGCGGAGATTAAGTGTAATAAGAAACAAGTTCTTTATCTGAATGATCCAAAATAAATAGAGGTCAACATTTCATTTCCCTGTAAGTTAAAGCATGATGTAACACACAGTGTTATGCTTTGTCTCCTTCCTTTTTCTCTTAACTAGCAGTTTTGAGCAGTTAAAAGTCACAATAATTTGGTTAAATACTACCCTGACCTACAGAAAATGCAGGTGGAGTGTTGTACTGAATTCCTTCATGCTACTTTTGTGTGTGTGGAGGTCAGTCAGTTCTCAAGTTAGTGTTTTAATTTATTGCTACCTCCAAGTCACAAGTTCTTTTTTTTTTTTTTGTATGAGTGATTTGATTTTTTTAGTTTGTTGTGTTGAATTTAATTAAATGCTAATATTAAGTTTTACTTAGAAAAACACTATCAAAATATGTATAAAATGCCATCTTGGGGTTTGCATTAAGGTAGTTATATTTATTGTATAACATATTTGAGCTACAGAGTGACTTGAAACATTAAAAATTCAAATTAGAAAGCACAGAGCTGCACTTTAAATCCATAAAGGAAGTGGGAATTTTCTATTCCTTCTGACCCCAGATCAAGTACCAGGGGGTTTATCCTTTCTTTGTAAGGGTTTTTGAGAGTCTGATGGGTGTAAGATGTGAAGTGACCTTTTATTATTAATTTCTTTGCATTGTTGCTCCCTAGAGGAGTCTCTGGATGACCGTGAGAGGAGAAGATCCTCTGGCAGGGGAAAGGCAGGAGAGGGAGCTGTGTACACTGTGTATTCCACTCTTGGGATGTGGAATGGGCTGCTAACTTCAAAAACAAAAATAAGGCAGGAGGTGGTTTGGTCGTAATGAAAACACAAAAAAAGGATTTATGAGCTTAATAGTCATGTGGATGTTAAAGCATTTTATTTAGGAGTATACTGGTATAAGGAAAGCAGAAAAAGCAAAGCCTACCTTTAGGAATGGAAGTTAACTTGGCTTCTGCAATTCTTATATGATAGATATTTACTCCTTCAAAAGCCCCAGGCTCTATTCCATCATTGTTCAGGGGATTTGCACTCATTTCTATCCAAGGAGGAAAAAGAAAAGCATTTATGGTGTAGGAATTTTGTGAATTAATTTTATTTTTGATTTCTGGTGTTCTAAGCATGAATTAATGTTTAGCTTGGACTACCCATTCTGAGGGGTGGCAGTCACAGCTCTTGGGGAATTAACTTGTATAACTTGGCTTGTAGGGTTACACAAACCTTTACTTATGTAGCAACTTTTCAGAGGATTTAAATTGGGAAAGGTATTTCCCACAACATGGGTATCTCTTTGAGAGGAAACTGTACATTGGGCTGAAAATTCTATATAGTAGACATTTTTAATAAAGGCATTTTCTGTTCTACTTAGCTGGACTCACCTAAAACATGTAGAGACTTCATTCCTTTAAATACATCCTTGGGGATTTTCTTAACCTTATTAGCATGAATTCTGAGCTCAGCCAAAGTCCTGGGTAGGTTTGGTGGAATCTCAGTCAGCTGATTGTGGGACAAATAAAGTCGTCGGAGCCTCTTCGTGGATTCAAAGGCTTTGGGATGGATCTTGTATATTTTATTGTTGTTCAAAGCCAGTGCCTGTGAGACATGGGAAGAGCAGTGGAAAGATTTCTTTATACAGGGACGTTATGATAATAAATTTTAAGTTGTGAATTTGATATATAATTCAGTATTTTAAATATTTTTCCATCATACCCAACTTTAGCACTTTATGTACACTGTGGGCATTTCAGTTGATTGTGAAAAACAAAATAGCAGCTGAAAGCTGGAGCATCAGCTAGTAAACTAGTCAGATTTGACAAAGTGCCAGTGGATCATAAGAACTGGCAAAACAATATGTTTGTATTCAAATAATTTATGGGATTGTATGGTGGTTTATACTTTGTTGATGTTTCTTAATGCAGACAAATTCTCAAAACTGAGGACTTTCAGAATAACTCAGCGAAATCAAAGTCAAGCTTTTAATCTGTATTTCTTAGATATTAATGTTTCATGACACATGAGTTTTTCTTATTTATCATAATTTTCCAACTTCTGTGAATTTAAGTCTCTTCTGTACTGTGCACTAATCCTTTTTGGGGCAGTCTTTTGTTCCTCTTTGCTATGTGTTATCAGAGAACTTGTAATGAGCTACTACAGACAACAAAATATGAATTTATTTTTCTGCCAAAGCACATCTGTTTTTCCGTACTCAGACTACTTATTTTTGTTCCTTTTTTACTTCTTGGAGCTGTTGGTACATCAGCTTCCCTCAGAAACTGGGGGGGAAGTAGACCAAACCAGAATTAATCTTTTTTTCCTGAAAAAAAATTAGGTTAGCTTAAGGAAATAAACAGGAAATGCTCCTTCCTAATCCAAGCTGCCATCTGTGCCTTTGCTAAGTAGACTCCAGGACTCAGCCAAGTTGTACAAAGTAAACTTTGCTCTCAGTAAAAATGTTGTCAGGCCTTGCCAGAAATGAACTGAGATGAAAATGCAGAGCAGCTCAGTTATCGCATAATGAAGTGGTGACTGATATATAATGTGGTGATTGCTGATGGACTCCAGTGACTTCCTCAGTCACTGGACATTAGTTCCTATAAAATGTTTTATGCAGAATGTAAACCACAGTTTGTGTTTACCCCTCCCTTGGTAAGGCCATTCTGTACCCAGACCTGAGACAAGGGGAATGGGAAACTCTTTGTTGCCACCTAGGAATTTATGACATTCCTATTTTTCTTGTCTTAGCTTAAGATATAATACTTAACAAGCTCATTCATAAACACTTAGATCTGGTAAATTTTCACATCTTGCTCAGAAATCAAACATTATTGAAATGATTTGTTTTATAGAATTATAGAATCCCAGAATTATTTAGATTGGAAGGGACCTTAAAGATCATCTTGTGCCAATCCTCTGCAATGGGCAAGGGCACCTCCCACTCTCCCAGGTTGCTCCAAGCCCCATCCAACCTGGCCTTGGATACTTCCAGGGATGGGGCAGCCACAGCTTCTCTGGGCAACCTGTGCCTACCCACCCTCAGAAGGAAGAATTTCTTCCTAATTTGTTAGAAAAGTTCCATATGTTAGTTTATTGTGTGTTTCATGTCTTTATAATGGTGAGTAGACTGTTGTTAATTTGCTGTAAATGATGGGATAGATTTGTCATTTTTACAGTGAGAATTTTAAATTTGTCACTCTTTGTTCATATTGAATTCTAGATAAAAATTCTAAAGCAGATTGAATCTACCTTTCCAGTCCTCAGAGATTATCTTATTTTCTTTACATCATAAAAAAGTATTCTGTACTGCAAATATCTGGATTTATCAGTTCCAATGATACTTGTTTCAAAGCCTGTCTCTCTGGACATGTGTGAGTGTGTTAAAAATTCAGTAGTAATTTCAGTAACTGGTATTGGTCTGTTTTCAGGTCAACAGGATTTGTAACAAGTTTCAGTGCTATATATGTTAGCTGTTTATTTTATGTTTTTCAAAATACCCTCAGAAAGCATCATTCTCATTCTCCTGTGAGATTAAGTTCTTTCTGCCATTTTCCAGCTAAGCTGATAAAGAAGGAGATTTTTATCTTGTCTTGCAGTCTTTAAAATGTAAGGAATGTTTGTGTACATGCCAAAGACTGAAAAGTCTTAAGAATCTTTTTGGTGAGATGCATATGGTACATTTTCTGGGTGTTGTATAAAGTAGTTCTTGCAACTCAAGAGGTATTTACTCCTTGCTATGTAGGAACAGTCAAATATGGAAGCCTTAGGCTGCATTTTTATCTCTACTATTGGAGAAGGAACTCCTTCAGATTCCTAAGTAAGATTTCAAGCTTGGGAAAGAGGCTTACATAGAGTGATGTGAGTCCTTGGAGATCCTTTTCCTTGACCTCTTTAATTTTGTTGTTCTGAAGGTCTATCATCCGAGTGTCTGGGGGGATGTTGCGAGGAATTGATGTCAAGCCTGTATAAGTGGCATAAACAGAAACATTTTGTGCCTGTATGTAAGTCCAAAGAAATGAACTGCTAAATAGTAAAACACAGTAAGACTGTTGATGATTATAGTGGAAAAGAAAATATGAACCACCATAAAGCAAAGGGCAGAAAGGAATTTTTGACAATGACAGTAACTAATGATGTAAGAATGTACCACAAATGTGTGGGGGACTGCTTCTGCCTCTGACCAGGAAAACTTGAATGGGGGGTGCTTGTTGCAGGTTCTCTGCATCTGGGGAATAATCCTCAGAGCACAGGTTGTCCTCCAGGGAAACTGCTGCAGACCCTGAAGGCTGTAGCCCTCAGAGGATCCAGGGTGGTGGTTCCCTGCTGGGACCAGGGCTGTGGCTTTAGGGAGTTTCTACTCAGACCTCTGCACTGCTCCATCCATCACTGTTGGTTGCCTAAAGAGCCACACAGTGAAAGGCAGGGCTGAGAGACATGGACAAAGGATGGTCTCCACTGACATTCTTTCAGGGCTATGAATTCCCCAATCCAGGTCTCTGTTCCATTACAAACTCACTGCAGTTCAGGCATTCTCAGGTCCCGAGTCAGCACAAAAGCCTTAGCAGGGATAGTAACTTCCTTTTCAGTCAAATGCTGATGCATGAAATGCTGTCCAGTTTATTAGCAGTTATTCCATAATTAATAGGTTGCAGTTAAAGATGAAATCTACTAATGTGGTTTTTTCCTGCGTGTGAACTTGTGTAAAGTGGTGTGCAATCTGTCGACCAGATGCCATAACTACAGTTGGCTGCTGTCAGCAAAAGTTTATTTGGATTCTTTAAGAATGACACATTTTAAAAACCCTAGCAGTTTGTTTCTGAGCCATAAGGAGTCCAGGGTGATGTTTAGGAGGGTGGCAGGGCTGCAGTGGGAACAAGTGTCTTTATCACTGTGCTTGTGGCAGCACCACAGTCCATGATTGCCTTGAATCATGGGAAGACTTCAATGAGCATTAATTCAATTTGGAGTAATTAGTACTGAACTCATAGTTAGGGACCAGGATGTACCTATAGTGGTGACAGGAGCAGATTTGCCTTCAACTGAAGTGTTACCAGTGATGAGCACTTCAGTGAATAGTTTATATCCCATTCATGTGCTCACATTAAACTTCCTAGTGGTTTTTCTTTGTTTTCCTGTCATTTGACCTGTTGCTTTATAGTTATGAATGAAATATTTCTTTTTTGAGAAAGGGGACTGATAGTTCCTCTGATGCCAACAAGATACAGTCAATGTTTGTGCTCCCCTGTTTGGACAGAACTTCATGCAAGTAAAAGAAATGGGAGAAAGTGTCATGTAAATATAAGCATTTTCACTTTCTGTGACTGTTTTTTAGGGGATAAAAAGCTGTGAAGATTATTATGTGTTTACTAGCCCCATTCAGTTTAACGCTTTCACAGTTATTTGTTACATATTCTAAAAGCGTTTCCATTCGATGTTGTTATCTATAGAAGTCATTTCTAGTGGAAGGTGCTGTAGCAGCTTTTTCATTTTCTAAACTGATGAACATGGACTGGGAACACATTTATGTTGCAAAAAATGCTGGACACAAATTAGATATGGTTTGCAATCTTAATGGAAAACATGTTAAGCTCCTTTTAAAAATGACTAGTACAGGAATGTGTGGATGTGGGCACTTTATGGAGCTGTAGAATTCATCTTTTAAAAGACAAATCCTCCAAAGGGGAGACCTGTGGAGAACAGACAAAAATTCACTCTCACCTAGGTCAGAGCAGTGGACAACCCTCACGTAGCACTGGCATCCAAAGGGGCATGTTGGGAACAGATCAAAAGGAATTAGTGGCATAATTGGTTCGGTGGTTGGAAATAGAGAATTGTCATCATCATCATCATCGTCATCGTCTTCCATGTCTTGGAGCATCATATTCTTTAGTGTGAAGTATGAGGGACCAGTGAGAGATTTGGCAGAGCACAAAGCCAAGAAGAGAAGGAGTGTGTATTCTTTCATATCTTCCTAATCAGGATAACCAGTCTGGAAAGGAAAGTAAACAAGCAAACAAAAATCCACAAGAATTAGTGAATATGAAAGAGCAAATAAAGGTATAACCTATTTACTTCACTCACCATGACAGTATCTGGTCCTGAAAAATGCTTTGTTAGGAATACTGAGGTTTAGATAGTATATGAGATGAGGAATATAAAAACAGTCTTTAAAATAAAAATTATCACTATAAAATTATATGCAGTAATATTAAATTAATTAGATATTAATGTATCATCAAAGTTCTAGTTGAGTTTTTTGAATAATATGATTTACTTCAGGCTTTGAAGTGTAATTTTTGCAGTACATTTTACCAGAACTTTGAATAAAATAAATCCCATTTCTTCTTGATGAAAAAATATTTTAATGGGGTACATAGGCATATGTGCATTGCTTGTAGAAGTGGAAAATATTTGATTACCAATGCATAAAATGCACTCAACAGGATTCCTCCTAAACACTTCTAATTAAACTCTTTCTCTTCTGATACAGAAAAAGTTTTCAGATCTGATAACAGCTTTTCCTGTGTTCCAGTCATTTCTTTACTGTTGCCATTGATAAAATTCACTTCTGTATGCAGTACATTTCACAGAATCCCAGACTGCTTTGTGTTGGAAAGAACTGTAAAGCTCTTCTTGTTCCACCCCCTGCCTTGGGCAGGGACACCTCTCACCAGCCCAGGTTGCTCCAAGCCCCATCCAACCTGGCCTTGCACACTTCCAAGGGTAGGGCAACCACAGCTTCTCTGGGCAACCTGTGCCAGGGCCTCCTCACCCTCAGAGGGAAGAATTTCTTGCTAATATTCCATCTATCCTTGTCCTCTGTCAGTTTGGATCCATTTCTCCTTGTCCTGTCAGTCCAGGCCCTTGTAAGTAGCATTTCTCCATCTTTAGGCTCCCCTCAGGCCCTGGAAGAGCACAATTAGGTCACCCCAGAGCCTTCTCTTCTCCAGGCCAAACCATCCCAATTCTCTGTTGACTTCTTTTTTGAGGAAAGCTCTTTCCTCTGAAAAAAACTTTACAAGAGAGATGACCATCTCCAAGAGTCACACCAGATGCCTGAGAGCCTTGTCTAAGCACTCCTGGAGCTCTGTTGGGGTTAGTTCTGTGACCACAGCCCTGGGGATCCTCTTCAGTGCCCAACCACCCTCTGAGGGAAGAACCTTTTCTAATATCCATCCTAAACCTCCCCTGGCACAGCTCCAGCTGTTCCCTTGGGTCCTGTCACTGGTCACACTGAGCATAGATCAGTGCCTGCCCCTCTTGGGGATGTTGAAAACCACAGTGAGCTTTGTCCTCAGTCTTCTCCAGGCTGTACAAGCCAAATGACCTCTGGTCCATTATAGCTATTTATTCCTTTTATTTCTGCTTCTCCCAGTTCTAATTTTACCAAGTTTATTTCAGGCACAGCTACTGGGAATACTGGGAATCCAGTCTTTAACTGCAGTGTAATACATTACCTGAATAATGATGACCAGTAGATCAAAGGGGGTTTCTTTGGATAGAGGTATTTTCTACATATTCCAGTTTTATTCTAAAGATTATCTTCTTGACAAAACGCTCCTGTAAAACTAGACTAGGGGAAAATGGAGATAGTAAGAATTGCCACGGGATGGTTTGCAACTGTGAGAAAATGCTGTAAATTCAGCTCTCAGAGGCTCGATGCCATTTCCCTCCAAAGCCCAATTCCAGAAGTCATTTGAATCTGACAGTGTACTCCACAAACCAAGAAGGGCTGCTATAAAATTTCATGTGCCTCTGCTTTTTATAAAAATTTTGCTGTTTAGATTATCATAGACCTCTTCAGGGAAATACGAAAAGTATGTCAATTATTGTTTGATCACCTAATTAAATGCTTGATGATCTGTTTATTGTTGAAAAATGTCTTTATGTAGGCAATTTGTCGTTGGTCAACTGCAGGAAAAGGAGTGTGCTGCTCTGCACAGTGGTGTTGACTTGCCTTATTCAAAATTCTGAGGTTTTCTTTCTCCTGCTTTTTGTTTGTTCTGTGCAAAGTCCTTTTGATGTTCCTTGCATATGGTTTGTAAAAGCACTAAATGCAGTGCACTGCATACATTGCTGCTACTGCAGCTGTATCTGTTTCAGGATGTTTAAAAAGAAAAAAAGGTAAGTGTTCAGATTATTCAGATTACATAAGAAGAATGCGGTGGCTTCTTTCCCCCAGATATGTGTCTGAAAACAAGCACAATATACTTTGAAACTTGCAAGTAAATAACATAAGTAAGTTTAATATTTCCCATAATATTCAAGTTGTGTGCTCGTTCTAGTAGTGCCTGTACTTCTATTGATTTAGCAATCTGCTGAAAGAGTCTTCACATATGTTTTTCCCCTGTGTATTTTCCTCTGTGTTCGAAATAATGTTCTCTTTCAATGCTCCTAGAAAGAATTTTATGGTGGTTCTTGCAATGCCATAGAATGTGTGTCCTTGAAAGTCTTTGAACATTAATAGTGCTGGGGAGAAGAGGTGGAACCTCCTTTCAAGAGATTTGTAGTCATCTCTGGTCATACACTTTTGGCATATTTGGCATTTTCAGTCTTGTATTTCAGCTTCAGAAAACAGTTAAAATGTACAGTACTTTAGTCATGACATTAATTAGCAGATGAGTTTGGAGATGAGTTTGAAGACAAGTTCTTGTTCTTGGGCAAGCGGTTTAACAGCTGAGGTTTCACCGATGAGCTCTCAGGCTAGATTTCTTCCCTGGCAGTTTTGGTATTAAGTGACAAAATGCCCTATGCTTTATTCAGTGATGTTGTACCACTTCCACATGGAGGTTATTAACCTTCATAGCATGATCATGTCTTGGGACATCTATTTTCCAAGACCCTGCTGACTTTTACTCATGAGAAGCACTGGATGTATAGTTTTACTGTAACTAAAAGATGATCTTGTGCGTGTTCCTGAAATGCTCTTGGATCCAGTGCCGGGAAGTTGTCTTATGAAACAACCTAAAAAATCTGTTCCCACACTTGCATTTGTAGGAAATGGATTCCATATTTCCTTCCAGATCTCAAAAAAACTCTGATTTCAAACTACTAAAAGACTGAGGCTGTGATTGGGGTAGTGGCCAATGTGAACTTGTGTTGCTCACAAACAGTTCTACAACAGTAGTGTTGATGACATATATTGGTCCAATGGGTTAAGATCTCTTGAAAACAAGTCCCTTTGCAGAAGGAAGCCTAAGATGGTTTGGTTTGGTTGGGGGATCCCAAAGAATTGAGTTTTATGAAGGTTTTTAAAATATCTTTTCCTGGCTGACGTTTTGAGGTTCCCAGTAAAGACATGCTGACTTGTCTCTGTAGAAATCCTCTGACTCTGCAGCTCATCTCAAAGAACTCACGCAAAACCTTCTGCACACTCAAACTTCATGAGTTAGAGAATTAAAGTAAAACATGCTTAAAATCCAAGATCCTGGTGATCTTTCTGATCTTACATTATTTTATCCTGGGAATTTTATGAAATGTTTCAGAAGGGGCAGGAACAGCTGTGCTAATGGTCCCCTGTTGCCACTTGAGACTCACTGTGCTCCTATGTACATCCAGCTCTTCCACTCAGGCTGGTCACTGAGCTGATGGAACTCACTGAACTGGCATAAAACTAATGTGAGCACCAAATCCCCCCCAGCACATTCTTTCTGGATGTACAAACTGAGTCAATGTGGAGTCTCAGAGCCAGCACAGAGGAACAGGTAGAACAGCCTAGTTTAGGGGGCTGTAACTTTAAATGGAAAGAGAAGGAAGGAGGAGAGGTGGGACATCCATTCCCGACAAATACGAGATGTTACACATGTTACTTGGACAAAGCCTGGCCTTGTCCATTCTGATTTTACAGCCCAGAGCATTGAATTCGAGAAAGGTTATGGTGAATTCAGGCTTCATTGCACCTCCTTTATCACAATCCTACTTCATCCTTCAGCGCAAGAAACTTCTGAGTGGCACCGTCCCACTGGGACAGGAGCCACCCCAAGGTGAGGTGAGAGAACATGGAGAGTGCACTTCCCATGGAGAGATGCTGGAAGGCTGACTTGCTTTCCTGAAGTGTGTATCAGTCCTAAAATCACTGTACTAAGCATTTCGGACACGCTTATCCTCACTAAGGTGGTCATGTTTACCTAAACAGCATATGGAGCACAGGCACTTTTAATGCTATTAGTATAATATATAACTAATTAAATGCAGGGGATGTCACACTATAATTTAACATGATTAAAACCTTTTAGCAATGCATGAGAAATTCCCACATACATTTGTAATAGTTCTGTGATGTGAAAGTTCTACACATGAGTTATGGGAAAAAAGTCTTTTCTGTGAGGACAGGAGTTGTGTTGTTAGCGTGGCATAAAAAAACCCACAACAAATAAGTCTGGATTCCTTGGGAGTTAGTGCCACTCCTGCAGCATGTGGTGTTCATTGTCTTAGCAGTTATGACAGTGAAGGAGTTAACACAAAGTTTTAAGACTTAAAAAGACTCTAAATCGTATTTAGAAATCACTTCTGTTACCGGTGTTCAGAGACCAGTTTCCTCTGGCATTGTTTCTGAAAAGGAAATGTTTAAATGACCCAGTGGTGGTCTTTACAGAGGCAAGGAAAAGTCTCTGTGTTCATTAATAACACAAATCATTGCTCTGTGCACAGATTTTGTCCAAAGAAAGGCAAGACCATTGCTGTTTTGAAATCTATATTTAAAAATAGTTCTGGTTCTATTAGTCATTGTCCCATTCCAGAAATAAAAGGAGTTTATGTTTAACTCTTTGTCTACCCCATTCATGTATTTAAATTGCTTAAATAAAACAGGAAGAAGTTCTTATGTTAGTAAGATTACTGAAGAAA
This sequence comes from Formicarius rufipectus, assembly GCA_013399695.1. Lineage (NCBI taxonomy): Eukaryota > Metazoa > Chordata > Aves > Passeriformes > Formicariidae > Formicarius > Formicarius rufipectus. The sequence goes on along the minus strand of VXAU01005827.1, from coordinate 82,240 downwards.
TGTTTCTGTTGCCAGAAATTGTCCAATATTGAAGTGAATTAGTGATAATTAATTGGATGTTTACAAAATAAGTGGTGTTTCCAGAGTATTTACTTTTTATGGAAAACTGCTTGACTCTTGTTACTGAATATGATCCATGAGCATTTTTAGGTTGTAGTTCATCTGCAGTTCACTCTTTCATGGGTTATTTTTAATTACTTTGCTGATATATACTTAAAATCCCCCACCAACTTGAATACCAAATTACAGAAACTTAACACTGAGTTGTAACTGTAAGAACTGCTGTAATTGTGGGGTAGATTTTCATAGATTGTTATAACTGGGAAAAGTTGTTGTCAGATGTAATATCTTTCTGACAAGTCTTAAGCAGTTAAATAATTCACCATAGCTCTCTTTGTTTTGCATACAGATGTAGTAAATGCAGAATTATTTCAGCTGCAAAGTAGATTTTCAAACATTCCACTACAAAAAATGTGGTATTTCTAACTGTAAATTGCCCTGACATCATTAATCTGCACATAGTGACTGACAACCTGTTTCCTAGCTCTTTATTGCTATTTTTTATAAAATAGGGATTCAAAGTGGACATACCTTGCAAGGTCAGGAGTTCTTCCGGAAGCACTGTGATAATCCACCTGAGCTCTTTGTCCAGTTATTTCATAGTAAAAAAAACAAAAACAAAATAGAGAAAAAGGCAGTTAGACTGAGTTCAATGAAACAGAAAGTAAATAAAAAGAAAAAGTCCTCTTCCAAACTTCTTGATCCTCCTGGCACTGTGGGTGATACCAGAGTAAAGTGCTGCCTCACATTAGCCCATCTTAGTACTGAAGGATGATATTAAGTCGCCTTGTTACCACTCATATGTTTTTCATCACTGCCTGTATTAGAGCCAAAACTTCTGGCTTAACTCTAGACGTCTAGGGGAAGGCTTTATAAAACCTGTAGTTTAATAATAGTTGACATCAAGCTATTGGAAGTACAGTGAGGTCTATTCCAGGTCATTCTTGCCGTGGAATTACAATTATTTATGATTTGTTAGCCATTATTCTTTTAAAAGTGTGACTTGAATAGAAGTACAAAGCCTCAGCCAGTGGCAGAGTAAACCAGTAGCCTGCAGTGACCAGAATGTTGCCAAAGCTTTCTAAAGTTAGAAAGTTAAGACTTTATTGTGTAGTTATGTGTAAATTTTACCTCTGCTTTCAGTTGACAACTGTCTGGCTGGGGAGGGTGGTTCAAGAATATAAACTGTAGGTCAGATTTTTTTAGTCAATATAGCCAATTTCTGTCTCTTGTGTATGGGAAATAAAGCATATCTTTTATTTAAAACTGACTATTTAATACTGAATAGCAGTATTCAGTGGTAAGGATTGAAGTTGTGGGCTTAAACACAAGTCTTTGAGAATCTGCCCCATTACAAAGTTGTGCTGATGTGCACATCACAATATTTAGAAACTGGGTTATTCTTCGTTTACCTTTTGTAGCCCTTGTTTATGTAAATTCCAGAAATGTCTGACTAATGGAGTTTACCTACAGCAAGTTTCAAAGTCGGTGAAACAGTTTGCATCTTTAAATTTACAATACATTGTATCCCGTTCCTGCACATCTGACTTCATCTGTTTCTTTAATTAGCTCCTTTCTATGTTAAAAGTCTGGTCTTGCTTTGGAAAAAAACAGCCTGGAAAATTTATTTGGTGTTTTATTTTATTATACATGGTGCTGTTTGCAAAATGCCTGTTCAAGTTGCATAATAGTTATTTTGTCTACTGTTACTTTCTTAAGGAAAAAAAAAAAAGGTACTGTGCCAAAAATTAGATCTTTGGTGCTGTGATATCAACAGAGACAAGGCTTGTGTTACCTGCAGCATTGCTTTGTGTGTGTTCCAGTTCCAGTAGCACAGATAGGGGATGATAAAAAAAGTCTCTTTATCACTTTTCCCAAGGAATAAAGTTGCAGTTTTGAAAGCAATCACGTTCCTACATAAGAGTCTGAAGGATGATCTTAAACTTTCATGAAATCTCAAATTGCATATATCTGCCTTCTCTTGCCTTTGTGGAGAAACCAAAGCTTCCCAAGCAAACAGTCCCCTGTGTTTTGAATAGCTCGGTTTGGATAGGCTTATTGAGGAAATTAGTATTAAATTGCTGTTTTAAAAAAACCTCCAACACTTTCTTGGCTGTTTAATAGAAGAGAGCAGGGTCTGAGGGTTGTAATATAAATGTACTGGATTCTTTTTTCTCTTCTTTCAGTAGCAAAGTGTTGAATCAGCAATGGTCCCTCTCAATTTTGGATGAATACTCAGGGGGTTTTATTATTATTTTCTCTTTTCAGTTGATTCTGGTGGTAGGAACACATTCCTATGTGTATAAAGTTTGTTGTAGCCAATTACATAATGAAAGGGATACACACAGCGGTAGGATCTGGAAAAAATGTACTAACCTTACCTTAAAATCCATGTATTTTGTTCAATGTATAGGATCAATATGGTAGAAATAAATATTGCCTCCAGGGACATGCTGTTCTCTAATGAAACTGTTCAATACCTCAAGACATGGATTTAGTGTTTTGATTGTAATATAATTGCAATCTCAGATAAAATACCCAGAAGTTACCTTTTCAGGTCTCTTGACTATCTGATTCTGAACTTTAGATTCAGTTACTTTAGATACTGAAACCTAAACTGGGCCAGTGGGTTTCAATCTTCTTTATGAGCCTCTTCTGGTTTTAATGTCATCAATTTATTGCCAATGTCAGTTTTTTAATCCATGATGTTGGGGGCTTAATGAAGAGAGATACTCTCAAATAGTAGTTGGAGGGTGGTTTTTTTTGCCAGCAAATCTCAGTTATTTAAACACATTCATAGGAAAATATACAAAAAACTGTATGAAGTCAAACTGTTTGCTCAGACCTTTTCAGTGATTTCTGTTTTCACCAGTGGAAGAATTCGTTGAAACTTAGAAATGTTATGTAGGTATTTTAAGGTGAGGTAGAATTCTAAGTAGAGAATGAATTTCTTAGGCAAAGGACAGGAGTGTATCCAGCACATTATGGTTCAGAATACTGTCTCACCCTGGTGAAATATGAAATGAAAAAGAATTCAGATGGTGTTTTATATTTAATTTTTACTTTATCTCATTGGTGATATAAAAATGTTGTCTTGATTTCTTTATTGAAAATTACTGTATTTGTATTACTTTCTGTGTCTGAGCGAGCAAACGTGCTGCCATATGTGGCTCATGCTTACACTGCAGTCTGTTTTAAGCTGGGCTTGTATATGTTTGTTATTCTAAGGCAAATGAAGTACTTTTTCGTTTTCTAGCAGTGTTTATAAATGTGGTTTACATAAAGTGATGAATCTAACATCAACTGCACAGATCTGCCTGGGACACTGCCCACCACATTTTAACAACATGACCTATTCCTTTCGTGCTACTCAACCAGTCCATGTGGAGCACAGTCACATAGTTTGATTTGAGCTCAGTTTTGGCTCTTCTCAGCTTGGGCCACACCATTTAGCCAGCGGAGTGTATAAAAACTGCTCTTCAGCTTCTCTAGTTTGCCTTAATTCTTCAGTATTTATATGTAGATGTATTAGAAATAGTTCATATTTATTATCCTGCATGAATCAGCTTTCTCCTGTTATTAGATGTGTATTTTTTGGCATGTTTTTGGCAACTGACTTAAGAACTGCAACAAAATGTAGTTTCATTTTGCAGTCCAAGTCCTTGGTCCCTGGTGTTTATTAGCAACACAGCAATATTGAAGGGCGGGTCTGAGCTTGCAGTGTTGAGGGATTGTTTACAAAATGAGCTGTAAAGTCTAGTGTACATGTACATACGTCTGTGTGATTGGCATGGATTGTCACGTGTTTCATGCATCTGGAATGACTGGAGAGACAAAATAGTCACCTGTAGAAATACCTTAATTTTTCCCCCCTTTCAGAGAGTTTGTGTTGCCTTTGGACAGTAAGTGAACTGTATTCTGCCTTAGGCTACAGAGAACTAAAAATGTCTCTGCGTGGAAATGCCAGTTCCAGAAGTCCACAGGCAGCTTATTCCCACCTTGATGCTTTTCAACTTGGTCCTGTGGAAAGGTTTATGCACCAAACTGGATCAGGAAACTGCTTTGCCTGATCAGTGAAGGTCTTGAAATAGTTTTGGTGTCTGTACATGCCAATTAGTTGTGCTTGTGGTGCCACTCACAAGTTTGTATGATGTTAAATGGCATTTCTGGAATATGGGTATTTATGTGCCTTAGAGACACTGGAAACACCAGACATTCTTTCATGGAAAATCAAACAGTAGTTAAAATGAAAAACTCTGCAGTCAGTGCCAAACTACTGAATCACTCTAACAAGAAGTTCTAAAGGAAAGTTTTCTGTTCCGGAATACAAACTGGACTGAGAACTACAGTTCATGGAGTATCAAGGATTTACTCCTCCAAAGTTTAACAATTCTTTAAAAAAACCTAAACCTTGATCACCTGCAAATGCTGATGTTTCCCTTTGTTTTAGCAGACAGTATGAATAATCTGGAAGTGTAAATGGATATTTTCTTGCACAGTCTTTGTCTGGATTCATATTGTTCAGAACACAAAGGCAGCGTTCAAGGTAGCTGTCATCCATTACCAGTGAGTTTTTGGGGGGGTTTTTTGTTTGTTTGTTTTTTTTTTTTAAAGTGTGGCCATCCTGTCCTTTGCATTTCTGAAAAAAATCCACCTGAAATATTTCAAGTATGTTAGACTGAAAAGATAATTTGTTATTATATATTTTCCTAACTTTACTTAGCAATGAAAGTAATTTATATTATAATTAGAAATTCAAAGAGCCAAAGGAAGATTGCTTTGACTCAGTCTATAACAGACTGTTAGAAATGAAAGTAGTAAATATTACAATGGAAGCAGTAAATATCACATTTTTAGGAAAGTATTTGACTAAAATTTGCACTTCTATGTCTAATGAAGAACCTGGATCCTTAAATGTTTACATGCACTTTGGGCCTGTCTCTCTTGTACAGGGAAGACCTCCAAACTCAATTTGTTTGCAAGTTTTAAAACACACAATTTGTTCCTTTGGAGTAGTTGAAACAAAAGCATTCAGTATCATTGCTATATAAAGCCGGATATTATTTAATTAAAGAAGTCATTTCCCTACCATAATAAGTAACCCAGCCTGTGTTCAGATGCGTGTTTGGTCCGTGGGAATTCTGAAGGATGGTCTCACTTGTTTCCCATCATCACAACAGCAGCAACTCTGTCATGCAAGGCTGGGTCTAGCACTGAACACTCCCAAAGCTTTGTGAGTCTTCTGGAAAAGTCCATTTTAATTATAGGTAGCCACTGCTGTTATGGGTTTAATATTATTTTCTTATAACTATCCTACTATTAGATCATAGGTACTGTGTAATTTATATTCTTTTCAAGTTGGCATTTTTTAAAAAAGCAATTAAATTTGCTTTAATTAGTTATATGCTGTGAAGTGTTTTTTTGATTTTTGCCATCCATTTTTTTTCCCCTTTTCACCTCTAGGGGAAAACCACAAGTAAGCAAAAGAAGAAAAGGAGCAAATTGAGTAATTACATGTAAATTAGGGAAAACCTGGAGTATTTCAGGTACTGTAACTGTGCGGTTAAGTCTTTTTTTTTTTTTTTTTTACTGTGAAAATATGCTGAGGGTTCTGCAGCTGCTCCTACTAGTTCTGCTTACACATGAAAAAATAAAACCTGTGTGTATAAAGTAAGAAACGCATTTTTTTGTTTCTCCCTCTGTGGGTCTGTGGTGTTCCAAAGGCTGGATCTGCCACAGCCTGGAACAGACACCACTTCCATGAGAGCAGCGAAAGCCTTTGGCTGGTGGGGCAGGGGGTGAGCTCAGCCCCACCTGCCCTGGGCAGGGCTGGGTGTGGGAGGTGTTGGGACAGGGCTGGCACAAAAAATAATCATGGAATCAGGATGGTTTGCATTGGAAGGGATCTTAAAAGGCAATGTAGAAACTGCCAGAGAAGTCAAAGTTATTGGACAGGTATCCTGGTGTACCATTTCCAAAGGTATTTGTTTGGAAACACTGGAGCGTGTTAGTTAAGAACTTGGTACTGTGGATAGGTTTGCACTGCTTTTTATCATGGACAGAAATTCACTGGATGGCAGAAGTTACTTTTCCCACTCAGTGGAAATACTTATGGAAATTGAAAGAAAACATATGTCATAATTGCATATTAACTTGTGCTGTGGAAAATGAGATTTTTTTCTGTAGGACAGTTTGTAAAACAGTCTATTATTTGCTTCTTGAACACCAATGTTCTACAAAGGGTAATTTCCATGTGGCTTGCCTACAGCAGTACAGAGGAGCTTTGGCTTAAGGAAATAAACTCTTACCAATGGATAGCTTTTATTTTGTTAAATAAGCAAACTACAGCTTTGTTAATTTCATAGACTCATAAAATCCTAGAGTGGTTTGGGATGGAAGGGATCTTAAAGACCATACAGTTCCAACCCTCTGCCGTGGACATACACCAGCATATGATCCATACTGTGCCTATTACTTTTGTTTTATAGGTATTAGAATTTTTATTAATGTAAAAGACCCATGCCTCCTCATGTGAAACTGTGAGTTGTTCTTTGCTCAGAAGATTGGAAAGAAAATTCAGGTAAAATGGAGAATTAATCACTGTTTCTTTCATTTAAGGTTTTACCAGAGGCTCCCAAAATATAGGTCATATAAATTAATTTGAACCCATATGTTGTCAAAAAATAGAGAGGATAATTGTTTTGCTTTTTCCAATGCTAAGACTAGGCTAACGCTAAAGAATCAGTGGGTGGTAGGTTCAAACCCAAAGGAAATACTGCATGAAGTATTTATAGTTGAGCTGTGGAAATGTGCAAGAAAGTGAATTTTAATGTTTCATATTGATCCAAAAAGTAATTGGTCTAATTGAAAGAGGAAAGTCTTGCTTCCTGAGTTCTTTGTTATGGGAGCCAAACTGAGCTGTAAAAAAATGGAGAAGTTTTTACTGGAAGACTGGTAGTGAATGACCTTGACTGAGTAAGTCCAGAACCATCCTGCATTAGAAGGAAGACACAGATGTTTATAAAGAACAGTCACTTAAAAGGGGACATGAACCATGAAATGTTTGGGAGGGCCATCATTCCCTGTGACATTTTTTAAGGAACTGAATGCATGAGGGCAGAGGATAAAACAATGACATAGCCAACTTTCAGGGATTGGGAGAAACTGCTGTGAAAAAAACATTTAAGTACATTTTAATCCTTTTTCCCTATTTTAATCCTTTAAAAATACCATTACATAACTCGCTTAGAAGATTCTTGTCTTTGTTGATAGTGTTGCTGAAGATGTAATATTTCCACAGCTGTGTTCAGTATTACTCCTTTGAGAAAAATATCTGTCTTGTGGAAAAAATAAGTCAGCTTTTATGTATTACTGTCGTATGAAAAGTTCCCACAGAGAAACATAGATTTGTGTAAGGAATGCTGCATGGAACATTATGGATTTCTCTGTATATACTCATAATGCAGCACACTTGGAATGCAAGTTCTTTTCTCTGAATTAACAGAACTGCTTCAAAGTGCTTTGTAGAAAACAGTGTATTATGAGGTGGTCTGAACAACTCAGTTTAGCAAAGATATGTTAATATAAACAACAGCCTAAGGTTATGATTCCAAAGTTTGCATTCAGTAACTGCGGGGAGATCTGTATCCTGTACAAAGAATTAAACAAAAGAAATGGAATTTCTACCAAATTACAGTAATTGTTTACTCAGTGACTGTGGGAAGTTCCTTATGTAAGACAGTTGAAGAAATTACAAGGCAAATGTGTTTTTTAAATGATGCTTTAATTTAATTCTTAAATGCTTGCAAAAACCCTTCATTTAATGAATGGAGTCGGGATAGCTCAAGCAGCCTGTTTTGGGGAATTCACTCTTTGAGTGTTTGTTCACTTGTAGAGACTCCAGGCAATGTTTGTGTCCATTGTATCTGGCAAACTCATAGGAATGGATGTGAAGCACTGGGTGGGAATATCATAGACCTTTATGGGAAAAGGGAGCTGGTGAGCCTTTGTACCTCCCAGCACCAGGTGATTTATTGAAGGCAGCATAACAGTTGTTGGGCCTTATGGTAAATAAGCAATATTCAGGCATTTCTCCCAGTTGCCTTGCTCCTATTGGCCAGCACAGTTTTGCATGTTTTCATTGTCTTGTGGAGAAAAAAATCAATGTTTATAAAGGAAGCTGCAGTCTGGTCAAAAGATAAGATCTTTCTTTTTCTTGAGATCAATATGGTCTTCCAACTAGTTACAGTGCACATTTCCCTGAGCTGAAAAAATCAATTTCTGAATACACAGCTTTGAATTCAATGCCCCAAGTAAACCTCATTACCCAGAGAACCAGGATTCCCAGGTGAAAATAAGTAAAAATGATTGATTTTAGTCACTAGGACAGTTGATTCCTTCTTGGGCTGCACTGGTGGCAATTTTGACTGGACACAACTGCAGAGCAGAACCAGTCATGTGTTGCTCCAGGAAATTACAGAGCAATGACCAGAGTGTCTCTTGGGAAACTTTGTGAGCTGTGTTCACAGGCTGATAAAGGCAGTAAGGACTTAATGGGACATGTAGGATTCTGCTCAGCACCATCAGGCGGGATGGGACTCTGCAAGAAGGGCCTGAGCACAGCTGTCCTGGATCAGGGCAGAGCCCATCCAGGCCAGTCCCCTGTCTCAGTCATCAAAATAGTTCCAAAATTAGTTCCTCAGGCAAAGGTATTGCTGCTTTTGGTGTGTGTTTGCTTTCACTTTCTTCTAAGGAAAATAAAGCTATGCTTTTAGGACAGAGGGTTCATTTAGTGTTGAGATTCACCCCAAGGCTTTTTTCTGCTGTTCCCAGGGGAGTTGTGTCAGGGGAGGTTGAGGTTGAGCATCAGGGAAAGTTTGTTCCCCCAGAGGGTGATGGGGCACTGAACAGGCTCCCCAGCAGTGGTCGTGGTCCCAAGGCTGCCAGAGCTCAAGGAGCATTTGGGCAATGCTCTCAGGGATGGGGTGGGATTGTTGGGGTGTCTGTGCAGGAACAGGAGTTGGACTCAATGGTTCTTCTTGTGTCCCTTTTCCTGTGATCCTTTCAAGACTGATCACACATTATCTAGTTTAGATACAGACATTTGTTGTGTGAAAAAGTTGATACCACAGTGCCACCAAATCTCTTGGCTTAGTTTTGCTGTACTGGAGTATTTCAGTATCATGAAAGAGATTGGAGTTTATAATGAATTGGTTTTTGGTGTGATCACAATGCAGTACTGGACTATGCGTGTTCTTTTAGGGATGCCCAGTGGTGTATGAGTGTGTTCCCAAAGGTAATGTAATGACCTGGTAACTGCTGCATTGTCTCCATCTAGGATCATACAGGATGGAATATTTTTATGAAAAGTTCTGTTTGATGTTCTCTCTTCGCTTCTTAAACTGAAAAGTGCTAAGTCTTTATGGGTCTGTCCTGATGGAATTTGAATGGGGAACAGGGTGTATTGTTAGCAAAGAACGTGACATCTGTAATGGGACTTTTGTAGCTTGGATATTGGGAACATTAAACAGTATATTTTCAATGAATTCATTATAGCACTTATAACAAAATTGTTAAAATCACACTTGCAGGCATTTGAGTGGAGCTTCTTGGTCTGTGAATTGATATAAAACTTAGGAGCAACATGTTAATTTATTAGGAAAATAAATGGCTAGATCCATTTTGATCAAATGGTCATCTCTTAATGTGGAAAAGGAGATCTGTTTAATACATTTTAGAGGTTTTTAAGTGACGTCTTCGCTACTTTTAGATGGAAAAAGTGTTCCAACATTTTTCCACAATACTTTGCATTTTGAGACCATACAGAAGTTGTTGACATCTTTAAATCAGAGCTCTTATTTCACATCTGCTGCTTTTTCCCCATTTAAAATGGTTTTCAGTGTGCCAAGAGAAGTAAAATTAAGGCCTTGAAATAGTGAGTTTGGGATTCAATGGTAAGTAGCTGTAAGAGAAGGGTCGTGTTATTAAATATCCCACAGCAGCAGATCTCTCCCTTTTGTTCATTAGGAAACAAGAATGTATGTCTGCTGAATAAGTCAAACATGTTATTATAAACTAATCTTTTTGGATGTTTATACCTTTTCCACGTTTTTAAGAAGACAGTAAGACTGTTGTGCAGGTTTTCTTCCAAGTGAGTGTAGATTACATGGTTCACTGCTCTTTCCGGTCCACTGAACCTTCAATGCTTCCTGCAGCCAAAACCAGCTTTAAAAGGAAGTCTCTTTAAAAACATGCACTATTTCCCAAGTGTCAGCTTCACCAATGTGGCTGGGATGTTCTACAGGATGGTCAAAGTATTGTTCTGACCCACTTAAAGCAGTGATTTGACCTGAAGTTTGGTCTTCCAAAATCTGATGGATTACCTCAGCAAGAAGTGATGCTAGGAAAGGTGTAACACATGTTGATATATTGCATGTTAATTGTTGCTTTGACGTTGGTTAATTGAGGCTGTAAATCCAAAGAGGATATGAGCAGGTCCCTGGAGTTACGCTTTCAGGTGCATACACTTCCAAAGAGAGTAGAGATTTTGAAGCTCCCTAAGGAAGTTTCCAGAGTACCTGGAATTATCTGCAGACCCACAGTCTGCAGACTCACTCTCTGCAAGCTGCTCCACACAGAAAGTTACCAGGATTATTGAGTAAAATTGTTCTGGTAGTGTTTACTTGTATTGCTACTACTTTACTGTCCATGATTTTGTCTGAAAATTGTAGACACTGGAGTATAAACGTAGTACTTAAATTAGAATGTTTTCTCATGAGAGTTGCAGCTAGTTAACATTGGTTTACTACACAGCAGAAAGGATAAACTGTTTATTTTCTTGCTGTGATGTAACTGTTTATAGAGCTCTGACTTAAGAGAGATCTTCAAAGTTTATTGATTTATTTCAGTAAAACCAAATTGTTCCTTAAAAAATTATAAAATCATGCTTCCCAGTTGTGATTGGTGTTCTTACTGCATGCTAAGGGATTTTTGCATAAATGCAAACACGGTGCATATTTCAGAGTTGAAATTCAGAAACTGCATCAACCACTCTATAGTGTTACTGTAATAGAGAATTTACTGGGTGAGGTTTTCTTTGTCTTGGGCAAATAGAAAGCAAATGGTCACACAGCAACTCCTTTTTGGGGCAAGGTTGAGTGATTTGGCTTTGTCATGAGGGGTTCTCTGTTCTTTATTAAATTGAAATGGAAAATGGAGAAGGGTGTGTACTGTGAGCCCAACATTTTTGGGGCCACAGAGGTTCTAACAGCCTCGGCACATGGGCATGAATAACAGAAACTCTCATTTCAGGAGGCGTTTGATGCTTTTATTTTTCTGAGTTTTTTATAGGTTTTCTATAAGAAAGATCTTTTACCTTTCTTAGAGAAAACATTCCTTCAAATTCAGAAAGCTGCCCAAGCTTCCATGGTAACAACTGTATTTTGTTGGACACCTTTGCAGTTTTTATCTTACCAGAAGTGCATGTTCCTGTGCCTAAAACAACAATTCAGGCAGAGCCTCAAATGTCTGTCATCTTTTAACAAGTAGAAAAGTCCTACTCAATAACAAAGAAAATGTCAGTACCTTTTGTATGAATCTGGTGATAACCACAGGATGTCATCTGCTACATTTCAGTTTGTAATGGGACCTGTGTGAAGGATTTAACAACTCTTGTCAAAATTCTTGTGTGTGATGCATGAGCCAACAATGCAGGTCAGAACTTGGAAGTCTAACCGGAAAGTCTAAACCCCCAAAATTCCTCTCATGCCACAAAGCATTGTGGTTCTGGAGTTGCTATGGCTGTTGAATCCTTACCTGTCCTATTCTGGGTCTCTTCCTGAGTTTAAAATATCTTACGCTCTCATAGTGTCAACATAAACATTACATCCTTGTATTCAGAAGTATTTACTTTTCATTTGTCTCTGGCTGAGTTACTGAAACACTGTATTCAGGCTTCTGCTCTACTGTGAGCAGTTTCCTCTCCGATGGGACATCTCCCTTCAGTCTTAGCAACTTGCAGCTGGTTCTCTCTTGAATATGTCTGTGAGTACAAGTTGCAGCTACTTCTGTGTCTGGAGAACAGGAGAAATGAGAGTAGTACTGTGCAAATCCCCAAACCTGATTGTCAGTCAACATTGTTACTTGGGTGGTTTCACAGTTTCTCCCTCAAACCCCTTCGTCATCAGAGACTTGTCATGAAGGTTCTCCCAGTACACCCTGACTGAGCATCTTCTCAGACTGAAAGGACCTGTATGACCAAGGTTCAAACAAGCTCTGTCAGTTCCACAAGAATAGCTAGTGACTAACTTTTTGCTTCCTACTATTTGAAAAGATTTCTGAGTCTGGTAATACTTTAACAGAACTATATTCCATTCTTAGTCACAGAATCACAGACTGTTCTGAGTTGGAAGGGACCCACAAGGATCACAAAGTTCAATCCTATGGACTTCTTGAAGTGTATTAATATAATATGTATAATAATATATATTCATAGAGATGCATAGTATATAAATAGTCATATAATATGTGAAGTATATTAATGTCCAATGTAAACTTGCAAAACTTAATTATTTGCTGAAATATATTTTACAGAATAAACAGTCGCTACAGGCATTTTCTGTTGAGCCATCCTTGCATATTCTTACCGTACTGGTGGCCAAAGATTCTGAATTTGTTCCCATATTTTCTTGACCAAGAATGGTCAGGTCACTTCACTGTATCTTACTGTGACAAGCTGTTAAATGGTGATAACCCCATTTACTTTGTTTATAAAATCTTTTGATTATAAATAAATTATAAAATCACTGTTAAAAAGCAGTGGGAGTTTGTATGATAAAGTCCATTCCACTTCCAATGTAGCTGGTGATTTTGAAGGGTGGCTGGATTTAAACTGCTTACATTTGACATACGGAAAAGTTCAGTTGCCCATGTATTTCTTAAGTAAGAACCTGCTTGTTGCATAACCTTCATCCCTTGGCTTCTTTCTCCTTCTTGGTCTTCTGCCTCTGCTGCTGCTGTCCTCTGATTCCAGGATGTTCTTCCTTCAGTCTCTCTGTTCCACTGCTGTGACATTATATTTGCACTGTAACTTTAGGTCATGTTATTGAGGGCTTTTGTAGGAGCAATTTATGAAGTGTGCTTTCAGGTAAGCTTGGTACTCATAGTATTTAATCCCCAGAGGGATACTCTTAGACAAATTAGTTGCATAAAATTCACTTCTATGATATCTTAATAGTGAAAAAGCACATACTGGAGAAAAAAATGTTAATGGTCTCAAGAATTCATCTGTATTTTAGCTGTGTTATCCCCTGCAAATCCAGTAGAGGTTTTCTACTAGGTCTTATGAATTTGAAAGTTTTGGTAAGAGAAAAATTCTACTTGAATGAAAATACTTGCAAAAATATATGGTGTTTTATTAAGTTTATTATAAGACTACATAAACCATTGTAATACAGCAGGGTCTTTACTTGGAAATCCCTCCTTGAGCCAATCTGTATTGAAAATGCTTAGTAAAGCTGCAAGAGCACTGCTCAGCAGTGCTGTGAAGTACATCTGAAGTTAAAAAATACTCTAAAATTATTCATTTTAATAATTTAGGGTTCTTAGTCTCTCAAAAGAGTTATTTGGGAACTTAATGGTGTTCTGCAAAGACAAAGGAGTATTAAGCAAATTGAAAGGGAACAAAGGAATAAAATGCTGAAAGTGCACACGAAATCAGAACAAACCACCTAAACCAGAATGTGGGATGTAAAAACTCTTGCCTGTTGGTGTCATCATTCTTTACCAGACTTAGCTGTTCACTAATGCAGGACTTCTGACTATAGTTTACCAAGAAAAATATCCAGAGCAATCATTTTCAGAAATCCATATATATTAGAATTATTTCTTACAAGAGGTGTGTTGTGTTTTACTCAGTGCAGATCAAGCACCACTGAGGTTGTGATCTATTTGAGTAAGAGAGAACCTGCGGCTACAAGAATGTGATTCTGTTTTTTCTAGTCATGAATGTGTAGCTTCAGAGCAATCAGAACTCGGGTGTTCATACCTGCTGTCTATAATATGCCAAAAGGAGTGTTTGGAGCCCCTTCAGTGTTAGACACTGTGTGGTCAGGCTGCTCAGCTGATCACAAGGCATGTCTGTCGGCAGCAGGTTGGGATGTGTGGGAATTGCCCAGGAAAGCCTTCACTTCCAGAGCAGAAGGTTCTACAATGTGCAGTGGCCTCCAGCTTTCATGTGCCTCTGAGGAAATCTGTCCCTGTGTGAAGCCACTTTATCCTTTGTCGTGCCCCGTTGTGAAGAGGTGCTTAGCCAGCTCACCTCCAGGGTGAGGAAACACAGGGTTGGTGGACACAGTGTCTCACAGAATAGCCCAGAAGAAAGTGGGAAGTAATGGTGTGAAAAATAATGACTGGCCAGTCATCTGTTCCCGTTTCCTACCTCCAGCCTGCTCTTGTGAGGAAGGGCTTAGAATTTAAGAAATATGAAAGAGAGTAGAATTACTTTCAATTTTTATTGAAATTGTTCTTCAAAATGAAAAAAATAATCTATTTTTATCAAAATTTTTGCTACTTCAGAGAAAGAATATAATATTAAAGTCTGGAACAGTATGTTTTCTATTAACTGAGACATGAAAAAAATCTTCAAGAGCCAGAACTCCTTTCTGGGGAAATAGATCTGTTTGTAAACATTTGCTCTTTATATCTAAGCGGGAATTCATATTGAGTGTGTTCCTGAACCTTCTTTATCAACATTGTCTCTTAGTGGTGATTTATGACTGTCTAGAAGCCTTCAAATAACCACTAAATGGATATTTTAAAGTTTTGAGAAAGTCTAATTAGTCCCCTGAATGGGCAACATGATCCTGATCCTATACAGCATGAAAATCTAGCAAACCTAACTGTGAAACCTATCACTGTGAGTTTAGAAATAATTAGAAAAACTAAAATATGCTTAAATATGTTTAAATAAAAAACCATCCACATAGAAATTAATTGTTCATTCCTCTAACTCACAAAATTTGGGTTTGAATACAGGACATTTTCAGGGTCATCTAAAACAAGAATTTTAACTTTTTTTTAACTTGAAATTTCAGTTGGAAGAGAACTTATCACTGCAAAGTATTTGGTGGGAAGTTCAGTACCATATGTGGTTTAAGAAATTTGCTTCTTGCTCTGCTGAAATTTTTGTAGCTCAAGGACTTTTATCTGTATCATTTTTAAAGCTGATGGTACCATTTAAAATGTTTTCAGTTCAGTTAATCAAATAAGACAGTACCAAGGTGAGGGTTTAGTTTTGTTCTTCTGTTCTAAAATCTGACCTCGTAGAGGGTTTTTCTGGGGGCACAGTTGGATCTGCTGTATTTATAAAGAGAAGTGTTAATAAAAATAATCTTAAGCTTCTATTTTTACTCTTGATGTTTTTATAATGAAATAATATGAAGAAACACACCACTACCTTACTTCAGCATATAATGTACAGTATCTTGTTTATAGTAGTAAGAAGGGTTTGAGTCAGAGCTAAGCAGACCTGTTAGTGGCAGAGAATAAATAAAGCTGTGTTTCTAGACATAGGGGTTGCAGTGCAGAATTGGAGGGCTTATTTGGTCTTCTGTGGCTTAAGGACAACACTGCAATAGGATCTTATGCATGAAAATGAATGTGGGGAGAGCTTTCTTGTGTTGATATAGTTGTTTTCAAGATGAACATGTTCCAAACGTGAATCTTCACTGTCCTCCTCCTCGCTGATGTCATGGTCGCTGATCTGAGTCCTGCAGATGCGCTCAGGGGGCACCGTCCTGGGGCATGGGGGGAGGAGTCATGTTATAGCTATTCAAGATAACTCAATTCACAATTTCTTTTGGGGCAGCTGTTTATTTAGATACTTTAAAATATTAATAAGCTCATTAAATATTCTCAATTATGTATTTATGGAGGGCTTTTAAAAGTCATTCTTTTTTAAATTCTCTCCATGCATTGTTTTCTTATCTGAATTATATACTTAGTTTTCCTGAGGAAAGTATTGCCATGGTTGCTGAATGAAAACTTTCTGTATTACACATGGAGGATCCTCTGTGTGTCATTGCTTTGCTTTGCAGACAGCACAGAGGGACTGGAGAGCTCCATGGCTGGGACTGCCTGGAACCTGTTCGCCAGCACCAGCTGGTGACTCTGACAGTTATTTTGGAGTCTCTGAGCTCTGGTCCAGGAGCATAAAAAGCTGGTGATTGCTGTGCCTGTCAAACTGCAGCTGCCCCTATGGAATGTGGCCTAAGCACTACTGCAGTTTAATTTCTTGGAGAGAACTGTTGTGCCACATCTTCGTGAGCGTTTTCATCAACTATGAGGGAGGGTGAAATCTCACTTTTATCATATTCAGAAATACTGCAGAAGGAAAATTCACGATTTAGGTCCTCCTTCAGAATATTTTTAAGTATTTACTTAACAGTAACAAATCCCTAAAGCAAAGCATATCTTCTGACATTTATTTTAATGCCATTAACATAACAAAGAGCTTTGGAACTTACCTTATTTTGTTGTTGTTCAGTCTTAGAAAACGCAGTTTTCTCATTTCATCGATTCCGAATGGCACAGACTTCAGTTCATTGTGATCCAAGAACAGCTCCCTCAGGGAGTGGTATGCTCCAAAAAATGACACTGGGTCTATGCCATCATCAGTGAGTTTGTTAAAGGACAGGTAGAGATACTCCAGCCCTGGCTTCATGTGGCCAAACACGTAACCTGGGATTCTTTCAATCTGGTTTCCTATCAGTACCAGGTGTAGTAAAGATTTTGGCAGGTAGGAGGGGACATGATACAATTTATTGTAAGAGAGATCGATTGATTCCAAGTTCCTGCAGTAAAGGAGAAAAAAACAAAAGGGCTGAAAACACTCTGACCTAATTGGTAGTGCTTGATGGGATTACAAGGGGACTGAATTTCCAAGGGGAATTCCGTTCTGTTCCTGGAACAGAATGCATTATATGGAACATGCTCCTACATAATTACTCTGGGAATAGAAGGAACTGAAGTAATTAATTATTAATCAAGCACAATGGTTTTGTTGATGGAAGAGATCCTCAGTAACAAGGACAGAGAGGACTGAATGGGACAATCCTGAGGGACTAATTTGTGTTTGCTGCAGTAACGAGTTACACCCGTAATAATCTTGGGACTTCAGTCATTATCCCATTAACAGGGAGTCTTCAACTTTGTTCTAAAGCCCACATGAAAGGGAATTGTTTTTGTGAATGAATCATCCTCATGTGCTTCACTTCCAGAGATGAGTGATGCTGTTGGTAGCACAGTGAGGTTGTTCTCAGATTAAGGAACTCACAAATTCAGGAGATGTCTGCCAGGGCTGCACTGCGGGGCATAGCCGGGTACCCTGCGGAGCTGAGCGGGTGATGGACCAGGGCAGCCAAAAGAGTAGTGGCTTTATTCCTTACTTTCTCATTGCTTGCTCTGCTGATATTCTACTCTTAGGCAATGCGCAATCATCCCTGCATCTTAATTTCTTTTACAATTTTTAACCTACTGAGAAATAAGACTAGGACAGTGTTAAATTATTTTTAAATTACCTGTGAGACACTTGTCGATACCAAATTATCATATAATTGTATGGAGTATTATTTATAGTTTTCATTTTTTGAATGGATGGTCAGCAAAAATATTTACTTATGGTAATATGGCAGAGATTTAAGGTAACAGATCTTTTCATTTGACAGCTGACTGAATACCTTCTAGATTACACAATTAGGCAAAGGAAAATAAGACAAATTAGCTCAGGAAAACAAAGGATAATTACAACAAATTAGCTTAGGAAAACAAATCAAAGGATAATTACAAGTCTTAAGTTAAAAGTAATGAAGTTCAAATATTTATTTCATCTGAGCCACTAATAACACAGAAAAATAAAATAAGTTTCTTTTAAGTAGTTGGTACTTACTCTTGATTTATCCAAGCCAAAGGTGCTATCCTGTGCTCTTCTAATTTGTTATGCTTTAGCCCAATGATATTGATGTTTCTTGTATGGTTAAAGCAAATTTCTGACACTTCTTCAATTTGATTATTTTCAAGATATAACTCCTGTAAGTGCATTTGGGAAGAAACTTTATGAGATCAAAATACACTCTTTTTTTCCCATTCCAAATGCAAGATCTCGCTGTTATCTGTCCTCCACATTCCCTGGGATTCCTGCTAATTTCTGAATCTGAATCAGACTCAGTTTGTAGCTGGAGTGAGACCTTCAGGAACACAGTTTTTCAAAGCAATTGTTTTGTTTTCTCATTTGTGAGAATACACATTGCCTTGAAAGGTCAAATAGAAACAGAACTGTCTCTTTTGGGTTCTTGCTGGGGTGGGGTTTTTTGGTTGTTTTCTTTTTACCTCAAGTGTGGCAGGAAGACCTTGTGGGATAATCCTAAATTTATTTCTTCCCAGTCGCAAATAACAAAGACTTTTCAAAGGGTTAAAGGCCAAAGGACTGACATTTGCTTCACTGAGCTTATTTCCTTCTAATTCCAGAGTGACCAAGTTCTTCAAATCTGGGGAGGAAAAGTTGGCATTTCTGTTAGTTGATGCCACCTTATGCCTTGTTAAAATGCAGTACTCATACTGTAAGTCTTAAACATTACTGAGATCCGTTCACAGCATTGAAAAAATGTGGTGAAGGCCTTTCATTCCTTCACAGTCCCAGCATTATATTGTTTATGGCTTTGGCAATGGAGCACAGCTTTATTTATCGTTCCCTTTCCCACTGGGGACGGAGAGCGCGGCAGCTGCAGTGCTCGGATGGCGCTCCCGAGTCTCCTGGTTGTGCCCCATGTGGGTGCTGACCTTTGTGCAGCCCCTCAGTGATCCCTGTGGGGCTCCAGTCACTGCTGGGACAGTGGCACTGTGCTCTGCCCTCCCTCTGCCCTTGCATACCCTGTGCTGAGAGTCCCATGGATTGTCCCATCCCTCCAGGTGCAGGGCACAGGGGACACCAGTGGTGATCAGTGTATAGTACCAGGAGATGATATTTCATAAGAATTAGTTTCTTGTTCACAAATAATCCAAATAACTTTCTTTTCACTGAAGGTTTGTGTCGCTCCTTCTGACAGTGCAGTTTGGGGATTTTAAACTAAAAGGCTCCAGCAGCCCTTGGCTGAAGTTTTCTTAGTCTTGCTATTGCTCCAGAGAGAGCTCTGTCACTGAACTGATACAGTTTAGATGGGATCCTTTTGACAGGCGATCAAAGGATAATATGTCCACCACACTATGATAGGAATAATTCTCTTTCCTTTTTCTTTCTGTTTTTCCATCAGCCCATGTTTCACTGGGCTTAAAATGATCATGGTTACCTCCAATTATATTCTACCTTGTTTTTCATGCACATCAAATTCCACTTTAATGCAATTTTAAAATAATGTATTTTCACCACACATAAAACCATCAGGTTGCAGGTCGGGAAAGTCGGTACCTTCAACATGTTTCAAATCCATCTCTACTTAGTACCCTTAAATATAAACTTCTTTGGTAGAGGAATAATTTTATAAGAAGGAAACATCTAATTTTTATAAAACTTCATGTAAATATTTCAGCTTTTGTTGCCTTTTGGAGCCATGGCACTTTAAAGCTAGCAATTACTTTTCCGGCTGTATCAGACCATGTGCATTTGGTTAAACGCTCTCCTTTTCAAATTCATTTCAATCTTTTCATATGATCAGTGTTAGTTTCCTAAATACCTTTTAAGCCATCTTCATCAATGGCATGAAGCTGGTTGTCATTTATTTTTATTTCTTCCAAAGTTGATGGCAGTTCAGAGGGAATATGGACCAGCATATTTCCATCCAAATACAAACGTTTTAGCTTCTTCAGGATCTTAATCACAGGGAAGAGAATTTAGATTATCTGAGTGTAAAATTTATAGTTAAACGTACAGTGTAATCACAGTTCAGTTTTTCTTAAACACACATTTTCTGTAGATTTTCAGCAGCAGTGTACTAGGATCCAGTGTCTAATTAATTGTTTTCTTTCTGCTAAACATTCATAAATGTGCCAGTTAATTCCACGTGTAACTGTAAGGGCCTGATGGAGCACGTCACCCTCCTCATGGCCCTGCCACAGCCAGCCACTGTCACTGCCTGCATCACTGCTGCCCGCCCTAAGTCTTGTTGGTAATGCCTTGCCACACTACACAGCATCTAGGGGTTCAAAACACAAGCATTGATGAATTATGTGTTTATACTCTCCATCTGTGTGCAAATTGATGTTTTTCTGTCAGTGCACAAGTTTACTCCGGCAGAAGGACAGCAACTGTTTCAGTAACTGCAGGTTTTATGACTTTAACCAGCTTAAAAAATTGGCATGAGAAATTATCACAGTCTCATTTGGATCAATGCACATCAGTAACATGCAGTGCTGAGCATTTCTTAGAGAGATGGTGGTGGCTTAGCACTGAGTCCAGTGAAGCCTGTTTTCCTCCAGTTGTGCCTTAACTGCCTGGTGTAACAAAAGCTTCACTAAAATGTATTTCACAACTGAGACACCTTCCCACTCTCTTTTGCATCTTCTTTGATTTCATAGGAACTGAAGCCCTTTGAAATCATCTGAATCTGTTCCTGTTAAAAGGAGTGAGGTGTTAGACAGAGTCCTGCAAGAAGAGTGATTGCACGTGGCAGGAAACAAAATTAGAAACACACTGTGACAATTCAGTTTGTTGTTCATGTGATTTTTGTATTCATCTTGCCTGGAAAAGCAAGGGCTTAATACCTTATTTCCACCCCTGGATTACAACCTGCACATACTTGCCTTATGAGAAATTATTAGGGGGTTATTCTATCTCCAAGTAAGGAATATGCAGGTGACTCTCCTGTTGCCATGTAAATTCCCTTTGCAAGGAAACGACTGGATATAGAAAAACTTTACGCTTTTTAATGAGAAAATTGTTCTTTTAGTAAGCAGCTGTGCTTGGAAGTTTCCCATTACTGTAATGAGAAGAGGGATAGATAAATTTACAAGTGTTGAACCAGAGTATCCCTGGGGTGGTGGCAACGGATGAAATATCAGAAAATTGTCTGTCTTGTTGCTTAACATTTAATAATCAGTGAATGCCATTCATTAGTCCCCCATGATTATGATGAGAGATTTCTTTAGGTAGCCAGGTTTAACTGTAGAATGGTTACTCATATGAAGTACAGTCTGGTTTAGATCCATAAACTGAAAAGCAAACAATTAGTAAGAGGAGAGTAGAAAAGTTAGGCTTTCTTACTGTGAATGCTTTTGGACCTATGCCAGGAGAGGTAATATTATTTTTACTCAGATCAATCCATTCTAAATTAGGTATCCCGTTGAATGCTTCATCTGAGATAGCAGTGATACTGTTTCCTAGGACAGGAGTCAAGAAAAAGGTTTGTTATGAAATACAGTCTGCATCTGAGTTGTGTAGTATTGTACATGGAAAATACATTACAAAAATAGTTGGATAGCATACAATAATTGTGTGGAGATATATTCATAAAACATTAATGAGCAAATCTAACACTTTAAATTTATTGTTTTAGGGGTTTAGCTGTAAAATACACTTTAATCCTTTTTTATGATAAGGAACAACAGAGTATTACAGTTCTGTTGACTGCATTTGAGGGTGGATAATGTTATGGAAATCATGCAAAGTAGACCCATTAATTACCTGTAAGGTCTAAACTTGTTAGATCTGGATCTGAGATTGGTGGTATTTGTGTAAGTTTGGCATTAATGCAGCTTACTGTGGTGTCCGAGGTGGAACATCCAGATGGCAAAGGAGGAGCTTCCATGGGTGGAACAGGAATTGGGAAATGAGATGGAATTCGGAAAGGACCGTCATCTTCATCACTTTCATACTGCAGTTCTCCTGCAGGTCTGTTTCTTGTGTCAGGCCTCTTTCCTCTGCGATGGCCTTTGTGCTTCTGGCGGTTTCTTTTGCCTTTCCTTTTTCTTTTCTTTTCATCCTTTTTGTGACCCTCTTTAACCTCTATCACTTCTGTTCGAAGTAGTTCATCTTTTCCAGTCCGAGTACGTGCTGATGGCAGGACATTGGTGTTGTCAAGGTCAGTGGGTTCTGGAGAATCCCCAGACAACTCACTTATGTCATCCAGGGAAATAATATGAGAATCCAAAGAGGAGCCTGAGCAGAGGCAATGAGAACATAAAAAACTAAACCAAAACAACACAAAAGAGTCTGGTAAGAAACTAAATTGTTAGTCAGCATTGATTCCCACATATAGTAAAAATATAGTAGTATTCCTCTTAGAATATGGTTTGAAAGATTGAAAATATGGGCTTAGATTGGTGTACTGAGAGGTGGTTGAGCCATCCACACAGAACAGTTTGTACACAGGTGTGATTTATGGCAGCTCCAGAAAAGAATTGGGAAAATTAATATAGCCTTCATTATCTTCATTTCTGACCTAATGTTATTTGTTTTTTTGTTTTGAGGGAGGTGTCTAAAGAGGAAAAATAGTATGTGGGAGTGGGAGGTAGTTTGGATAAAACTCACAAAGGGCACAGCTTGTTCTCCTGTGCAAGGGCCTGTCAGGTGAGGAGTTGGCTTCAGGTGGGGATCTCACCAGGGAAATGCATTAACTCCATTACCAAAAGGCAGTTTTTACTGCACAATAGGGCAATTCTAATAAAAGGAATTTTTTTCAATCAACATGACTTCCAATTCTACAGTTAGTTCCTGTGGTGTCTCATCTCAGAGTATTTCATTGTCACATGCACATACACGGGACTAAATAACATTTCCATGGTAAGAGGAGGTTGAGTTCAGTGCTTTGTAGACACAAGATACTGGGAGTGGGGGAAGGAAATCATCTCTCATCTTTCTCTTCTCCATTCCTTTTCTCTTTAAAGTTACTGATTTTATTTAAGTGTTTTCAAAGGAGAAAGATCATATTTCTGTTGCTTCTCTTGTCAGTTGACTTTCTTAACCATGATTTATACCAAATAGCTGAATGTTTTTGCACTCCTAACAAAGATTTACCAGTCTGTATGTCTAATGCATTAACAATGGCGAGTATTTCTGGATTGATCCTTTGTAAGGGGAAGTGGGATAGAAAATACAAAATAGATGTTATTTCTTCAATCATTTACAAAATTGTGTAAAGGTGGGTGGGAAGAAATGGGAAGAAAAGGAAATATAATTATAATTAACTTTATATATAATTATAAATATAACTACTATGCATCTTTTATTTAAATGTTATACCAAACTCATCTAACACACAGTGTACTCTGAGCAACTGAAGTTAACTTGAGTAGAAATTATGAAGACCTGCTTTTATCATGTGATTAAGGATAGTTTGTACCTTGTAATCCCTGATACAATTAAATATGGGTTTGATGTGAGGTGGTTTTAAAATAGTAGAAATCTGGTGTACCATACCAGTATCAGAACAAACTGGGCAGCATTCCCCTGCAGGTGTGATGGTGCGGGGACATTTCAAGGGGTGGCACAGCATTGTATCACATATCACCTCTCCCTTGGAGCAGAGACAAGTGACGCAGGGCTTGGGAGACCAGACAGCTCTGTCATACATGATCATCCCGTTGGCTGTGCACTGTCCCTTCTTTCCTAGGGACAGAACACAGAGAACTGGGGTTAAATGCCGTCAACTGAAAGAAAACCAACAGTGATAATTTAGAACTTTGGAAAGAAGCACTGCTACTGAGGGGCTTTTGCATGGTAGCTCCTCTTTCCATCCTCAGCAGAAAGCACAGATCTCAGTGGAAGTTGTTTGTAGATACAGTTCGGAGAGAAGCAAGTTTTCCTTGTCACAATGGAGTTAAAATAAGCCATGCAGTATTTTCTGCAGGCCTTCTTCTGTTTCTCTCTTGTGCACTAGAGATCTCTCCTGTCACACATTAAATTAGGAAGTTTTGTTAGGGCTCTGTGGAACCAGAAGCATAACAATGTTTAATTTATAGTGATGGTTCATAGGCCTGATGGAAGTAAAGTCTGCTGTGTGATGACTGGTGGGATGACAAACATCTCCGCTTCCTGTAATCTGCCTCATCTGGAAGAACCTGTTTTCTAGGAGAGTAGCAGTCTAGAATAACTTGTGCTAATAAATACTGTTTCCAAAGTTTCTAGACATGAATCTACAAAAAAATTGAGATTTCCCCAATGTACCAGTTAAAATTTTCAGAAGGAAACATAGAGATTTATTCTGTAATCTCCACTCAGATATGCAGTAGGCAAGTTGTTTAGAGAGTGTAAAGCCTCGGGAAGGAAACTAACCCAAAGTCCCTTTCCTTCCAGTTGTGAAGTTTGCCTCAACAAAGGTTTCCTTGGGCAGTTCTCATCCACATTCCAGAATAGTCATTGCACTTTAGCATGACGCATTTCTTTTTGGCCTTTTGAGAGAAGGAAAGCCAAGGTTGAGATTCTTCATCCCATGCAGATCTTCCTGGTTTTGAGTGTACCTGTAAGTCTGGTGAGAATATGAACTTCCTACACACCTTCCCTTTTCTCAAATTAACCTCAGAATGCATTACAAAAGTCTAGTGTCAAGCTGAAAAGTAATTTCTAAGTTATTTTGTACTTCCCTGCAAACAAAGACAAAGAAATTTCCTCTTTTCCTATTCACTTTGACTTCCTCCTTCAGATGAAGGTTGTCTAACAGTGGAAATACCTTGTCTCATCTGAATTTACATGCCAAGAGATTTCCATTTGTGATACACTGATTGTCTTTGGAGAGGTTGTTTGCATGGTTTGTTTTCCCACACTCCACCCTGGTCCATGCCTGGTTGTTCAGTTTTAAGAAGAGTATTCAGGACAGCCTCGAAATACCCTTGCAAGACTATTGTAAATATTAGGTTTGAGATCTCTCTGGAATTTGTCACAAAAGGAGGCATTTTGTGAAGTCCTTCAAGGCAGTCCTACTATCAGCTTCATAACAAAGCCTTTCCTTTGTCCTTGTTTCTAAAGACCATTGGATATGAACCTGTTTCTAGAATAAAAATTATCAGAATCATCCCGTTTGGATGCTCCCCAATATTCCTTATTTTTTTAAAATGCTTTCATTTAAGTTACTCTCAGGATGGAAAATGGGAGAAATTAATGTTTTGAACAGTTGCATCTTGTTTTTTTGGAGATCTGGGATATCTGTGCCTCATTTCAGCCATGTAAAGTTGTGCTGTAATCAATTCAAACCATGCTTGGAGGAGGAGAGGCTCAGGCCAAGTGTTAGTTGGCTCTGAGTCCCTTGTCACTCTACTCAGGTATCTGTAATCCAGCTGTTTGCTGGATCCTGACTTCTGTTTTTTATGTGCTTGGCAGGAAGCCACAATATTTCTTTTAAATAATCTCCAAAGGAAACACAAAAAGAATGCTGCACTTTCTCATGTTAAACAATAAAATATCAGCTGTTCCAGAGGACCATGATCTGGCTTGAGAAAGAAATTCTTCCGTGCTTCCTAAAATTCTTTATGTTGTTTTAGCTACTAGACTGTATCTGAAGTTGTTGCAAATCTGTCTGAATAAGCATAAAGATATGAGTTATTAGGCTTGGCTTCTGCAGGTTTCTTTAATTGTCTTGTTCTCTGTGGACATGAGAGTTACTTTAAAAGGCAGGACACGCGTGTGCTCAAAGAGGTTCTGTTTTAGTGCATTGAAGAACTGCTCTTTGGCATTTTGGAATTCACATAACCCTTGTGGGACAGAATAAATTTCCTGGCCCTTGAGTATCTTCAGCATGGTGGTACAGGGAGAAGTGAGGATCAGGAGATACTAGAAATAGTGAACAGTGAACAACCCATCCTGCTCT
This sequence comes from Formicarius rufipectus, assembly GCA_013399695.1. Classification (NCBI taxonomy): domain Eukaryota; kingdom Metazoa; phylum Chordata; class Aves; order Passeriformes; family Formicariidae; genus Formicarius; species Formicarius rufipectus. The sequence goes on along the minus strand of VXAU01005827.1, from coordinate 56,393 downwards.
GCTCAGTGGACAGGCTGAAAAGGACAATCAACTGCAGATTGTCTTGTGGTGACCTGTTTGATTTAATTTAAATACTCACATGATTTTTACCTGGAGGAAGGAGACATGTCTGGTTACTGTTAAATCTCCATTTAACTGTTAATTTTCATCCTGCATAAATCTGGGAATTGTGTTTTTTTAGGCTTCTAAGAGCAAAACAAGTAGCTGGGAGAATGGAAATGAAATTTTGGATTGCATTTTCTTCTATTCTGGAGCATGATTAATAATAGTGTTCTATTATTTAATAGGCTTTGTTTTTTCCAAATCTGACATTAACTTGAAAAAATTTTGAACTTTAAAAGCTAGACTGAAAAATACCTTGTGGTTCAAGTCTGGCAGATGAGCACAGGACTTTTAACCTTTGGAAATATGGTGTAAATTCAGTGTGAAGTTCCAAATAAAATGAGTTCAGTGGTTTTAGCTCAGCTTTTGGATGCAAGTCTAGATAGAAAGAAACAAGTGGGCCGGGGAGGGGGGAGAGCTGTGCATTATTTCAGCATGACTGATGGCCCTGACAGAGACACTGGAATATCTTACATGAAGAGTGTGCTACTTATGTGGTATTTTCCTCTGTTTAATTTGAAAAATATTTTTAAATTAGAGGTTTATTATGTTGTAATACACACTAGAAATGCCATATTTAAGAGTTGTGATAGTTTTCCCATTAAAATCTTGTACTTTAAAATATTTGATTCATGTGGTTCAGCCTTTCTGAAAATAAGGACACTCAACAGATAGTAATTGGTAAGCAAATGTGGTTAAAATACATTTGGCCACTTGAGACTATTAACATGGTGACTGTCTCTTGTGTGACACACTGACAGGCTTGACTTTGTGCTTATAGAATAGCTTATTATCATTTCATGCAAAATAGTGCTAATCAGGACTTTTTTTTTTCCATAAAATTCATTAAATTGCATATGATAATTTCCCTTAGTGTGTGATCTCTTGGTGCTGGAATGGAAGTATCTGTGTCTACATGTGTATTAGCTGTAGAGTGGACACGGCCTTGTATTTATTCTTCACAACATCCCACTGTCTTTTCTTCATCTCTCAAACTTTTTTCTATGTAAAGAAATTAAATTATGGACATGTCAATAATTTTAAGTTGGTTATTATCTGTGGTTTCAGAATTGAAAAGTACTGATAGTGCTGTTCAGAAGGTGTTATTTTCAGCATAGATCCCTGATTGTTAGACTTAATATAATGCTTTGTGAGTCATAATTTCCCATTTGTGACGTTGAACATCAAATCCCAACATTCTAGAGCAAGAATTCTGTCTTTCTTTGCTGCACTAGGGATCAAAGAGAGACTTAACAAACATCACTTCTCAATCCCTGTCTAATCTTGTATTCTTTGAGAAGATTTAGAGAGGCTGGACACAATTACTAAGACAGGTTTCAGTAAAGATCAATGAAAATACGCTTTTTGCTTGTTTGTTTGTCTTCTCTGCCTCTCTTCAAAAACCATAAAGTACATATTAGTATAGCAATGTGAAAACCTGTAGATCACCAAAAAGGCAAGTTTTATGTAAATCACACTATTGAGCTTCTTTTAAGAGTAAATCTGGGTTCTCAACACAGAGCAGAAGAGTGATCTTGTATTGGATGAGTGGAGTTTTATCTCAGATCAGTTTTCCATCATGTTTGTAATGTAGGTTTCATATTGCAACTACTGCTGTGTGTTAGTTATTTACAAAACAAACAATTACTCTTGAAATATTGCATGTAGACATCGTTTGAGTGCTGCTTTTCAAACATAAAATAAAACAATAGAACACAAGTCCATTTTAGTTAACTCTGGTGTTACAGGTATTAAGGCCTCAGTGAAATGTTAATTGACTTAAGAGAGATGTTGAGCAAAAAATTCTTCCAAATAGCCTTCAAACTTGTTACACATTTGAAGTTATGAAAATATCCCAACAAATTATTTCTTTTTTTGAGTTAAGATCAAATGATAATGCAGAAAAAATGCAGAAAATATGTCTGTTACCTGGTAAAGCAAGATTCAGCTGAAAAGTCTCATATGCCAAGCACAAAATTACTGTGAGAGGCCACAAGTATGTATGGAAGTAGAACTAAAATAAAGCTTTAAGGAGTTTATCTGTTTCATCTGAAATTGAGAGAAAAACCAGCCCCTGCCCTGAGTAGCAGAGGGGCTTTGTTCCTACCTGGCAGGACACTGTAAGTGGACTCATGTTCCCCCAGACCTACGAGAGAGTCAAACACTCCCATGATGCTGTCATCGATATTAATGAGGGGTATCCCAGCGGGGTCAGGGAGCTCCATCCTCGGCTGCCTCGGGAGCCTGTGCCCTGCTGAGGAGCCCCTTCCCAGGCCTGCCCGGTGCGTGCCCTGCCCCCTGGGAAGGGCACTGGCTTCATTTCGGCAGGAGCCAATGCACAGACACACAAGCAGGAGGGAACAGGCCAGTGGTGTCGCCTGCATGGCCCTGCGTGTCCCGCAGAGGATCCTGCAATGGGAAAGAAGAGGCAAGTTAGATCCCTGCAGAGGTTTTAGGACTGTGGCAGCCATAGGGCCCTTCTCAAGGCAGGTGGAGCAATACCTGGCAGGTGAAGATAAGCAAGCTTCCCCTTGAGAAGGAATTGCCCTGGCAGACCTAACATAACATTTGAATTTAGTGGTTCTCTGTTTTCGCAGGCAATAGTCACGTTGAAGTCAGAGCTGGTACTTCGGGCTGCATCTGAAGGGGTGGTTTGGATTTGCAGGGCCAGCAGGTATTTGGAATTCCACAGTTATTACTGGTTCCAGCAGTGGAACTCTTTGGAGTTCTGTAAGATGTTTCTTCCCTTTTTTTGTTTGCTAATATTTCTTTCAGGTTGTTGTGACCTCTGAATGTGAGAATGGCAAAGTAACAGAAAAATGCCCCATTAATTTCTGACATGGTGCCCCAAATGCTTTTGGTTTGGCATTTCTGTATAAGGGATTTTTCACCACAGATGAAGAGATGCCAGTTGTCCTTCCGGTTCTGGCCATTCTCTAACAGGATCTGCTTGGTTCTGCAGAGGAGACCTTTGGGAAGTTTCATCTCAATAGTGTTATTCCCATGTTTTTATCAAGCATAGATAGCCTAAAAAGGTTGATCTGTAATGGGTTGTGTTCTGCATTTACTTTTTAAGCAAATCAAAATAATTGTGTATCTTGAGCCTTCTTACACTTGTGACAGAAAAACTATGTTTGTTGTCGCCAATAGGTGGCATTCCAAAACAGAGCAGTCAGGATTCAGGAGCGTGCAGGGGAAGCATTTCCAGCAGAGGTTTGCTATACAAGTGTGGAAATACGGCCCTGCATGTCCAAGGTTATTAATGATTGTCAAAGCTCTGTTGCATAATTCTTCCATAAAGGAAATGCTCCTGTTCTGTGCTCTATTTAAAGTGAGACAGAGACAGAAGACACTCGTGTTGCTGTGGTGGGGGGAATTAGGGAAGTGCTTGAGGCTTAGAGCACTTGGTCTTTGTGGCCAAGACAAGGCTTAGAGCACTTTCGTAGTTTTTCTCTAAGGAAGACTTGAGAGGATTCAAAAGCTTTTTTTCTTAATGTTTATCTGTCTGGCTTTATATGACATCTTTGGATTTACTCTTATTATAATTATGTTGTATAAATATTGCATAGTATTATTTCGGGAACTTGAACAGGTTTTGCCTGAATTTGATGTTGTTAAAAAGATTGTTAATCTTGGCATTTGTATAATAGGTCAAGTTTTTGGTACCAAGTTGCCTAGCAGTTCCTTAGCATAAGACACGTGATGATTGCAAGTTTTTCAGGCTTTCCACAGCATAATTCTCATATTTTTTTTATTCTCATGTTTTAAAATGAGAAGTTGGCAGTAAATAAGCTTAAGGCAGTATACATTTACTTCTTTTTAATATTGTAGTTTCTATGTTCTTATCCTGTCGTATATTTTAACTTTAAAGTGTTAGTGCAAACCTAGATATTTGCAGAATCTGAAGTCAATGTTTTTGTTTCCATCTAAAGGGAATTCGAAATGCAAGTGTCTCATGCAAATCCTCACAGCAGCCCGTATAATGTCAGGGTTCTGAGATGAAACCAGACTTTAGTTTGCTGCTTTCTGTCCATCAGAAATCAGTCATTCAGAAATGCCGTATAGACTTTTTACTGGGCTTTTATTTATAGGCGTTACTGGTAGTTAACATACCAGATAGATGCAGAAGCTTGTTCTCTGCTTTGAAAAATGCCTGTTCTTGTTCAGAAAGTGCTTATTTCTGAGCACCTCAGGACAAATGACCTCATGCTTTGGTTTCTGACTGACTTGCATGGTAATGATGGGCTATAAAATTACACATAAACTGTTCCACAGCTTTGACTGAAACACACAAAGAGCCCTCGGGGAAAAGGGAATGTATAAAGAAAAGTCCTGGACATGTGTGTTCATTTTCTGTCAAGTCAGTGACATCTTAATTATGGGCACATTTTTCTAGTATACTTTATAATCACACTGTAGTTACAATGCTGCTACATTACAGTTGGCTTTTTTAACGTTTAACCATTTCTTCCTGTCACCAGAGGCACATAATGGCATGACTGAAATACTTTTCCATTCTCCATGTCTTTTTAAAAGTCAGGAATAATATAGGGTGAATTACATTACATTTACTGTGCAAAAGGTGTTTCACCATGAACTTCAATAAAGAGTAAAATTCCATAGAAAATCAAATTATCTTAAAGTAAAACTTGTTTTCATAAAATATAAGTAAAAAACCCTCAAAACCAGAACAACATCAAACACACACCACACTCCCCAAATACATTGTCATAAGTTAATTCTGTACATATATGTGGGTTTATATGCTGTTTTTGCATCAATTTGACTCTTCAGCCCTGAAAGCTTAATATTGCTACTTTCAGACAAATAGTGTTCTTTGCATGCAAAATGTTGAGCTACCAAGTTTCTTTCCTTGGCTTATTTAACAAGTGCTGTCTCACATTTTAAGGCCCAAATTGTGAAAGGCCTTAAGGGCATTGGGCCTTTCGTGCCCATGACTGGGATCTTCAGATCATCTACCAGGAATTTATATTTAGCGTAAGGCCAGCCAGCTTTTCTTTTGGGGAAAATTCAGCCTGTTCAACTTAGGACTGCTTTAATAAATTATTACATAGTAAAATAAAATTATAGATAGCCAATATAATTAAATTATGTTTGTGTTGCCAGGTGCTCTCAACATGGCTGCATTGCTACACCTCTTTGAATTTTACCCATAAACGTTTAGATCAGACACAGCGTGTGAAAGCGTCCTTATCTTTTTTACCATGCAGTGTGTTCAGTAGCTTGTAGCTTTCAAAATGTTTATCTTCAGTAAGTTCAGTATCTGTCAGTTTGCTATTATATTAATGGAAATAGTTCATTTTTAAATGAGAGACCCTTTAGAAATCCAGAGTATCAGAAGTGATTAAATAATCTATTTTTATCTATTCAGTCTAAATTCAAACATGTTTCAAAGATGTCAGCATTATTTCTCATGACACACAGGGGTTAAAGTGCTTTACCAAGTTTTTCACATACTCTTTAAATTTATAGCATAGAAATGAGTTACATTTAGCCAAAACCTACTTGCACTTCCTATTAGTTTAAGTTGGATGTGCGTGGCAAACAATAGCACAGAACAAGCAGATCAACGGGTATTGCACACTTTATCTAGAAAAGCATTTATGTCCATTGCTAAATATAACTCACATTATTTCATACATATTTGCAAAGTTAACATGAAGTTTAAGCCATTCAACACCATGCTTTAAGCAGTAATTTAAAACGTAAAACATTTTACCTTGTAATCTAACCTAACAGCAGATTCTGCTTGCTGTCATTTAGTCTCCCGTTGCAAATGAAACAGAATCACAGTGATATCTTTAAAACAAACAGAGAAACAGTAGGGATTGTTGAAACATGTGAGGCGATTCCTGAGTTAAGGCTGGAACAGCTTCTCCCCCTGGGGACAGGCACTGCTCAGCCCTGAGTGCAGAAAATCAGCCTGTACTGGTGCTCACCGCGCTCAGACCTCACTCCAGGCACAGGAGAAGCAGCACAATGTGTTTGGTCCGGAGGCTGACAAGGCACAGCTGGGAATCCTCTGCCAGCACTTACGGCTGCAAAAGGAACAGGAAAATGGAGTGTTTTCGAAAGAAACAGAAAAAAAATGTGTGTTTCATTCTGTTCTGGTTTATGGATTTAGAACTTTAGTTCCCAGGTGGTATGAGTTTAATGTAGATTTATTTAAAATAATGAGATATAATACATTTTTGCAGGCATAGCCTTAACATAAAGACATTTATTAAAGTTAGAACTTTTTTCCTCAATTCATATTTTTTAATCCACTCCTGCCCTTCAAGCCTTTAATCTATAAGCAGAAAACCTTTTTGTTGAAGTTTTGCCATGGAAAATGGCTCTTTTATCCACTTACAGCAATGATTTCGCTGTAAGTTGTAGCTTATGCAGGGAAAATGAAATGACCTAAACACTTTCCCTTCATTTTTTTTCTTTGTAAGGCTAATTACATCCTGAAACATGATCCTGAAGCACAGCTCTGCAGAGCTGCAGGGGAGTTGGAAATCCCAATAGGAGAAGTGAGTGTGAGGGAAGGGAGGGAGCAATGGTACGTTACCACCAGTCCTTGGTGTACCAGCAGAACCTTTTCCTGCATCCCCAGGTCCTGTGTCTGCAGAGTGTCCGTGGGATGAGTGGGATGGCGAGTCTGCTAAGCTTCAGAAGTGACACATTTACCTGCTAGACAGAGTTGTCTGAGTTTTGGCTTTAAAAATTTGTCATTTGCTTGAACTCGCACTCTGAGGAATATTTAGTCGGATAGTCATAGAGTGGCATAACCATCAAGTTAACCATAATTGTTGGCCAATATGTGGTGGAAAGATACTGGGAAAACATATTATCTCTTAAAATAGTCGTTCACTTCCTACCATGCTCTGCTGTGCAGAGACAAAAGAAGAAATATTAAACTTTTGTAGTTTATGTGGAGCTGTTTAAATTGAATGGAGACAGTCACACAACTAATAGGGATGGCATCTGAAAGGAGAGCAGTCTGGGCCTGTGCTGAGAGCAGTGACCTGTAGAGTTGAACAGTTGTAGACAACTGGGCAAAAGAACAGCAAATTACATCATCTTCTCAGGGTTATGCATGTCAGGTAAAAGAATTGATGTGTTTAAATGACACTATATTTATTAGGGACAAAAGTGATGGCATTCACTTCACTATGTATTTAATTGTGGTTTCTTATGCTTCTGATGCCTTTGGGCCTGTGAAGCTCTTGTTTAACACACCTGCTGTGGATGTGGCATCTCTGATCATGAGTTCTAGTAAATTTTTGAAGCTGGACTTCCTAGGCTATGTCATCCCTGTATTTTTTTTGAAAGGTCCATATTTCAGCAGCTTTTCAGAGCTGAGCGGGACAGAGTCTTGTCTCCTCTGCTAGATCATACAGTGAAAATCCTAAATCCTCTAAGCAGATTGAAGGATCTCTGAAGGTGTTAATGAATCTACACCTCTTAGGAAGGAAAGTTGAGAGTTGGGGCTGTTCAACCTAGAGAAGAGAAGGCTTTGGGGAAACCTTAGAGCACCTTTTAGTGCTTAAAGAGGCCCCAAGAGAGGTGGAGAGGGACTTTCCACAAGGTACGTAGTGACAGGACAAAGGGAATGGCCTTAAGCTGAAGGAGGACAGGGTTAGATAAGATATTAGAAGGAAATTCTTCCCTGTGAGGGTGGTGGACCCTTGCACAGGCTGCCCAGAGAAGCTGTGACTGCCCCATTCCTGGAACTGTCCAAGGCCGTGTTGGATGGGGCTTGGGGGAACCTGGAATACTGTGAGGTGTCCCTGCCTGTGGCAGGGGGTGGAATGAGGTGGTCTTCAAGGCCCTTTCCAACCCAAACCAGTCTCTGATTCATTGAATCAGTGAAAGTCCTGGAGGCACCATAGTTCTGGTGGTATCCGTGGTTAGCCTTTCTTTAGGCTCCCTGTCCATCACTGTTCCCCTGTGTTTCATGTGCAGACCAGGGTGAAGGTTCTTCTTTCTGTCTCTGGTGCCAAAAAATATCTGAACAAAGGCCTGATGTACTGAACAAATAAATTATGTCAGCTGTTCTCCCTCTAATTAGACGTGGAGTCAGCGTGGCTTTGTGATCTCAGTAGGGCCTGCTATTAGTATGAAGCAGAATGTGCCTGGAAGAGCCTTACTTATTTTTCACTCAACTTCTATTAAGGAAGAAATAAAGACAATCTGAGCGATCTGCAGACACAGCTCCCTTTTCATGACAATGGTATTGACCTTCCTACAATGAGCAGTAACACTTTAAAGTTGTAGGAGCTGTTAAGGAGAGTGCCCCATGATGCTCAATACATGGAAGGTTTGGGTTTTCTTTAATATTAAAAATTAGTATCTGAAAATGCGTATCATCTGCTGCCCTTTATCAATATTTAAATGTATGCAAGTTTAACAATTAAATATTGGTTTAATATTATTATTTACATTAAAATCTTACACAAAAACTTGCCTGTCCTAATAACTAAAAAAAATACTGTATATTCCTAAACCTTTGACTAGCATGTCCTTGCAAATGACTTCAAGACATACTCAGTTCAGGCAGTTTCTGTTTGAGTGAAAAGCAGTGCAGTATCTTCAGGGATCTAACCCTGTCTGTGTTTGTGGGAATAGTTTACTCCAAGAGCAGAGCAAGTTGCCAACATCTGCTTCATGTGCAAGCACTTTATGCCTGTCCATCCCACATGGACAGCCAAGCACTGGGGTGAGTTGTGCAGTGGGAATGTTACAGCCTGTTCAGTTGCCTTAATGTGGAATGGTCTCCTCTGAGGAGAGAAGAGACACAGAGTAAGCAGTGACTAACAATTAGAGTAATGGTTTATTATTTTATATCTTGGGGCAAACTGCTACTTTTGCTTCATGTGTTGAGCAAATAAGATGTGAGAAATGGATGTGGAAGTCTGGAGCCTCTGGCGTGGATTCTTCTTAAAACATGGGTTGATCTCTTTTCCTTGAAGTTGTTATTTGTAGAAATACAGGGATTTTCCTCTTGCTTTGCTGAAATTATCCAGTGGAAATTATTCAAGGATATCCTCTTCAGTCAGAAGAGGGATTAGAATTCAAGTTGGCATCAGGCTTGTTTATAGTTACAACAGTTTCTCATAACATCTCTCACTGTTCCTTTTAGATAACAACCAAGAGTGGAAAAGGACTTTTGAGCAATTCAATACAGTTGAAATAAATTTGTTTGCTGTCTCTTCCTCAAAAGATCACAGCACACAGAGACCATGGAACCTCAGTCATACACTGTGTGTTTTAAGATTGAATCTTTTATTTACTTAATGACCAAACTAAACAGGACTAGAGCAGGAATAGCCTTTACTGAGCCAAATCAATGCCAGGGATAACCTGGCTTATCAGAGGAGAGGGAGGAACACCCTCTTCCCCCCTGGAGCAGGGGAAGGCTGAAGTCAGAACAGGGTTTTGTTCTCTTGATTTTGAAAGGCATCAAGGACAGAGTTTGCCCAACTTCTCTTGACTGCCCAGACTGCATTATTTGCTTTGCCTTATAGTCCTTTATTCCTTTTCCTCACTTTTCCCCTCACAAGTTCTTTCCTCAGCCATTTCAAAATGTGCAGCCTGACAAGGTTAATAGCTTCCCTACTGACCTAGTTTTGCAGACTTTATAGCTTGTGGGGGTTTTTTTTTCTTTTGTTTGTTTGTTTTGGTTTTTTTTTACAAATATAGTTTGGTTATCCTGTCATTTTTCCTTTGAGCATCAAAGGAAAACTGATAGTATCCCTCCTCTCTCAGTTCTGCAGTGTTCTGCCTGTCCCTGCTGCAGTCTGCTGAGTGGCACAACCACCTGCACATACAGGATTTTCCTTTTGTTGTCTCTGGTGTCCTGAAACCCACCATGGTCTCTTCCTTGTGAGCAGTAGCCACACTAATGCAGAGCTTTTATACTTCTGCATGCATGAATTATATCCATTTTCTTATTGAGAGGGGACCCCAAATCTCTGTACTTTATCATCTCCTTCCATGTTTCACCTGGCATTAAGGTAGGAGTACATTCTATAGCTTTCAATGTTCCAAAGCCATCCTTATTTTTAATAGCTTTTTCTCATGTTTTCATTAATACACATTTTCTTATACTTCCTGTTTTACTAAGTTATTTACAGATGGGCTGTGTTGAAGTTGGATTGGTTATTTAATTTATTCTTGAAGTACTGATGAAAATATTATTTTTGTGAGTCAAAAACACACCCATGTTCAGGAATGTAAAGCTATTTCTGCTTTGTCCAAGAATTGGAATGAAAAGAGACAACACTGAAAATTAGAGCAGTGGTTTTTTAACCTTTCAATGAAATAAAAGAATGGAATGATTTTTTTTTTAATTGCTTTACTCTTAGTTGTCATGATGACTCTTTGCAGTGGCTGCCTGGTTTTGATCAGAGAAAAAGTTGCAATCCTAAACTTTGAAATTACTCTTGTGGTTTGTGTTTTTTAAATCAAACACGCAAGTTTATAGTTGGAAAAAAGTAGCAGTGGAGGAAAAAAGATTTTATATCTGTTAAAGTCAGCACAAAACATGAGATGCAGAATTTGGGACTGGCAGTACAGGGCATTCCTGAAACCTGCAGCAGTTACTGCATTCCTCACTGTAATTAGTGGTCATGGGTATCGTTAAGGGAAAAAACACATGAATAGAGAAATGTTGCTGGTAAACCTTAAGAGGTTTAAACACAGATCTTCCTCACATATCTTAAAATATTAACACTATATTGTAAAAAGCATTGGGTACTTCTTTAGGTAGGAATAAACCTAAAATTCCAATATATGAGGAGTATGTAGCTGGGATCTATTTACATAAAAAACTTCATTTTTCCACTGAAGCTGCATCCCAACTCCAGTCCACTGCAGTGAATGGAATATCTAAAATATTAATTCATTATTAATTCTGACTGATTCGTTACTCATATTGACTCATTAGGAGTGACTTTCTGAGGGCACTGGTTGTTGCCACAGCGTGGTGTGTCTGAGTTAGATTTCCATTCCTTCCCATGTTTAGTTTGTGGTATGTTTTTCTCATGTTGTATCTAAAATGCCAGTGAACAGACAGATGGAATTAATTTGGAGGCCTTTCTTCAGAGCTACTTGAAGTTTGGGGCCAGTGTGTTTCACTTATTGCCTTGAAATATGAGCATCAGTGAAGAAATTTAGTCAAATTTTTATTATGTCATTGCCTAGAGCCTGTTCCCTGTGATGTTGCAAAGCACCTTGCCTGCCTACCTTGAATAAATACACTTCCTCTGTCCTTCTGTCTTTCCTTTCAAATAGAAAACTTCTGGGTTTTTGAAGTTCAAATGGTGACACTTCACTGTATTTTGGGAAGTTATATTTCAGCTATTTGCTGACTCAGATTTTTCCAAAATACTCAGCAGCTGAGCAAGTCTTCCTTGTGTGTGAAACAGCACAGGGACTTTGATGGGAGGGTTGTTTTCTCATGTGCTGCTGATGACCGTTGTTGGTGATCAATCAAACACAAAAGATGGAGTAACTGAAATGGTTTTGTTCTTGCCATTTTTCACAAAATATTCTCTCTAATTTCTTCTCTACTCAACCTTTGTATAAACAGAAGACTCTTTATACAGATATTCTTGCATTTGTCAAAGTATATAGAGTTGGATCTTTATTTTGGTAAACACCCATTGAATTATGGCAATGTGAATCTATATCAGACATTGTTCTGAGATTTTTCAGACATTGGAAACTTTTCTTTTCTGGGGAAACCCCACCACATTACTAGTTTCATCCTGATAAATCCTTTATTGCTTAAAAATACTTTCTAAGAGATTTTCCCTGTTTATTTTTATCATAAAAATAATTTTCTCATGTAAGCTGCAAAGAATTCAGAATCGTTCAAAAGAGGATTTTGAGGGTCCAAGCAATGTAACCAGTTAAGTTTCTAGTAGACAGTCATAAGGCTCCTGTAGGTTTTCATTCATGCCCTGACATGGCTTCTTATATTCCATTTTTTCCATAGACAAGTACATCATACCAGACCAAAGGGACAGTGTTTCTCTTAAAGACTGGGCTATAATGAACATATAGAAAAGTCTGTATTTTATATATAGAAAACTAATATCATTTTATCTGTGTGTCAATAATATTGAAAGCAGATTGTTTAGAATTCAGTAATAAGAATATATAATTATTCTAATGAGCTTTCCCTGCTTGTTTGCTTTTTCCATTTGTTCTCTATTTACTTGATTGTGTGGTCACACTTTCCATTTCTAGGCAAAATGGCCAAAAATGTGTCCATATAACACACTGTAAACTTCTCTAAAAAGAGGGTGGATCTTTCTATAAACTTCTGTTGTTTACTGCTGCCATCTGAGATTGTATCAGAAGTGATGTGAGACAAGGAATAGTTGATCTTGGAGATAAGACTTGGTTTGAGATGTTAGCTGGGACACATGGTTGGATTCCCATGGCTTTCTGCTTGTATCACTGTTGTTTGATGCCTCAGATGTTTTCCCATTTTAATATTAAGTAGAAATTAATAACGGGATGCCTCTCCACTGAGAGACTGTCTCAGGAAGGAGATGTAAACTGAGGACACAAATATTTTGGAGTATTTTAGTCAAAAAGAAGGATTTGTTGGCATCTGGTACAAGAAGACACTTTGAGGAGAATAACAAAGTTTGCTTGTGGTTTCCTTCTAAATCTAACAATTCGTTGTCTTTGCCTGTTGATTCATGTTTTTCCCATTACAAACAGTAGCATCAAGTGGTTTGTTTGGGTGAATTAGTGGACAACGGCAAAAATCACTTGTACAGCAATTCTGCGGCTCCCAGTGAGAATCTGAAGGAGGGAAATGGCAGAAGGGGGCTGTGTGTTTGTAGACATATCTAAGTTTTAAATGTATCTCTTAATACCATACTATTATTTTTATGGTTATCACATTTCTAGACATTTATAATTCCACAGTGCACAATATTCAGGGTTGAGTACAAGTTGAAAACACCCTGTGAAGTGATCAATTACATTTGTTTTATGATCTGACCAGCATCTGGGGCCAAAGGAGCTGTGTATTTCCTGATAGTCCAGCACAGCCCTCCCTTCACAAGGGAAATGTTAAAAACAAGAAAACCCCTCTGTTTCAACAGGTTCTGTTGTTCTGGATGACTCTGTGTGTGGTGTATAAACATGTCTTGTTGACGGAGAACATTAGCATTGTTTGGGCTTTTCCAAGAGCTCAGATAGACTTTGCCAATTTACACTTTTATCATTATTTCTGTTTTTCCTATTAAATCCTGTGTGTTCCCTTTCCTTTGCTAACTGAAGGACTCACCAAATGACCAAAGAATGAGTTATTTCTGAAACACCCTCGAAGTTTTGTTTTCATGATACAAGATGAGGATGAGAAGTTTGGGGACAGGGAGAGCAAGAGGGGTTACCTTGGAACTGTGTCATTCCTGTTGTGCCAACACATCCCATCTGCTGCACCTGCAAGCCCAGCGTTGGTCATGCACTATCCCCTGTGTAAATGCACAGCCTGGGGCTCTTTGTTTCAAAACAAACAGTTATTTCTTTTGCAAAATGGCAATCTGGGTTAAAATCAACCCCTATAGAACTGAGCTATTGTTTAATTGCAGTGGGAAGAACATCCCAAGTTTTCCGTGAATGTCTTGCCCAAAGACTCGCTGTGTGTCAGCGGTGGCTCAGCCCAGCCCATCTCTCACAGGGCTGCTCCTGCCAGAGCTCCTTCCTCAGAAAGGTGTTCCAGCTTTGGCACTGCTGCTCTGAGAGCAGCTCCCTGTGGAAGTTGAGCAGAGTTTTTGGCCTCTGAGTGTTTCCCTTTCGCTCATGTCGGTGCTCAGGTGCTTTGGGAAGCCTTAGGGAATGTCCCACTTCTGCAGGAGTGCCCGTGGAAGGTGTGCACAGTAATGCTGGAGTTCCTTATTTGTCAGGTTAGGAAATGCTGGGATATAGGAAGTGGAGTGATGAGATGAGATGAGATGAGATGGATCTTATTTGGGGATGTTTGTGTACAGTAATACTGATTTAGTAGTTCAGGGGCAGGCTGGAGTGTGTTTGCAACAGCTCTGAGTGTAATTAACTTGTTTCCTCTTTATTAGTTGCTCATCTTCTCTTTTAAAACATTTTACCTCTTCTGTATTGCTTTGTTCATAGTCCGTTTACAAGCACATCAGTTGCAAGGTAACTCGGGCTCTAAGTACCTGAAATACTTTAACTGACCTTTTTCCTTTTATGAGTGAATTTCTAAAAGATTGGGTTTGCTAAAACTAACTCAAAGCTTTGCTGTAAAACAAGCCAACAACTTGCAAGGGAGTGCGAGATACTTTTTAATTAGCAAATATTTAAAAGCTTTGATTAAAATAAACCATATTTTAATATAAGAATCATCAGTTTGCCAGCCCTTTGAATGATATCATAAATTAAAATCACATAATATAATATTGCTATATTTTAGAGCAGGCTTTGATATCTAATTCTTTAGGAGTTGGACACAATTATCTTTATGGGTCCCTTCTAGCTCAGGATGTTCTATTATTCTATGATTCATTTGCTGCTACTTCTGTATTTCCTGGCTTTTACTTCTGTAAAATGTAAAATGTGAGTTGTACAAGGGAGAATAAATCAATTTTGTTTCAGGGGGTTGGGACATTTTATAAGGTCCATTCACAGTGAGTACTTTGGTAACTGAACATTATGATATTTTTGTTTCATAGAAATTAGCAGGAAAGACTCTACATGTTAATAAGGACTGAACTGTTAGTAATTCTGATTTCACAGGGCAGTGGGATATGAAGAAATGTGATTTTGGAGATCTAGGAGCTGTAGAGCTATAACTGGAATTAAGAGGCACAAATATGTTGATAGTCTAGACAGTGCTGCTTCTCCACTGGCAGAGGCAGCTGCAAGAAATGCAAGAGCTGATTCCAAAATAGAGGGGGGGGGAAATAGAAAAAGCCAAGGTGAAGAATATGCTGGAGGCCTCAAATGTAGTTTGCAGTGTGTTTGGGAAGAGTCATCCAGAGGTCTTTTTACAGTGGAAAGAATGATTATTGAAGTAATCCAGAACTACATTTTAAATAACAATATAGTGTTTGCCTTTCTTCTCAAATTTTTCCATGGGATTGTCTGTGTGTACCATACAGTTCCTGCTGTGAGACTCTGCTTGGGTCTGGAAATGGAGCCTGAGTGCATAAAAAGGCATCTTTATCTTTTTATATGAGCTGAGGGTAACTCCAAGTTTAAATTCTGGTAATGAAAATCTTCCTTTTGTCTGTTACTTTAATTTCCTTTCTCTTGAACTGTTTTTACTCCTCTTCCATTACTATAAAATACTTTGATCTTAATCTTTGTTCCTTTGTACCTACCCCTTTTCCCCTTTCTGCTTCTTTCTCCATTTTGTTGTTGTTGCTGCCCTCCTCCTTTTTCTCCACATGCATCCTATGAAACCAAACATTGGATTTTTTGTTGTTCTCATACGGCTTTGTTGTTTGTCCTGTTAATATACCTCAGGTAATTCTAGGTTCATTAATGGCTGCTTGAATTAGAACTCCAGAAATGTCTGCAGTGTTCCTTATATTGAAATGGTATGATAAAAAAAAACAAACAAACAAAACAAAACAAAACAAAAAAAACCAAACAAACAAACAAAAAAACCACACTTTATTAATTATTTCTCGTATTTCATGTGGAAACTTGAGATGCTGATTCCCCAAGTCATCTGTGGCATTTTTTGATACAATGAATAGTCCATCAACTCATGCAATTAGTTTGCCTGTCAGGCCATAAGGTCAGAGCCTGGAGTGCAGGGCATGCCCCTTTCCCAGAGCTGCTAATTCCACAGTAAAAAGGGAAATACCCGTGACATCGGGTGCCCCTTCCCAAAGTGCCCTCAGTGACAGCCCCACTGTGGGATCGCTGAGCGGGACACGCCGGATCCAAGCGGCTCGTTGGGGTCTGACGGTTCTGAGAGCATTGCAAAGCACACGGAATTCCAACAGCCCTGAGGTCATTCCACAATCTGCATCCACAGTCATTCCATCCGGAGTCGGAGCTCCGGCCAAAGGGTGGCATCGTGCCATGGGTTTGTGTGGGAAAGGCGGGAGCCCTGGGGAGGGTTTGGGGAGGAATTTGGGTCAAGGGCTTGAGGGCTCCTTGTGCTTCCTCAAACCCAGCATGGAAGAGCAGAGTCTGGTGCTCCAGGATCCACCCTATGCATGATTCCACAGCTTTCTGTAGGGTGAGGACAGATCTCACCCTTTTAACAGATCGCCTGTTAAAACGAAAACTTTAAATGCACAGCAGGTTCATAGGCAGGAATGTTTGTGTCAGTTTACTTCCTTAGGGCTTCAAAAACACAAAGCACCTAAACTTGAAAAACTGACCAAGAAAAAATAGAAACTTTTAATATTGATTTCCTTTCAGCTGGAGTTTTACCAGAACAAAATGTGTTGTTACCAAGGGGTTTGAAATTCTCTGCAAGGCCAGCAATTTAAACTCAAATGATGAAATGCCTCAGGTTTGCATTGAGAGTGAAGGAGTTGCTCTGGCAGCTACTGGGAGTATTATCAGTACTTTTTGTGTTGTCACAGTACCTAGCAATAAAACAAATATTTATCCACACACATCTCAGAACATTCCTGGGGAGTGCAGCTTTGGTCTTTATAACCCAAATAAGGTGGAGCATAAGAATGTTTTTGCCTGGCAGCTGCTTGGGATTTGTCTTGCTGGATCCACTGAAGAAATCTCATCACTGCCCCAGATTCCTTTGTCCTGGCAGTACACAGATATTTGAGTCAAACTCATGCTTGTTATGACGAATTTGGTCTAAGGGTTAGTACAGACTTGCACACTGAATAGTTACAGGTTTTCAGTGTTCTTTAATTTTTCTTCTGTTTCATTTTTTGGGGAGTTTGCTGCTTTCCTCTTGAGGTCATTGAGTAGATCAAAGTTTGAGGAGAGCTGACCATTTTTACAAACTGATTATCAGTGGATTGACAACTTTACACCCTTGTACATACAATAATTATAAGTTGATAAACCTCTTCTTGTAGGTGTTTGGGTCTTCTCAAGAATATTTCCTGTGTCTCTCTTGTTTGTGATGACAATGTGTTTGGCAAACTGAAATGTCATGCTTTTGACAGCCAGATGTGAAGAACTGTGTTTGGGGATAGATATCTGGAAGGAATTCAACTGGTTTAAAGCTTTCAGGGGCTTTTCAGCTGGACCAGTTCCTGCCCTTGTTGAAACCAACAGGCACTTCAGCATTTCATGGTAATATTTATTTTCACATAAACAGCAGATAATTGTAAATAACCAACCAAATGAAACCTACTGGGTGGCAAATTTTTGTGGAGTCTGTCCAAAATGTAGTGCTTTGTAGAACCATTAAAGAGGAAAAGATTTCAATGTACATACAGCATATGTTTTCTACAGAAAGCTTCACTTTTGACCTAATGCAGATGTTAAACCTATTTCTGATGTTCAGGAAGAGTATTAACAATGCTGCAGTGGTATTTGGGAACATGAATGCTGATATGTATGAGAATGTATTTTACATATGTATCTCTGTGTGTTCAAGGAAAAATCTGGTCCTTATGGAGGCTGTATAGTGGATATGATTGTATTACTTGCAGTAGGAATGGTGCTGTGGACATTACCATTCATCCATTGATATCAAATCTGGATAGAACTCCAGGAAGGAGCATGTCTTTATTCCTGAGTGCAAGTCACACAGGAGGGTGTTGCTTGGTTTTGTGCACTGGTGTGCAGTGAAGGTTATAAGACAGCTACAGGTTTCTTGTGACATCAAGGGGATGGTCCAGGCAGATTTGACAGATACTGATTGACCAAACCATGGTTTTGGATGTTTTGCTGTTGGATGCTTTGCTCCAAGTGGCAAGAGATTGACCTCTAAATCAATTTATGGTGAAATTATTGGTGAAAATGGGGATTTTAGATGTTCCAGGTGTCTCTATGGACATATACATGTCTTTATCAGGTAAGATAAATTTTGCCCACACAGAAATAAATAACTCTTCAGACTCTTTGAGAAAGGCAGCTCTCAGAGCTTGATTTGAACAGGACTCCAAAGACCTTTCCTATACCTGATATATTATTAATTGACAGTGTTAATAAGTAATAATAACCAAACTTTACTAGGCAGGTATCTTTCTAGGGATAACAGATCTCCAGTAACAGGGCCAGTGGGCAACTGCTTCTTCTAATTGTGTAAATTAGTTTTACTGTGTAACAGCAGTTCACTGACTTCTGTCTTTAACACTTCTCTCTTCCACCTGACCCACAGTCAAGATGAAATAACCACAGCACTGAGTGATCAACATAAACTGAGTATCTTGTCTGAAAACCTTTTTAATCCAACTTTCTAAAGAAGTAAATGTCTAACCTTGAGCTAATTTAGATGTACTAGATGTGCTTCGTTGTGTCCTGTGATTTATTTTTTAAATGAATCTGGTTACTTGGGAAAAAACTAACACAGCTTCAGAGCCAAGTCATTGGCTGAGTTCAGATGCTTTTATTTATATTATGTTTAAATTCTGCTGTCTGGACGAGCTTCATAATGTAAACTGTACAAAAGCAAGTTGGGTCACACTCGATAATCAATTTTTCTGTGGTGTTTCAAATCCAAGTTGCTTTATGTGATTCTGGACCCTTTTATTAAGGCATCAAAAAGGCTTAGAGTGACTCCTGCAGCATCTTCTGTACAGAAAAAAAATTAATGACCTATTAAGTATCTTGCTTCTGTTGTAATAGAAGAAAGCACAAACTTGGTTTAATTTGTGTCCTAAAAATGCCTTTCCTGCAGTCTACTTCCTACAGATTATTAAAAAATTGGCTCTCTATTATTTCATCCCAAATTGTTGATACCTCATGCTGTTCTGCAATATGACATCATTTTTCCTTTCATAATTTTTCATCTCTTTGTTGTCCTTGGCAGCTCAGGATCTTTTTTGCTAAATTAGACACTTCTGATTTCCACACAGTGCTTTATACAAAGTTTATCAGCAAGAAGTATTTAATTACCCTGAACTGCAGAGGGAGGGCAGGGGGTCCAAAATACAATGTAATGAAATCCAGTATGTCAGTAAAGTTGTGGAGGAAGAACAGAACTGCTGAGCTCTACTGTGTTATTGGAGATTTCCACCAAAATAAATACCCAGGTGCATGTCATTGCTCTCCCACAATATCCAAACCAGCTCATATTCCCTGGAATTGGAGCTGTGCCCCATCCGTGTGCAGGGGATGGCTCTGCAGCCCTCTTGGTGTTGAGACAGTGTTTGAAAAGTGGAATAAAATGGCAAATAAGCCCTAGAATTTTAAGCTAGAGAAATGGGGAGTTTAAAACTTTCATAAACTAGTTGAAATATTTTGCCTCTATAGTTTCAAAGAAACACTTGAGAGAAAATTTGTCTCTTGCCCAACAAGAAAAAAGTAAAGAAAAAGCGTCTTTAATTTCTGTGTTCCCTTAAATGATCATGATCTGCCTCTTCCTGTTCCTTCCAAGGTTTCATGTTCATTTAATGCTACTTTTCCTCACAAAAATAAACCTCTAGTATACATTTTAATTTATTCCCAGTCTGCTGTTATTAAGTTGCAGATAAACACATGGTTACCATGTGACAGAGTGATACTGAAAGGAAATGCTTTATAAGAGACACGGTATTATGTGTTCTTGGGCCTTTGTGATGTTGGTTTGGCTCTTCTGTTCTAGATCCAATCAAGAAAATACAAAAAGTATGGAAAATTAATAGCCACATTGTGAACATAGTGACAAACTGAATCATGTAGAACCGTGGCTGAGCCAAGCATGAAAAATAATAATGTTATGGAAATGTGAAAGAAGGAAAATAAATGGCAATGGAAATAGAGCAGGGGCAAAAAATGAGGAGCTGTAATCAGAGGGAGATAAAAAGAAAGAAAGAAGAAAGCAAAGTGTTTGATGGCTCCGTGGGTTTGGGGCTTGGGGGAGTGGCTTCCAGTCGGTTTCAGATACTTGTGTAGAGCATTGGCTTTACTTTGGCAGATGAAAGACTGAGTATTAGCAAAGTGATCAGTAACTCAGGAGTTACAGACCTGGGCTGAAAAAAAAGTACAGGTCTGAAACCAGGGGGCTCTAGGGCAGTTTTTACTCTAGTAACCAGCTGTGCATGTTCTACAGGAGACACCAGGAGTGTCCTGAGCTTGGGAGATTTGGGGAAATGTTTCCTGCCAAGATTTCCCCTGTCCAGGGTGGCAGTCAAATTGTTATTTACAGAATCGTGGAATAGTTGGGCTTGAAAGGGACCTGAAAGATCGTGTGGTTCCACCCTCTGCCATAGACAGAGACACTTCCCACTGTCTCAGATCGCTCCAACCTGGCCTTGGGCACTTCCAGGGATGGGGCAGCCACAGCTTCTCTGGGCAAGCTGTGCCAGGGCCCCACTGCCCTCACAGGGAAGAATTCCTTCCTAATATCCCATCTAACCCTCCCTCTGGCAGTGGGAAGCCATTCCCTCTATCCTGTCACTGCTTGCTATTGTCAGACTTACTTGTAGGCCCTCAACTGTGCCCCCCAAATCCTCCTTTCCCTTACTAAGAAGGAATCCCTTGGTTTACTACCCCTTGTGATTTCAGCTTTCAAAGCGGCAGCTGAGCCATGAGCTGTGCTGTGACTGCCACGCAGACAAAACCACTCTGGTTGTACTCCTCTTGCTGCCAGCCTGTCCTTGGGTCATTTGCATCACTCAGATCCCCAGCAGGGCTGCTTTACTGGAGCAACCAGTCTCCTTAGATGGGAAGGTGAGAGCTGTGTTTATTCCGAGACATAATTACTAGTGGTGAGGCTTCACAAATCCGTCCTGCAAACAGTGTTTCTGTGGGGTGTAATTTAGTTGGAGGGGGGAAGTGCATTATATTTTTTGGTTACAGTTCCCTTAATTGCACAAAATGAGAAACTTCATGGTGACTTTTATGATCCTTTCTGCTCTGAACTTTCAATGGACCACTCTTTGAATGCTCAAAGATATTATAATCCCCAGCCCTTGCAAAGCATTTTTCAGTGCAGACATTAAAAATATATATAATGTGCAATGACATGTTTATAAAATGTTTCTTTTTATAATTCTGTAATTTGTATTTTATTGTTTGAAAACAGGTTTTATCAAGGCTTTTCTTCTGCAGTAGTAGATACAGAAGTTTATTTCCATAGCTGTAATTTGTCACATATCCCATTGCTTCAAATTGGTATTTTCACTTTCCCAAAAGTAACAGCACTGCCATCTTCTCAAGCAGGTGATAATGATGTAATGGAAGTTGAACTCTGTGTTTGTGGGTTTACACTTTAACTGAGATTTAGTTAAACACACCCTTTGCCTTCTGACAGGACCTTGGGTTACACCGTTGCCATCTTTCAGGCACAGACCTAACTGAGTTTGTCCTCTCGAATCCATGGAAAGTGGGGCTGAAGGAGCCCTGGGGACACCCGACTTGAGCATCTGCCACTAGAACGTGTTGTTTTGGACACAGAGCTTTTGGTGTTTCAGCAGTCCCTGTTCATTCTTTGTTTGGTATTTCACAGGTCTGTCACCTGTGTGACTGACACTCCTGAAAATAGGACGTTAATTCATTTTGCATTTGCATCAGTTTACACATCCAGGAACAAGTCTTGGGAGCTAAAGCTGGTCAGTTAAACAATCATTTTACAATTTATGTCAATGTTGGGTAGTTGTTTGATGCTCTGGGCTGTGTTTACTTGTTGGTTTTAAAGCAGTGGAGAATATATAAGCCTGGAAATGTGTAAGAGCTCATGACTATGAAGGAACTTTTCCTGTTGATTTTCAATTCAAAAGAAGTCTTAAAAAAAGGCAGCTTCAAGACAAAAACCACAGCTATCTTTTATGTCTTCCT
Source organism: Formicarius rufipectus (assembly GCA_013399695.1). NCBI lineage: Eukaryota > Metazoa > Chordata > Aves > Passeriformes > Formicariidae > Formicarius > Formicarius rufipectus. The sequence goes on along the minus strand of VXAU01005827.1, from coordinate 34,382 downwards.
CTGCTTGCACTGCAGGCTTCTCTTTCACTCTTGCATTCAGATTTTTGAGTGTTCCTCAATTCCTGCAGTGCTGGGCAGTGGGGAGGAAGGAGAGAGCAGAATCCAGCATGCTTTTGTGTGCGGGCACAGCACTGCTCGTTTCTGGGTTGCACTGCACTGGTGGACTGGTTTGTCCTCTGTCAAAGTCTGAGGTGCTTGTTGCTACCACAGAAGTTAAGTTTCTTGGAAAAATTATTCATTGGTTTAGGGCTTAACACTGTGCTTTAAAAAGACAGGAAAATACAAATCCTGGTTGTATTTTCATGCTGGTGGCAGCTGCCTTACAGAAAAAAAAAATATTTGAGTTAACTGAAATGCACTGACAAATATCCAATCTTAAGCTGAAACTCTTCAAAGGCACCTAAATGACATTTCCAGGAAGATAGTTTATTGGCAATGTAGGTGTGATGTTTAGTTAATGACAACAGAGCTTGTGACTTGAGGATGAGAGTTGTTGGTAAAGCTTGCACCAAAGATTTTAGCAATGGGCATCAAGGACAGATAAACTGTAAGGTCAGATCTCCCAAAGGGCCCTGTAGTTATCTGGGTTCACACAAGGCTCGGTAAAAGAAGAAAAATTAATTTCCCAAAATTTAATTGCTGCACTTAATTTCATTTGGCAGCTTGGTGATTGCTGCTTTTAAGTGTCTGTGGCACCTGATCATGCTGACCGTAAAATGATTCCTATTGTTGTTATCTGAGTTAGGTAAGTTAAAATCAGCCTGTTGCTAAATCCAGGGGATAGGCCTGTTGGAGGACATTGCTCTGAATTCAGGCCACACTGGGAATGGTGTCCCATGGGATGGCACTGGAGGGACTGACCTGCTGGTTTGCAGTGGGAGCAGCTCAGTGGCACTGCAGGGGATTGTTTGGTGCCTCTGGGATTTAATCAGGTCATTATTGGTATTCTGCAGTATCAAGAACTTTCATCATTTTCACAAATAATTTGTATTGGAATTACTGGAGTTGTGTTGGTGTTGTGAGGGATACCAGTGGGTGAGAACATGGTCCTAGCTGAGCAAAACCCTTGGTACAAATCACCTGAATCAGAGCCCAAACGGAGCCTCCCTGGAAAACCACGGAGGGACTCCTGGTGTTCTGAGTCTTTATTTACATCCTTCTTACAGAACACCAAGTTCAGAATCAGTAGAAGTGAACTGTTCCAGCTGGGAGCAGGGTTGTGTGTTTTCTTGTTGAGTGGGTCAGAAGGAAATTTATCTGCTTTTATTACAGTCACTGCCTTGCCAGTTTTGCTTTGCATTTATACCCATGGCTCTTCACCTGAGTAACTTAGAACATTTTCCTTAGCACGGATTTAGTGTGCAGAAAACTGCAGTGCAGCTTTAAACAGCTGGGGAATAATACATTTTGTTTAAAAATAGCCACTGCAAGTGCATTCCCTGGGATGGCTCTGTGAATGTGTGTGTAAAATGTGTCATGGGAGCACAGGAAGGCCGAGCATTCCATCACCATGGTCGCTTTGATTGGAGACTATTCCTGTTTGAGACAAAAGTTCCCATCAGATTTGCTGTTTGGGCTCCTGAAGGAGCTGGGAAAACAATTTCCGTCTAGGAGCAATAATAGCTTGGGCTTTTGGTTTTGGTCATAAACTGACATTTAAAAGTCATCTGAGGAAAGATATTTCTTGATTAAAGTCAGGTTTTGTTTAATGCAGTTGTAGCTGATCTCTCCCATGTGGTACTGGGTACTTGATGAGATCTCTTTCCCTTGCCTTGGGTCCAGTTCACAAGATCCCACAAGACTTCCTGACTTTCCCCAAAGATTTTTCAGTGGATCAGCTGTTTCTGTTACCCTGGTCATTGCTCTGCTTTTCTTTTCCCCAGGGAAAACTTGAGAAAGTTGCTCAGCAGAGAGGATGAGGTGATAATGTGGTATCCAAGGAGTGTTTGGGATTGCAGTTCTGTCTGTGTGCCCGATGTTTGTTACTTCACAGATCCCCACATTTTAAATGGCTGAATCCCACAGGTACTTTGTCCATGTGGAATATAAAGGCATGGTGTGACTACATTTCCTGGGGTTTATTCCAGAAATTGTCAGTGCTTAAGGTTGCTTTTTAATCCTGGGTGCTTTGCTTCCTGCTCCTGCGGGTGGCTGCTGTGAGGAGCCGTCCTGAGGTGGGAACAGAGCCGGGATCCTCACACGGATCTGGGCCTGGAGTGGCTGTCAGGGCTCAGGTTTTAGCAGAGAGAGATGTCGGTATTGGTGGTTTGGCTTTTTGTGTGTTTTGTGGATTGCAAAAATATGATCTTTCCCACTAAAAGGCTGGATTTTATCCCAAATCCTGTGGATTCCACACAGGATTGGATTCTCACAGCATTAGGGTTGGTGGCGTTTCCAGAAGGCACAGAATAAGCACTGTCTGTGTGCAGAGCCCACCTGGGCACCCTCTGCCAGGTACAGGGAGCTTTGCCACAGAAAACCACACACCAGGATTTCCTGGAGCTGCCTCTGGTTTCCGTATGACATAAATACCACCTACCAGGTCACGGCAGCTACACAGGAACTCCCCAAAAAAGCCCTGGGAGCATTTTACAGTGTTTTGAATTGTAACTCTTATCTCCTTACTCTGATCTGTTTTCTTTGGTGGTTCCCAAAGGTCTTGGAATGGGCAAATGAAGTGTTTAGCTATGCATGAATACTCAGGATCTCCTGTAGATGAGGAATACAAGAGCAGCTGGGTTCCAGAGAGAAACTAACCCTGCATTTCTAGTATGGGCAGCCTGGAGCTAAAGAGGTCAGTAGATGCTCTCAGGCCTCTGACATCAGGCAAATGAAGGCTTGTAATGGATATTGAGAAGGAAAACTGGAAAACTTGTAAACTTGTCTTATTTTGTCATCAGAGGGACATAATTCCACAGGGAATAAAGCTGGAAGAGAATCCCTGCTCTGCTGGGCAAGTGACCCTTGATCAGCCACTTTCATAGTGTCACTGTCCCAGTCCATGTTGTCCCTTTTGTGTTTTTGTTCCCAGGAAAGACCCCAGTCATTATCCCCACAGTAAGTACAGTACTGGATACTGGGTAGAACTCAGAACTGGCGAATTCCATGTGTTTTATGTCATTTGGCGCATTCTGCACAGCCCCCCCTTGAGTTTGTCCTAAATTCCTGACCCAGAGCAAGGTCACATCTGGTAGCGATTTCCCTCTGCCAGATGAGGCACAGCCCCATAAAACTGGACTCATTTTCTCCAGCGCCACTCCACGACGAGCTCTCCTGCTCCTTTTCCGTCAGACCTGCCGCCTGCCCTGGGAGCTCTCTGGGATGATTCAGGCTGAGACTTTTCACACCTTATAAACTGCAAGTTTTGGAGCGGCAGCTTTGTGTCCAGTGCATGAGGAAGGTCAAGCAGGGCACAGCACTGAAGTCTGCACAGCAACAGGCTGTGGTTCTGCTCTGTTCCCTGTTCCAGCAGCACATCCCTGCAGGACACATGGTGTTCCCCAGCATTTGGTGTCTGTGCATCCCCTGATGTTCAGACTAACCTGTCACCTACAGCATCCACAAGGAGCTACAAGTCTGCTCTTCCCTTCCTGTGCTTTTAAACCAGTCCTAGCAAAGGTTTTGAGTCATGGGTAATTCAAGATGGACACACTGAACACTGTCAAATATCAGCAGGACTGGCAAAGTAATGGAGCAACAATCAACCTTTGCATGTTGCAGTAGTAACTAGAAATAATTCCCAGTGACATGGAAGTTTAATAGGACTCATTCTGATCATGTTTCCATTGTCCTGTATTTTGGTAACAGTGGCTATTTTGGTACCTCATTGCCTTTATTACTTCGTGTTTCCAAAAGCCCAGCATGGGGCTTGGTGACCCTCTTGGAAGGGTACCAGTCAGGTTCCTTCCCTCAGAGGGGAGGAGGAGGTGAGATGGAGATATAATGTGTTATTAAATCAAATTAACAGAACTCAGCTTTAAAAAATGTACTTTCAAGGTTTCCTCTGTCTTGCTCAAGGAACTCTAAAAAAAACCAGGTCAGAATTTCAAACAGTGTTGTTACTCTTAACTATTTTTATCATTGAAGCTCATGACATCCATGAAGACTGGGGAGCACTGGCTGGAAACCACTTTGTCTGCCATGATTTTTGGGACCCAGTTTGAACTTTTTTATTCACAGGCCAAGTACCCTGAGGTTGTGACCCTTCCAGAAGGACTGCAGGGAGATTACATCGTTCTGAGGAACTCCAAACTTTCTGGGTAAGCCAACAAATGCATCCCCTGATTGATACAGCCCAGGGATTGCACAGGCAGGGTGGGAGGTGCAGGGATCCCAGTCACACCCCAGCAGAGCCCCAGTTCTTTGGTGTCTTGGCATTAAAGAATGGAAAGAAAATGGCAGTTACCATGTAACTGGAAGCAACTATGGTTATGCTTTCCATTGTTTTAGAAGGAAATCCATTAGATGAAGGAATTACTGCTCTACAAGGCTTGTGGGATTTGTTTGGGCTCCTTGTAGGATGTGTTCCAGCAGGTTTGGGGTTTTCAATAGTGAAAAAAACTCCCTGAAGTTACATGTAAGACAATATAATTATCACTGCCAGGAATTCTCTACGGGCCAAGAATAGTAACTGTTTTGTGAAGGGACCAGACCATTCCATTCTCCTGTTACATCTTGCTTTAACATGCTTTAATTTATATAGAAACAACTGGCAGTTGAGCACAGCTCCCTTGGTCATATTTGTGTGTGGAACTAGCAAGTAAACCCTAATAGATGGTGCTGTCCCGGTTCAGCCAAACCTGCCATTTCAAACTAAATGCTTTAATTCTGGGTTGTTGAAATGAATTGAAATGAATAACCTTTGTTGTTTAACACTTTCTATGTCACCAGGTACCAGTTCCATTACACACATTCCCTCTCAGCTGTAGTCATGAAACACAAGAATTTAGAAGTCATTTCAGTGGGTTTGTAGAAACCAGACTGGCATAGGAATTTGTTTGCAAAATCCCAGAACAAGCTGTGCACAAATTCCCAAAGGATTTGTAACAATCAAGTGACAAAAGGCTGACAAATCACATTTGAAGGAAACTTTTACAGCTCTGATGGCTCAAACATCATTGAGAAAGGGGGGCCTTCCTCCTCACAGTGATATGCTGTGTAGATCAGCTTTGGAATAGGAAAGCCTTACTTCAGTAAGGAATTCTAGGATTAGAGAGAATAAGAATGCAGTAAAAGGGCTGTTACAAAGCATCAGAGCTGCTCTGGATGTTTTTCCAAACCAGCCTCCTGCCTCACTGTTCCCTTGGGACACTGCAGGGGTTGTCCCATTGCGATATCTGGGAATGATGACTGGCCTTGCAAAAAACACCAAAACCACTCTGGAAGGAGTAGTGATGGTTGAGATTTTTTTTTAAAGTTAAAAGCAAACAAAGGCAGGAATGCAGGCCTTGGACAGACATTTGCCTGTGCATTATTCTAATACAACCATGAACAGTATCAGGGTGTCCCTTATTCCAGACCCAGCACATCACCATCTATCAAACCTCTCTGGGACAATGTTCCTGTTCTCATCCTGTCTCTGAGCTCAGTACCTGACTTGGGTACAGAAATCACAGGGGACACTCGGTGCTCTCTTTTGCCTTCCTCTTACTTTTCCCCACTGCACTGTGCAAACAAACCACGCATAAGAGACAAGAACCAAGGGAAAAAGAGTCCTTGAGGCTGAAAATCTCCTTGTCAGCAGATTACTGGTTTTCCTCGGTTAATTAAATGTTCCTGAGTCCTGAATCCAGAGATGGGTAAGTTGCATTATGTGAGATGCCTCTGGACTGCTGCTGTTTCTGCTTTGAAGGAACCTCCCAGACAGTGCCCTGCTTAACCCTGAACTGACCTTCCTGGTACAGGTTTGAATTAATGATTGTTTGGAAGATCTATCTGGATGAAGAAGGAACGACTACACCTGTCCTGGACCTGCTGACCAAAGTCCCAGAGCAAGGTAACACCAGGGACTGTTCTGAGCCCTTGGGCAGAAACCAGGCCCCCTTTGGGGAAACATCCCTTTAGATAACACAGAGATCCACCCCTCTGAGCTCAGCCAGGCAAACAAACCCCAGTTCAGCAGCAGCCACACTTCACCCCCTGTTTGATTCCAAATAGTTACAAACCACGTCTGGGTGAGGTGCTTCACCCACCACCAGTGCAACTGGGAAAATAACCTTCCTGTTCTGTGTTTCCTGCAGTCCTGCAGCAGAAGATGACAGGAGTTGAGAGTGTCCCTGCCCGGTTCCGGAACATGGTGCTGCTCCTTGGGATCGAGGCAGCTGTGGAGAACCTGATCAAAGTGGTGAAATGAGTATCAGCATTACTTACACCAGGTAGCAATTTCAAAAGTAGTTTTAATTAAGATATTGTGTTACACAGTCTATAATTTTATTGAATATAAACATTAAGTTATTTTCCATTTAGAAACCATACTCATAAAACATGCTATCTGTACAATTATGGCACGTTATATATAAATTGTCATGACATGAAAATAAATACAGCCATTTAAATACAAAAATGCCAAATAAAATAGTTACATGTACAGAGTGATTTCATTATAAATTTATCTTTCTGAATCATTAATGTACCAGAGTGGTTTATCTTCTTAACATTTTCTAGATACCTGGAAATTGTTAAAAGATCATGCACTGTCAAAATCAAGTCCATAAAAATCCATTTCATTTCACAGCTCTGTAAAAGGACAGTGATTTAAAATGACAAGAGAACAGTAAGAGACTCCTAGAACAAAGAGTTAAACAGTTTTCTCCTTATATTAGGGTGGAAGAAGACAATTTGAGGATTTCAAAGACATATAATGGTAAAAAAACCATGAGTAACTGTCTGAAGTAACTTTGTTCCACAATGGAAGTGTTGAGACAGCATTAAACTAACCCACAGAGGCCTATTACACTCCTGGGAAGAGGTGGGTGAGTTCACTCCTGCCCACTGCAGCACTTCCCACTTTCAGGGGGAAATAGTGGCAGGCAACACCTTACCAAGCATCACATTTCATACATTCATCCCTGAAGAAACAAAACAGATCAGAGAGACGTCTTGCCTCTCCCTTCACTTCCCCTGGATGTGCCATCAGCCCATATGGGAACTCTGGGAGTTCCTGCTCTCTCCATCCCAACCAAACTGGTAATAGTGGAAGTCAGGTACCTTTTGGGTAGGGAGTGACAGTTCCCGGAACCAGGGGCCCAAACCCACAAACTCTGGGCTCACGAGTGACACTAAGAGACTTCCTTTCCGAAGCCAGAGCTGCTGGAGCCACCCTGGCAGCACAACAGCTCTGCCCATCAGTGATGGCAAAATACTGTACAGCAACAGGGAAATAGGTAGAGAAACCAAGAACTAAAGCAACAGTATGTTTATAATGCCATAAATGTAATAATCCACTGTTTGATCACTGAACTAAGTCTCCCACTGTTCTAGTAGGTCAGGAAAAGCTGCCAGACTCTACAGCTGAGGAATGCCAGAGATTGGTTTTTGATGAACTCTCTAAAGAAATATCTCGTTAGATAAAGCAGGCTAATTTCAAGTTTGGAGTCCAGTGGCCAGGCAAAATTCAGTGCTACTTATCCACTGACATGGAACTGGTCTAGCTGGTTTTGTGCAACCTTCAGTTCAGCTTCCAGCTCCTCCTTGCCTGAAAAAGAAACTGTTTGCTCAGCACAGACGCTCCTGTTTGCACATGGAACCGTCTGGAAAGTTGCAGCATATAAACCTGGGACCTTCCCAGCTGTGGATAGTCCTTCCTTTCTAACAGCTGAAGGGTTTCTGGATTCAGAAGTGGCTCTCTCTCCTCCCAGCTTTTCTCAGCCCCTCACCAGACTTCAGCTGCACATAGCACTGCTTACAAAGCAAAGCCATCACAAAAATCACTGCAGCTTCAGGGAAAGAAAATGAGACACTGTCACCTTTTTTCTGTGTCATTTTAAATTAAGGAGCCTGAAAAGAGCTGCTCCTGCTGCAGAGTGTGGGGCATCAGTGTAATAATGCCAATGTCTGACACTATCTGAAAGACCTGAAATGATCTGTAAAAATCAGAACATATTCTTTTTATAGCTCAGTTTCAATTAGGTGAGAGCGAGCTGTGGTTTCACCTTCAATAGCAGCATATAATGTAGAGACAATAAAAACCAGTATGGCAGGCAAGCTGAGCCCAGTTATGACATAAATCTCAAAGATGTTTACCTTAACCCTTTGCACTTACTTTCAGAAGCTTCAGGTAGATACAAGGGATCACAGAACTTCTGGAGGCAGCCTGGTGTTCCTAATCCATGCATTAGTACTTAAGTGTTCTGCAGTGCCAGGGTAGTTCCACAGATCAGCCACCGCACAGGGGTATTTTCAATGGATTAATGCTAAAGTGTTGCACCAGGATTTGCCAGAGCATTCCCTCCTCTAAGAGGAATGAGCAAGACTCAATGCACAGGCTCCAAGGCAATTCTCTCGTTAGTAATTAGACTTTCTATGTTAGTGCAATACTTCAGGAAGCCTTTAATTCTGTGCTCTTTCAGTTCTAAGGAAGTAGACTTTTCATATTAATTTTCTCTGTCCTCTAGTTCCAAGGTATGGCACGTTACCTGTTCTGTCACATTAAATACATTCATTAAGGTTATCTAGCAAATGCTATCCCAGGGCTCTGAGAAGGCATCACCCATCAGAAATCATTTCATAAAGCAAAAACATTCACAGCTGAAAAATGCACTGAACACCACAGAAAAGAAAAAAATTCACCATAACTGTATTCCATTAATCTTTCACTTTCTAAAGTGTTTGAATAAAAATAACTTTACAGAAATGGTTACACTTTATGGAGAACTAATGTGCAGTCTTCATTCTCCTTGAAGAGGTTGGACATAACGGGGTCATCTTTGGCCTGTACATTCTTCAGGTAATAGTTGACTATCTCTCCATCCAGTTTGTACTGGTGGGGAATGCTCTCATAGGGCTTCAGGTCCAGGTCCAGCACAGAGACAGAAAAGGTGAATCTGGATTTGGATGCCAGTACCACAGATCTTTGCTCAGAGCTGGAAAACAAAACCACATTGCACATCTGAGTCACTGAAACCAGTATTTTAAATTTATGTGTCCCAAGTCCCCTTGCAAAAATTACTCTAATGTTTATCTTAGAACTTTCGTGGGAGCCCAAGAAAATAAACTAGATCTAATGTAGCGCTGAGGAAACTACAGCTCCAGCTTTGCCAGTCCTAAGGGGAACTTGGTGGGAACCCTTCCAGTCATTTTCCTTTCAGCTTCCACATAGCTGAAGTCAAACATTACTCTCAACTACTGTGTCTCTGTATTTAGTAAATCTAAGCTGTTTCTAGGTGGTGCATACAAAGCAACAGCCTTATTAACCAGCAAAAGCAGAAAGAGCCACTGCAACTCCTACTTTGGTTCAAGGTAATAAAACACTGGGTGTGGGAACTGCTGTCCAAGCAGGCTGAGGGATGGAGGGTGTCTGAACTCCATAATTGCACAAGTCATGTCCATCACCAATGCTGTACTCAAGAACTGCAGGGCAAACACAGAAAACAGTCTCTAAAAATAAAGGGACTCTGGTAAATCAACCCCCCTCTGCAGAGTATGACTGCTGATATGATCCAAAATGGATGATATTGCAGCAAAGCCTCCTGCCTGACAGCCACAGATGTCACCTCTTGGTTATTGCTTTGGCTTTACGCTAATTAGGCCACTAAAGGCAACTCAGCTTGAAAAATCTCCCACAGAAGGACACTGAGGCAGAAAAACTGCACCTGTTTAAAACCATGTGGAGGTACTATAAAGTGTCAATTCAAATGTCAGGAAGAGAATGAATACAAAACCTTAACTCTTTGAACAACTTAAAACTTCAGAAACAGACAAGGGTTCTAAATGCCTTAAATCAGAACTCTAGCAATACGTTCACAACCAAATATATGGATGCCCCCCCACTAAACCCCGCACTTTTTTCAAGTTGTTGACTGATCTGTGCAAACATCTCCCATTTCTAAACAACCAGAGCCATTCCAAAGCAGGTACAGGCAGCTCTTACCATTCATCTTGCAGACAGGGGGAAAGGGCAATCATGATGGAGCAGTCTTTAGCAGTCATGGCTATTCTGTACTGCTGCACCTGGACAACAAAACACACATTTTCTCTCATATTTGTATTTGCCTGTAGTAAGGCATCCTGTTCCTTACAGAAGGCACCAGTGTTCTCCCAATATTGGTATGTTGGCACTGTAAGAGCTGGAAAGGATCTCTGTAACAGATGGTTGGCAGGAGCAGGTGCTTTTGCAGCATCCTGCATAAGAACTGTGTTTATTTCCTACAGATCATTTTCTTAAAGGCCATACCAGCACCAGTTCATACAAATGTTTCCCCAGTTTAGACATAAAATAAACAGCTTTATTTTTTTTCTTAAGAACTGGTTACATGTCTGCTTTTAACTGTTTCTGCTATAAAGATGCACCCTGGCACAAGCAGGAACTCTACCTGCCCAGCCCCAAGCAGGAACTCTACCTGCCCAGCCCCTGATGATCCAGTGGTGCTGCATACATCCATTATTCATCCCTTCCAGTGAGACAGGTGTCAGTGAACACTGACAGAGCAAACAACCCTCACCAACGTGCATAGAAGTACCTTTGTTAATGCAAATGCCACTGTCCCATCATCTTCCGTGGAAAGATCCAGCAGCTTCTCATAAAATGCTTCATTGTAAGGTCCATCTATCTGTAATGTACTTCTAAATAAATGTTAAAAGAAGATTTACAGATAGCCAAGATGATTTACTGGTTTTCAGTGTCTTTGTTCTTCAGCACCCCAGATACTCAGATTAGACTGATCCAACAATAACACTGATAAACATGTCCAAGGATTAACCCACTGCCAACCAACATCACAACCAGTCCCTGTTACTCCCATATCATTCAAGATTTGCTGCTGCTTAGGACTAGTGTTGTGTGGAGTTTTTAAAGACATATCATTCTTAATCCACTGCCCCCTGCCTATCACTGCAAGAAGAGTATTTTTTGCAAAAAATGGGTAAGCTTCAAAATTTATAGGAGTTTGCAGGAGCTCCCAGAAACCTTGCTGAAATACATATATATATATATATACACACACACACATAAGAAATATATATTAGTATTATACATAGATATACACACACACTAGGAGTATAGGCATATCTGCCCCAGCTCTGCACCCTGTGTTCATGGTGGGTGTCTTGGCCTCCCCTTCCTTCCCCTGTTAAACACCTGCATCCCTGCTGAGAAGCTGAGCCACTCACAGTGGCGTTTGCAGCACACAAACACCCCACAGCTCAAAGAATACATTTCCAAATGATTGTTTATGTATAACTACAGGCAGCACTGGCTCTTGAGTGAAGCCAGAGTGCCCTCGTGTGAGCAACAGCAGAGGCACAGCCGAGGCACAGCACCTCAGGGAAGGTTTTTTGTAACAATTATTAGCACACCAATAGGCCTTATTTGAGGGGAAAATGTAGCAGCTTGCCATGCCCACACAAGAAATACCATAAGGTAAAGCTTGTTATGCCTCAAGTGTGATTTGAGCACTTGTGATATGGGTCACACGTGGCATTTGGAGCTGTACCTTTCTGCAAATACATGACCTCCACTGCTAGGGAAAAATGAAGTTTTCTCTCCTACCTGTTGTGAACTTCTCATAATCATTACTTAAAAATTCGGGCCAAAGTGACTGACAGCAAAACTTTTACCAATAAAACTGATATTTTATGTTATCTGGTAATTCAAGTTAGAAATTCAGAATGTGCAATGCCACAAAGGAAGGTTGTACAACATAACAAAGTGTCTGCACAGAGCCAATCTTGCCTGAACAGCTGGTTATTCAGAACTGAAAAGGAAAACCATCGTCGTACCTCTCTTCAGGAAATTCCTCCAAGTACTGTTCAACTCTACTGTACAAAGGATAGAGTCCTTCAATATCCAGCATGTCGAGCATCTGAGCCTGAAGGGTTTTATAAAGGAGACAACCCCTCGGTAAGCCAGAGCTTTCCAATTTATGTTTACCTAGAAGAAAATGGATTTTAAAACAAGGCAGACAAGAGTACTGTCTTTGCTTCAATTTGCCAGAACATGTGCTTGTTCACAACACATGGCCAAATACTTTTAGTCCAATCACAGGGAGGGGGAAACCTTAAAACACTTCAGCTCCAAACACTGAAGTGCCAGGTGCACTTACTAACCTGCACATTTAAACAGCTCCTCTTGGACTGCAGAATAAAACACCTGGTCTACAACTCTACAAATTACCCAAAATAATAAACCCCAAAACACCCACGTCCACTGCAATCTACTTGTTTGAGTGCACAAGAGAAAAATTTCTCATCTGAGTTCTAAGCCACCACAAATTCACTTTGAATGGTATCAACTGCTGGCAGAAAGTAATTTAGCATTTCAACTATCCGGTCTTTTTGTTACATAATATAAAGAGATTTGCACTTGTTGTAATTTCTGTGAAACATCTCTTTCACCAACACTGTAACAAACCACCAGCAGTCAAAAAGGTCCTCCTCAAAAGCAGAGTAAAAGGCATGTTGGTTGTGTAATTAGGATAACTGGCATCATCTTCAATAATTAGAGCTTTACAGAACTTATGCACTGAGGAATTGTCATTGTTTAGTTTTACAACTCTCACTTCCCATTCCTTTTCCCTCTGGTATTCAGAGGGAAATATTCTTTTTACCAGAAGAGCAGTAGAAGAACATGAGCTGTGCCCTCGTTGGTGAGGGCGGGCAGGAGGAGGGAAAGGCAAGGAACAGGTGTCACGCAACAAACCAACCAAAGCAGCCCAACTTCATCACACACAGCACAAACATTCTCCACTCATTTAGAATCCCTGTGATTGTTACCAGCTCAAACTGATATTTTCTTCCATTTTTCCTCTACCACCTCCTGAATTCCATTTTCACCGGTCCGTAGATACAGTGCTAAAAGTGCTCACTACAACGTAACACCAGGGCAATTATCTACCAACTACACAGCTCAAAACTCATTTTTTAAGTGTCACTACAACTTTGCTGTTTCCATCCTCACATCAGTATCAATAAGCAAACAAAAGATCTGAACTGTTGCATCAGACAAGGCTCTGAGCACGCTGGTCTAGTGGAAGGTGTCCCTGCCTCTGGCAGGGTGTTGGACTAGATGGGTTGTAAAGATTCCTTCTAACCCATACCACTGATTCCATGGACAGGTAATTGCTGACAGTGCTTAATGAATTACTCCTTACCATTTCTAACCAGCTCCTTATTAAAAGCACTTGCTTCACAGTAGCTTCGTCCTTGTGAAAAGGGAACTGTCTTCATGTCCCCTGCCCTGCAGGTTTCGGTGCTACTTAGTAGCGTCATGGTTATCACCTGGATCAGTTCTTTAACAATTGTCCTTGTGCAGTGGGGGCCGCTGACCAGCCCATTGGAAGGGAAAAAGAAAGGTTTTAAGTGACGAGCAAGTTCGTTCCAGTCCGAGACACAGTCCTGGTCGTCCTTACAGCCATAAATTAGTTCACCATTCTGAAATGAGGGGAAAAAATGCAAAGTCTTTAGATACTCTGGGAAATCAAGTGATTCACACTGAGCTATTCAAAGCATCAGATTTAATATTTTAAGCACAGAAAAGTGTTCTCACCATAACGATCTGCATATAAATACACACAACATTCCCAATCTCTTACAAATTTGCCCTCTTCAGTTTAATCACATCTCACAAGTAACAACCTCTGAATGAGGACCAAAACTCCCATTTAAATAAAGTGCTACTTTCCCAACTTAATCAATTGTAAGGAATCAGAACAATACGAGTGATCTGATGCTTGGCACATTTTCCTGTCACTTCTTTCTGAATAACGTCAGGAGTAACAAAGCACCACGTGAAACAACCTTCTTTTACCAGCCAGATTGGCCAAGGGAAGGCTGTGAAAGGGGACAGAAAAGCTGTGATAGCTACCTGTGCTAATAGGAAAAATAGGACAGTTCATGGAAGTTTAAGTTATTCAAATAGTTGATTGAATACGGAAATAAATTGCAGAGACTTGTCTCCTAGAATTAATCTAAAAATCTCCATAAGCTATCAGTTACTGCTTTGTATTTTTCCTACATTAATGCCATGGAAAAGGTAACGTTTGGCCTGCACCAGTGCTCCAACAGGAATTTGAAAACAAAATATTTGCAACAACATGCAAAGTTCTCCATCTTCTTCCTCTTGAAGTTTTAAAATTTTGGTCAGCCTTAAAAGTCCTTTTCTATTAGTTGTTGTTCAGCAAGTCTTTCACACTAATTTAATTCTCCAGGGCAGTGGTCACAACACCAAACCTGCCAGACCTCAAAGAACATTTGGACAATGCTCTGAGGCACATGATGGGATTGTTGGAGTGTCCTGCACAGGGCCAGGAGTGGGACTCTGATGATCCTTGTGAGTCCTTTCCAGCTTAGGATATTCTATGAGTCTATGAATTCTGGGAAATCATTACTTATCTGTCCTAACCGATAACCCTAACCCTGAAATCTAACTAATAATGTTCCCATTTCCTTTCTTTTGGTGGAGTCCAACAGTGATGATGCTGACTGGGTAGGTTTGAAGTAAAATCTTGACTCTTTAGATGCTGAAGGCAAATAATTCAAAAGCCAAGGCAAAAAAAGCAAGGAGAGATTTAACTGCTTACCTTAAATATTTTCAAGTTGTTCTGTGCCTCCTGTAATAAGCTCTTCAAAGCAAAGTGCATTCTTTGTTTATTTCTAAGGAAAACAAAAAATAAGTCAAGAATGTTTTATCACAGCCTTTGCATCTTCACACATGGCATGAACTGAGATAACTGCAAAGAACTTCAAATCTGAGTAAACCAAACTGCTCTTGGGTGCAATGTCACACACCAAAAGGCAATGGCACATTCCTAAGCAGCTCTGACTCCTGAGACAGATAAATAGATGGTACCAGAAACATTTACGGTAAAGGTCAGACAAACAGGCATTGATTATCCTTAATCTTCAGCAAAAGCCAAAGTAATCTGAGAAAATCTGCCAAAACCCACCCTGTGTTACAGATGTCTTTTGGCAAAGACACAGAATCCTTACCCTGAGAAGAGATCCAATGGGCAATATTTACTGGGTCGCTTCCATTTTCCATTCGCTACCTGTGGAGAGCCAGAGCAGTGTTGTCACCCACCCTGCCTGGAATACCTGCTTTCTTATTTGAACAGTCAGCTCTGTGCACTGACACCTGACCTTAGAGGTCTCATGACATTTAAACCCCTCAGAACACAAAATTCATGACCACTGTGGGTCTTCCAGGTCATATTTAGCTCGAGTCACTCAAACTGCATTCACAGAGGGAGGAAGGTCATGTTAAGCCAAGCAGGCATAGTCACATCATTTCAGACTCACAATGGACATCAGTCAAGTGAATTCTGTGCCTGTTACAGGCTGTTTGTTGCAATTCACAGAATGCACTGGGTGAGCTGAGCTTGAAAGGAAGTTCCACATCAGAGTTTACCCAATCACAGCATTCACAGTCCCCAAAGACTGATATTGTGTTTGTTTGCTTCCAGCTTCCCGCTGAACTTGTTCCACCTCTCACTAAACAAATTCACACCCAGCAACTCAGCTGTGTATCCACCTACCAGCTTTAGTCATATCGGAGATTTGAGCAAGTTTTAACAGGAACACAAGCCTGGAACAGCAAATAAAGCACAGTCCAGCCAAAGGGAAGAGGGATGACTAACCTTTAGATGCTGATGCATACAATAACGACACACCTTGTGCTTTATCTCCTGTGAAACATGACTGGAGAAAGGAATGAAGCCACACTTTGGCTAAAATAAACAAACAAAAATAAGACTAAATACAAATTTATCTCTCCACAGAAATATAAGCACACACAAGATGGGAATCTCTCCACTTATGGGAAAATTTTAAAAAATAATTAAAAGAAAATCCCAGCACTTAAAAGCTGAATATTAATAGCAATTATTTTAGAGAAATAAATTACATTAATTTAGAAGACACAAAACTGCTGTGGCCTCCAGAAAACTTGGGAATACTTGGAAATTTCCCCAGTTTCAAAAGATCAGGAATTGAAAGTGAGCTCTGTCTTATTTGCTGCAGTCCCTGAACTGCTGTGGCCCCCCGAGGACCCTCCCCTGGCACACCTTGATCTCTATGCAGAGGATGGGCCGGTGCTCGGCCAGGCAGTAGCTCTGTGGCCTTGTGAGGTTGGGAAGGCACATCGCGTACCCGCTCAGGGTGTCCATGTCCTTGTCACAGCGACACTCTGGGGAAGCAAAGAAAAGCCAACGCAAACAAGAACATCAGCTGTGTGGATGTTTGTTTACTCTGCAGCCATCTCATTTGCCAAGTGGGGCGTGGGAACAAACCTGGGAGCGCAGGACACACAGTTTGGGAGGCTTTAGTCAATTATGCATTTGCACAGATTGGCCCTCCCCATTATCAACACCCAGACTGAGTTTCATCAAAACTGTTCCAGGCATATGGAGTGTCCCAAGAGCTGCTGTTTAATGGCCAGCTCCCAGCTCATCCCAAGAAAGGTCAGGCCTGAAACAGCAAGGAAATGCATTGGCCAACAACCGGTAAAGTGACTTATTGGTGTATTTGTTCAAAGATGTGATCTCGTGTTTGTTCACTAGAGCTGTGTGAATTACCATCCCTCAGCTGAGTCAAGAGGCATCTGTGAAAACTGGCAGGAATACCACAAACTTAGGAGGCATTATTTAAAAAAAAGACTTTAAATAACCTCGCTCCATATGCATCCTTTGGGACACAGAGAGGTCTGCGAAATTTTAGTTCAAAGTTAGCAAGAACACAGACTCCTCAAATTTCAAATACCTGTGTTACTAAAGAGATACAGAGAACACACATGTTTTGTTGCAGTTTTACTTGATAAGAGAAATGCCCATTCTGAAAAAATACACATTGCAATAGAAAAAGAAAATCCCAGGAACTGAAGCCTCATTAGGCACCAGCCTGCAATGACTTGCTGCACTTCACCAGAATGAGCAAGAAACTTCTGTCTGCAACGAACACTGGAGGTTTGATTTCTAAACTTAAGCAAAAGTACATCCACCTTCACAGCTGAAAGCCACCTGCCAAATCAGACAGACCCAGAAATATAAAGTATTAGAGAAGCTCCTTCATAAATTAGACAGGATTATGTGACAGAAATTCTTTCCTCAAGGTTTAAAAAAAGATTGCTGTTAAAAATGGATGGTGAGTTTTTCTGTTGTAAAGCACTTGGACAGCTCCTCACAACCCCATTTTAATGCTCAGCATGTCCATCATTTGGACACACAAAGATAACTTCAAGAAATAAAACTAAATTCTATCATTCAATGCTACCAGAGTAGCATTGATTTTCTAACTTTTATTAGACACAATTTACTTTCCTCACTGGTTTCTGGCACTGTGAAACTGCTTTTCAAACAGGTGAGGACATATCAACAATGGAGAGTGTCCTGTACTCACTGTATGTAAATTAATTCAATTTTTTTCCTGGATCAAAGGTAACAAAGCACTCACTACAGTACTTTGATTTAATGCCACAGTTTAATTCAAGGAACTTTTCTAAAGCAGCAGTTTCTGGCCATTCTCAAGGACACCTGAGAACATAAAATGTACGTGCTGTGAGGGCCCTTCTCTTTGCCCATTTCAGAGCTCAGCCACACATGAAGAACATGCACCAAGTGCTGCCAACTGTGAAAGATGACACCACTTCCCTTCACACAGAGCACACCACAGGTTGCCAGACTTTCAGTCTTGCAGCACCTTCCCAAAGGTTTCACAGGGTCAGCACACCCTCACCTCACCTTGTCCCCATGAATACCCTGTGTTCAGAGAACTAGGAAAGCACAGCTATTAATTCCAAAACACATCCATTTCCATTTTTTTCCACAACAAACTCTCAACTTATCATTGTCTAAATATTAAACAAAGTCTCTTTATCTTTTGAGGTATAATGTTTTTTTATTTTATAACTAAGGAAACTGTTTTACAGCTTAAGGAAGCCTCCTTTTTAAAGGCACTCCTGGCACTTACCTGGTCTCTCTGGCTGGATTTTCAAACAGAGCTGTCTTATGAAATCTAAAGGCAGTTGAATAATTTCCTATTAAAAAAAAAAAAAAAAAAAAAAAAAAAAAAAAAAAAAAAAAAAAAAAGAAAAGATATTTCAGCACAAAAGTTAATACCCAGTTTTGAGGGTCTTAAAATGCAATAGCGAAGTTCAATGGGTGTTAAAACCAGTACACTGAACTCTCCATTCAGCAGCTTCTCCCTCTGATTAACTAAAGACCTCTACCTGCAATCACATACACTACCTGTTATAAAAACCAAGAACTCATTTAAATGAAAAAGAGCATTTTCACTGCAAGTTTAATATGCATGAAGGAACCTGCATCATTTTATCTTTTTCACAAGTGGAAAAAGTCCCATTTCATCCTCATATCCCACCCTTTCAAGGCAGAACTGTGTAACTGAAATTCCAGGTGAAGTTCTAACTTTTCCACACAGGTATCTGATGCTCAGTAATTGAGATCTGGCTGCCCTGAAGAACAGAGTGAGTGGGAAAGGAAAAGGTTACCTGTGACTGCATGGAAGGAAACTTCAACCATTTATATGAATCAGGTTTCATCCTTTGTTTTAGAGCCTGTCTAAAAATACTTACACACCTCCCTCTTGCCTTATGAAGAGCAAAGAAATGACTGCTCTCTCATCAGCAGCTTGAAGCAGCCAAACCATGGAGACAACCCAACCCCCTCATCGGTACAGGGCAGGATCTTTGTTCTCATCCAAATGCTTCTTGTGTGTGTGTATTCCATGATCCCCCAAACACTTCAGTGTTTACAATGCATAAGCCATTTATTTTAAGAATAAATCATTTACCCCGTGGTGAATGTAGTTCTCCCCAAAGAACTGCTTCATCACATGTTTTCCAAAGTCTACGATGTTTTGCAGATGGTGTAGTATTTCCTCTGAAGTCTGGAAGACAGAAATGTGGTAATTTAACTCTGAAATAATGATAACTCTGAACACATACACATCCTAGTCAGTGATTCAGTAAATAGCTTAATTGCTGAGGTTGGTAGGTCAGTGCAAACTGAAATTAAACAGACACATCAAACATGCTACATTTGTTTCCCTACTGCTGCCTCAGGGGCTGGGACAAACAGGAAAACAGCCAGGAAGATGATAACTCTGAAGTTTCAGGGGAAAAAAAGGAGAGAGAAAATTACAAGTGTGGGGAGATTACTGAAGATCTGCTTTGTCTTTGACCATTATTCTTAAGACAATTCTAGTAGTCCAAAGAGGTGTCCAGCAGGCCTTCCTGCCAGAGCCTCGGAGAGTTACAAAATATCTCAGGGAGACTGGGAAGAAGTGGCTCAAAGGCTGAGCACATCACAAACTTCGGCATGAACAGGGTACAGAACTTGCATCTGTCCCAAATCCTGCCCCAGGCAAAGAAAAATCTTACTCTAATGTGAATTTCACGTTATGTGTCTATAAGGAAACTCTAAGTTCTTCTACAAGACAAAAATGCCAAATGACAAAGGAAGCAGGACAGGGACACTGGAGCATCTGTCCTGCTCATGAGAGAGGGAGCAAAGAAGCCTTACAGCAATAGAATCCCATCCTCAGCACTCCAGCACACTCAGGTTCTCTGCACAGTATTTTAGTGTTACAACAATCTCCACACTCCCCTGTACTTCTGTAACACAAAAAAACCCCACCAATTAATTCTCACATTGGGAACTCATCTTTCACTAGACAGGAATACGCATTACCCCTAAAAACCATTTTCTCCTCTGTAATGCTGCCATGTCCAAGTTTGTCCCAAAACTCTGATTCCCCAGGATTTGTTTATTGATCTAAAGATAAAATATTTAGTTTTCTGTTCTGCTCCAAGAAAAAAATGATCCTTTAAAAAAAAATCACCTGCATAAGTAAATACATTCAAATGAACAAGTCTTTTATTTGGAAGGACTGTGTATCATGAACTCCACACAATCCCCACAAGGCAAATGCAGAATGATGGAGCTGGGCACAAGTCTTTTTTCCTCACATTTCACTATCCCAGTCCATAAAACTATATGCAATGCCAAAGAACTCCACAGCAGTATTATCAACTTATTACTGTAGTGTGCAGTTGAAAAGCCATTTCCTGGCTTCCTTTGTGACTTTGTAATATTCTGTTTATTTTTTAAAAACAATTACTATGCAACAATCTCTTCCAACTTAAAAAAAAAAAAGTACTTAGTGTTTCATTTTCTTAAATAAACTGCAACAGACTCACTCTATACTAAGTTGTGGTTGAGCTCACCCTTGCTATATTAAAAATTGTGATAAGCACTATTTCCTTTCTTGCAATCCACTGGGCTCTTCCCTGTTCTTGTTAATACTCTAAACATTATTATCTTGGGCTCCTATAGAGGCACAAGATACATTTTTGAAACCCTGCCACTATAAGCAGCTCAAAACCCAACTTGAATCACACTTTAGTTTTTTCCAGCCTTTTTTCAAGTAAAATAGTAGCAGAAAGGCCATCAAATAACCCATACACATCCTCTGTGTTCACGGGTTCTTGCCCTCCTCTGCTTTATTTTAGAAACTTCTACTTCATCCCTTGTTAAACTGAATGTTTTCACATTCACCTTCCTGATTTAAAGCAATGAAGTGCCTCCTTTCTACGTTTTCTTTACATTCATCCTTGTTTCTTTTTCCCTAAAATTAAGCACATACCCCCCAGCTCTCAGTAGAGCTGCAATGCTTTTTACATTTCTCTCATCAGAAAAACCTACCACTGCCACCGAACCTCACAAAGCCACAGTTCAGGAGCTCCTCTAACTCCAGCCATTCCCTTTATCTCTCAGGTAACACACCCTGAAGACTTCTCTTGAGGTCGAGGAAATGAAAGAATTTGAACCTTGTGCCCTCTTCTCTTTTTTCCTTATAACACTGTGCTTATCCTCTACCTTTGATTCTCAATCATTGTTTATCCCTTTTAAAAGAAATCTAAAGAAATCTCACTTCAGCTCCTCCTCAGGCAGAAAAACCTTATTCTATCATCCAAGAAACTGGGAGACTGTGTCCTGCCATGTTCTTTTTGCAACAGCCAGGTCACTAAAATCACTCACTGACAAAGGCTGTATTCTGTGAATATTTCGTGTGTTTGTTCAAATTCCATGGCTTTTCAGTTCCTGAATAGGTGGTCAACAGCAGACATTTACCATGACACCAGTCCTGAGCTGCTCCTGTTCTGTCCCAGCTATGAACCATCAATAAAACTCATTTCTTCCTCAGCATCCCATCCCTGGGTATGGAACATCAACACTGTTTCTGGGCCACAGAAAGCTGCCCCCTCTAACACATGGCAGCCTCATACTCTGCCGCACACAGAGGTCTTGGTATCAGCACTCACACTATCTTAGTTACAAAAGGCAACCTCAAATTTCCTCCTGTTGCCAAAACCCCTGAACACGGGCACATTTCAAAACATCCCCTTATTCTTACTCCTGCCAGTCACAGCTCTTTCACGGGTTTCTTGTTTCTCCCCGCACTGGCTATTAGTTTACCCGAGGGCTTTTAGCAATGGGACATGTTGAATCTTACCTTGTTCTGGTTGGGAGGGGACTTGAGGAACCGCAGCACCACACAGCGCTGGAGGGAGATAGGAGAGAGTAGGGTTTCGTTAGCACTTCATCATTTATGAACAGCACAATTGTCTCAGTCCCCAATCCACCCCAGCTGAGAAATTAAGTGCGGGGGGGAAAAAAGAAAAGCAAGATGGGCGTTTTAGATGGTTATTTCACTCAACTTGAAATCAAACACACCAATGTCTGTTGCCAGCTCTGCCATCAGTCTAACGAGGCTGCCACTCTGCATTTCCAGTCACGAAGCGCATCAGGAAAGCTGGGAATGCACAGGATGGAAACACAAACCACACCACCCTGGGTTTTGTGGTCTTTGGGAACAAAGAGCAACGAGACCCACTTCACTGACAGGATCAGCACAAAATCTTACAGACACTTAGCAGTTCCCAGCAGCAGCTACACGGCTGTACTTCCAAAGACTGAACCTCATTACTGGTAAACTTCCACAGAGGAAACACCTAGCACAGGGATAAATGCAGCAGGTTTCCAACTATTTTACCTTAAAACCACAGAAAATTCACTAATTTTTGCAATTTTTACAATTTTCATCAGCTTTTTAACAATTCAAAAACCTTCATATTTTCATAGTACACTAATTTGAAAAACATCCTCAGCCTTTATTTTTAATAGTTCAGATTAAAACAGTTCATAATTAGGCCTTTCTCCTTAAGCCTCTTAAGTGTCGTCCATCACAGAAGTCACTTGAAGTATCCTTCTCTCAATAAAATCTTGCTGAAATTTACCCATTGGACTTAGTAAAGATACTTTTTTATTAACATCGAATTTTGATGAGGTATTAAGGAACCTGCAGCCTTACTAGGCTGGGCTGTGTGGTAACAGAGCCCTGTTGAGCCTGTAACTCTGTGCACAGGGTGTCATTCTTCCAGTGTTTCAACCATCTGGATCTCCTGCTTTAATTATTCATAAGCAAGTGGATCAGTGATGTAGTGATGTGATTATCACTCTAATCCATTCAGAAACATGATTCTCTGGTCCTTCAAGGCTGGTGTAGATATTTATCTATTAATCAGTTCCCAGCCAACAAGTTTCCAACCACTGCTCTGGAAAACCGGATTGCTCTCGCAGGACTCATCATGCATTTGTTCATTACCAAGTCATTTCTGAAGAGGCACAGAGGATAAAATGAACAAAGCAATGTATGGCAAAAGAAGAACGTGCTGCATGTCTAAAGATGTAAAAAGCAAACAGCAATGCTGAAACAAAACTTCACAAAGTTACAGAGATGCACTTACACCAGTCACCCCACACTGTTCCTTACTAAGGCTTTTACATGATTAGAGCAAAACAAAACTCAACAAAAATAAAAACCACCCCAAAACCAAAAGCAAACCTCGGGGCGGGGGTGGGGGGGGGGAAGCTTTCCTTTTTGGGGACAAATTTTCAGGTCGATCCATCCCTTTGTGCAGTTCAACACACAGTTACACAAATACACTGCCACAGCACCAAATGAACCCATCAGAGTCACAGATGCCAACTCCTTCAGAATTACCACCACCGAAAATATTGGCCCACATTGTCATGCGATTGCATTTCTGATTCACTGGGCTGATTCTTTACTTGGAAATATTGTGGGTGGTTGTTGCCATGAGGGTTTTTTGTCAGTTATCTTAAATGCCTTAAGCTTTTCAGGGTTTTTTATATTTACAGATTGAACACCAAAGATGTACCATGCTCATCTGTATGCACGAGAATGGCCCAAATCCAGAAGAGAACAGATCTCTGAAGACGTTGTCACTACTACTAAGCACTTGGAGAATCAGATCAACTAGATCCTAATGCTCCCTAAATTTCATTCGCCCGAAAGCAGTGGAAGGACTTAACACCATTTCCATCAATGCACCGTCACCATCAGAATATTTAGTTAGGTGGATAACAGTTCCACAGACACAAAAAGATAAAAAAAAGCAGGCTGCAAGCAGAAAAAGAAAAAAAGAAACAATGCATGGAGGTAGATAAATGTAACACAAAGGCTTCACACATTCTGAAGTGAAACAAGCTAGAAAAACAGTGAGTTCAAAGGAACAGCTGTCTCTACAAATTCCTTTTAATCCTACATATGTTCAGTATCCGGTTAGTGACAAAAGACTAAAACAAACCCAACCCATCAGAACAAGCACGACTGCTCTTACTCTCAGATAAAGAATTCAAGGGCGATTCTCGCATGAGACTCCCACATAAGAGCACAGCAGCTCAACAGCAGATAGCAAACAATGTTCTTAGTAGCTCCAGGACCATTCTAGGGCTACAGTGACATTCCCAATTGTTATGGAAAGCTCAAAACAAACACCAGCAACCAACAAGCTGTAACCAGGACTTTTTCAGAGGAGCACTATTCTAAGGTACAGCGTTTTCAGCATCTAGCCTGAAACTTATGGTCCCACCAAGAAAACCCAACACTTATTTAACACCTTATCACCAAACAATTGTTTGATTAAAGCATAAGGAAGTTAATCACTGCCAATAAGGAGAGAAGCTGTGGGAGGGGCTGTGAAAACACTCATAGAAGTCGCTGGCATCACAGAACCACAGGGAAGTGAACACACACAGCTCCTGTCCTCGGGTGTCCTGGGAAAAAACAGTGCTGGTCTTAATCCCTAAAGCGTTACCTGCAAGAATTTCTCTTATCCAAAGCAGTTACCACAGCTATTACTTTAATCTTCCTCAGTGAAATCCAAAACACAAAGTAATCCTTGGTAGCTCGGCCAAAATATGACTGGCACCAACCCAGGAACTTTGGATTAGGCAGTAGCATTATGAAACCAGGATAAAAGCTTACATTTATTTCTTACAGCTTGATGTTTGACAATGGCCTTATTTTATGACCTCACTGTCATACAATGCAGGCCTCCTGTACTGGAAAGTTTTCACAAGTTAAACACAACTGGGGCAAATCCATAATCTTGATATTGCCCTTCAGGGAACAGCCTCGTTTGCATCACTGAGGGTTTTTTTTTCCACGCTTCCACCTCTTGCTGCATTAGTAACAAAATCTGCATAAGAGTTGGTGGCAGTGAAACCTGGGTTTAAAATAAGCTTCAGTACCAAAATATAAGGAATTAGCCTGTCCAAACACAAAGCCTGGGAAACATCAACTTCTCCTTTTTCCAAGTAAGCAGGTTCATGTCATTTGTTATTACTCCATTATTATTCTAAACAGCACACATTAACTGCCTCTGTCTGGAGGCAAAGCACTACCCAGACATCTCCTTCTGCAACTGGACAAGATTCCCATCTAGTTGATCAGCAGCTTCTGTTCACACACGCAAGGTCTCTACTTGTAGAAAACAAGACACTTCGGGAAGCAGTTTTTTAAGTCCCAAAAGGAACTCCATCCCTCTACCCACACCCGCCATCTCCCTCACTCCACACAGTCTCATAAATTCTGGCATCTCAAAACTCACCAGTATTTTTGCAAGCACTATCTGCAATTTTACATCACAAAGTCACCTACCTGCCCAGTACAGCCTGTTGTTCCAAAAGGTACACAAGCACAACAAGAAAACCCACATTTCTTTAAAGCTGTCCATATAACAGTCACAAGGTTTCAGTCATAAACATGAGGGGAAACATTCTCAAAGACTGGTAACAAATCTTTCCCTACAATTAATTCCTACTGTACTGTTTTTTAGAACCAATTAAAAGCATCACCAACCCACGTTGGAACCGTGCAGGTTTTCAGACACTGCCAAAGGAGATGAAGACAAGAAGTCCAATTCTTCCAGAGCAAATAGTGTGTGTACAGGCCCATGAACTTCTTTACACAGTCAAATTTGTTCAATTTGTTGTCCTTTGATGACACTACAGAGCTACCAAAAACTTACCAAACACAGTTCTAAGGCTGCCAGACCTCCTGCCAGCACTGCAGTCCATCAACACAACCTAATCACTGTGCATTTATGGCAGTGTACAGCAATGACACCTACATAACGTACATTCTATCTAAATTTCAGTCAAAGAGAGGGAAACAAACTGAACACAGTGATATGCAAATACTAACTAATGACTGTTTCAGTGGTAGTCCATATGAACTGTGGGACTGTTTTGCTGATACTAAGCCGTGCCTGCAGTAGCACACTGGAGCTGCATGCACTTTATGTCAACTCAAAATTATTCTGACCATTTTTATTCCAAATCTACATTCCACAAGCCCTTCCAACTCCAGTTTGAGGGATATGAACTGGGAAGGAGGAAAATGGACAAAGAAGTATTATATTCATGTCTTAGAAAAGACAGGGACACAGAGCTGAGTTCCTCCTTCTGAGAACTTAGAAAACTCAGAAAAAACATGCCCACCACGCTGCCCAGGCACTTCAGCCACAGCTTACCTTCATGATACCCAACACACGGCATTTTTAAAGGTCTCCTCATCCACGGTCAGCACGCTGTGCAAGTGTGGAGGGACGTCAGGGATAAGTGCTAGAAAAATCTGCAGCTTTTGAATGAAGTACACATGGCAGTAGGGGATACAACTGTTGTTTTCCAACCAAGTTTTGCTCTGCTTAATGTGGATAAGATCACACAAAACAAAGTGAGGAAAGATACATTTCCTGCCAGTATGGAGGAAGTTTAGCAATTGCTCCCACATAGTGCAAAGAAGCATTCAAAACTCAGAACAATACTCTTTTATCTAGCATAGGAGTCCTTGAGTAACAATGTTTTCATTTCTTTACATGAATAAAGAATTTCTGGCATAGCACCTGGCTTGATACCCCTCAATATGACAAACCACTATTTGAGAGCAAATCCCCCTCAATACTTGTTTCCTTCGGCACACAGTTCACAGTTTGCATCAGACTTCAGGTGTTCATTCCAATTTTATTTTTTTCCTGGTTGGTTATGATCTCAACTCCCATGAGAGTTCAGCACTACCTCAGGTTTCACTTTACAGCTAAGCTGTGTATAACCTTGCAATACACAGATGGTACCAATTCCAAGAGAATTTAATGATTGCTCTTGCCAAGAGGGAGGAAATGTCTGCCCTTCAGCCAAGCCAGCTAATCAGAGAACCTGAAATGATATCAAGTGATACACCCACTGGTACAAGGTGGAAACACACACCAGAGAGAGAACAGGATGAATAAACCCATTGATGCCTGGCCCTCAGTACATTAGTACTGTCTGGTAACACAGCACACCGCCCTGACACCCTCACCATGAAACACAAGGAGAAAAACAATCCTTAGCATTTAATAGCACATCAAATATCTCATCCATCTGTCAAACAGGTGAGTGGTACCAATCAGAACACAAAAACACACCCTTCCTTCCTTTAAGCTGCCCTAAATCTCCCCATATCAGCAACATGTTTCCCAGCATTAGGCTGCTGAGTCACCTGATGTTATGTTGGGGAAAACAGGCGTTCCAGGAAAATATTAGTAGGGAGGGGAGGAAACAAAAAGTCAAATCAGTAAGAGGGATTAGAATGAAATTAAGTAATAAAATAGAGAGTTAGAATAAGTTAATAATTTCCAGCATCCAGAACACCTCAGCTAGAAGGCACCTAAGCAAGCCTTGGGCAAGAGTTCCACGAAATCCAGAGACTCTGTTCCTTCCCGAGCAAAACAAGCCCAGGGGGGACAGTTCAAGGAGGTCAGAACACGGTTATTGCAGGCCACAGAAAAATACAGCAAGGCAAAAAACCTGGCCACTTAAGGGTTGGAAAGGAGGAAAGAACCAAAGGAGTGAATCAAACAGGCTGTTAGACTGAGCACTCCCACACAGCTTTGGGTCAGCCAGGCTACTTGATCCAAAGCAACAACCCATGACTGCTGTTGACTGAGGGCAGACACAGGAGCAGCAGAGAAAAGGCACAGAAACTCCACCATCACTGCATTTACCAAACACTCCAAACAGACAAAAAACCTGCTGTTTAGACAACAACTTGATCTCATCAGCTGCATAAGAAAGACATTCAAGTTTGAGCTCACACAGAACCCAGAGGAAAACAAGAGGGTTTTTAATCAAGGCCAACCCACTGCCGAGCTTGACTGCAACACTGGGATTTGTTTTACATTTTCATTGGATATGGCCCTGAGCATTCTCAAGAATCACTCAAAAAAGAAAAAATATACCTAAAGCAGAGTTTGAATTTCCAAAGATCACCAGAAGATAAGTCTGCTCCAGCACTTATTGTTAGCAAAATACTACACCTCTGAACAAAGCATTCTAGGAAGGGGAGAGAGGTGTTGTTACTGCTGTTAGAAGACCACTGTTGTATGGCATTAGGGAATCAGACCCCAGTATTTGCAGTGTTTGTGTCTCCCACCTCCACCCATACATGTGCTGTTTTCCCATCTGCATCTACAGAACTTATGGCACTTTCATGACAAGAAAAGCTTCAATTGCTGCCTTTCTGCTCTCTCTCCTCCCTACACTCAGCCCTGCTACCCAGTGCTACCTTCTCTTCCACTTTAAAGTGCCCTGCACTCAGAGCTTTCAGTGCACAAACCTGGTAAAGCCGAGGAAAGGGGCAATTTAACTACACTGGTACAACATGGACTTGAAACCTTGAGATAGAATTAAAATTACCTAGAGATGTTGACTTGAGTTGTTGACTTTTTTGAGGGGGGGGGGGGGGGAAGAGGGTGTCCAGAAAAGCTTCACAGCTAATCCACAAAACTGAAAGTGCTTCCAACTTTTAATTCTTCTTTAATACTAAAAGCTTTGTAGATTGTACTCAAGTAGAGCTGGTCCAATTATTTATGACACCTGCAGGCACAGTTCAGCCAAAGAACCAAATAAAAACAAATACAAAGCTGTCTTTTTTTTCCATTGAGCACAGACGAGTATTTAAGTATCAGTGAACCAAGGTTAACACAAGGAAATGGACAGTTTCATACAGGTGTCACACCTGGTCCCAAATTCCAACTCAAACTGGTGACTGCCTCCTGTTTCTTAAAACTTAATTGCTGTTTACAAGCCAAGACAGACATCTCTTCCTTTCTTTTCCACTGATGACACACCCTGATTGCATACCTGGCTTTTTCAACTGGTTTTCATAGGTGGTTGCTTCAGTAAATTTGGGCAGAGGCTACCTGCCCTTTTGTCTAAGTAGGTAAAGGGTGTGCAGGTGTGACGTTTTTGCTAAACAATACTCAGAGACAGACAGTGTCTAGATATGCACATGTCCAAAAGAACACAATGCTGGAGAAGCCAGAACAAAGAAATGCCCTACAAAATAGAAAGAACAGAAATATCGCAAAAAAACAACCCTAAAAAAAAACAAACAAAAGAGGCAGAAAATTCTACAGAACCAGAGGCAAAACTTTTCCCCATACTACATCATTCCCAAATCCATCAGAAGAATTATCACAGGTTGGGAATGTAAATAGAACAATCTCCTTAAGAAAACAAAAAATGTTTAAGTTCAAGTCTTCCCAAAACTATGCCTTACCCACTAGTCAAAATAAAACTGAAGAAATGTAAGATACATTTTACCTTGTCTGGTAATGTCTCTCTGTGAAAGAGCCAAGAGCCCAGAACTTGATCGTATTTTAAATCAGAGCAATATTCAGAAAAGGCCATTGTTAATAAACTCCTGTGTTTATGACCACAAGGAACAGTAACCGGTTTTGCAGTACTTTGCCCTACCTGAAGACCCTTTAATACAGAAATCAGCAGCCTGTTCTGTATTTCCTTGAAATCAAGACATTCATAGACATTATGGGGGGAAAAAAAAACACGATCAGAACCCAGAACACAGCTGAACCAAACTTGCTCTACAGTCAGGGATCTGGAATTCCTCAGGCAGGACCTGGAAGCCTAGAGAGGCAATCCTTACATTTCAATGGGACAAAACAGATGCAGGCACCTCCACACAGAAAAACAGAAGAAGCACAACATGCACAGTTCTGGACTTATGAAAAATGACATCAGCAGAAAAAGAACCTTAAGATTCTCTCAATCAGAAAGCAATCAATGATCAGCATTATCCCTTTCTGCCACACGAGACGAGAGGGAAGCTGCAGGTAGTACCTAGTCATTATAACTATAAGCTTCCCAGTCTTTCAGCAAACACCCTTCTGCCTAAACATTTGTCAATATTCTTAAAAACAAACTAACCAACCAGCCACAGGAAAACTATCTCATAGTGCGGAAGCACTAACAAGAACAATTATCTACCCTGATCTGACACAAAGTCCCCCCCTCATAAGTAGAATTATTTTATTTCAAAACCCCAAAACAAGTCCATCTCCCTCATATGCAGGAAGTGACTTTCTGCACACACTTTGCAGCCTCATAATGCAGCTGCCAGCAGAAGCTGCCACTGATGTAGTGAAATCAAAGACTGCTGTTGAAACACAAGGTGCTCCTCTCCCCCAGCACCTCTGCTCTCTACAGTTCCCTACACACTCAGAACAAGAACTGGGAAGGATGCCTGTGAAAGCAGCACTGGGACATCCTCCATCTTTACCCTTAGATCTTGAAGGAAAAATAAATATCACAAAGACAGATATTATTTACCTACTACAGGCACCAACTTTGGGAATCTTCTGCAAGTTTCATTACCTGACTAGACTATCTTGTCCAGTCTCCTGATCTCTGCTTCATTCACCTTCTCCATCTCCTCTCCTTCCTCTTTTCCTATTTCGTAAGTTCACATATCCTCTGGAGATGGTTTATGCATTACTAATTAAGTCTAGCACCAAAGCCCAAGGATATTTGCTAGAGATGCAAACATTGCCCCAGACCAGAAGGAGATGATCATGAACAATCAAGGCATCTGAAAATACAAACCACAACCTTTTGCAGGCACACACCAAGATTTCACTTGACCATCTCACTGAATAAAAAACAAGCTGGGGAAAAAACCCTCCTGTTTTATTGTACCACCTCCCTTCCAACACCCTGAAACACAAGTTTAATGTTCAAATGCATTTTAAAATTAAGCTTTTGGTTACCACAATCTCCCAACACAAAGAAAGTGAAACAGAGCAATGATGCAGAGGATTTACAGAACGCATCTCCCAAAACAAAAACTGGAGGTTGCAAGCAGGCATTGCAACAGCAAGAGGAAATCCAGCCACTAGTTCTAGAGTTGCTTACACTACTTTCTACAAACATCTACTGAAGCCTTTTGAATTAAGTGTTACGGAAGAGCAAACAACTGATTAAAGCACAGACCTCCAAAGGAGGATTTCCAGCTGACTTCTGAAAAACTAAGGATCTTCACCACAGAAAGACACAACAGTTTACCAGGAGATAACTGTGCTGCTGTGGCTCCTCTGAACCCTCTCTACTGCTCATGAGTAGGAAGGGAGAAATCCCCTTTTTAAATCAGAAGCCAAATCTGAAGCAGGAGGAGAGACACTCCAATAAAAACACAGGGGATAAGAAGTCTGCTTTCTAAAGCACCTGGATGGGTGTGAAGATGCCTGGTTGGAGTTTTGTAGAGCTGTGTCTATCCTGAAGTAATTTATGCATCTCTGAGACAGCAACCAGAACAAGTAACAGACAATTCATCACTGTATGGTGTGAAGCGTGGCAAGTAAGTTATGTGAAGAGGATACAGTGATTCAATCAAATATTCAAAACTGCAACTGATGGACAGGGATCAAACAGACACTCACTGAATGGTCTTGCAGTGTTTGTGTACAGCACAGGGATCTTTCCCAATGTCTCACCAACACCTCTTAGTTACCAGTTGTATTTCTCACTAAAATCATGAGGAAGGAATGATATCTGTTTATTGGACCAGCATTTCAGCAGGCTACAAGGCTAGACAGAGGCCTTTTGACCACAATTCAGTTTCAATTTGAATTAACTAACCACAGCAGAAAAAAAAAAACAAAAAATCAGGAAAACCTTTGTCACCAGAAATGTGTACCGTAATTCTGTACATCTTCTGGAACTTTAGATTCACCAGAACTGAAACTAAAAACCCATGAAAGCAGAAAGTGGAGTGAGCATCAAGCAAGCAAGCACACAGCTCCAGAGATAACAATGGAAACTGGAAATGCTTGGCAAGCGCTCCATCTTTACTCATCTCTAAGTGCTGGAGAACTAATTAAAGTCAGTCTGTAAAACTATCACTGTAAGAAGAGATGTGTCGACTATACCACATCCTTCACTGGATGGATAAGGAACAGAGCTGCACTTGCAGTGATTTCAGCACAGGTTATGGGAGCACAGGCACCCAGCACAGCACTCCCAGCACTGCTATGCTCTGCAGGATTAATCAGCAGAAAGAGAAAAGAGTCCTGACAGCACTTTGACAGGAACAACAGGGCATGTTCCATAGGATGCCAGTGTCCCACTGCCAGACAGCCCTTTGTCTGCCCGCCCTGGAAAAGCAGCTGTGTCCAGGGCTTATCAGCCCATCGCCAGCAGAGCTCTTGGCTGGGCATGGGACTTTTCCATGACCAACTTTTTGATTTGGTGCTGCACAAGCTCTGCACTAACAATGCCTTACACATTCACGCCTTAAAGGGCCACGTACAGGCAATGGAGCAAGCCGAGGAAATACGCAGAGCCTTAAACACTTGAGAGCACTCTGCATGATGGTGTGTGCTTGTTGCCCTTGCTGTCCATCCCCAGCCCAGCCACGCTCCCCACAGCCCGGAGCAGGAGTGTCCCCCCAGCCCACCCACCCTGTGTGCTGGAGACACAACCCCGCACAGGGATGTTATCAGCGCTCCAAGGAGCGGTCCAGAGGGCAGGAGTTCAAACTAAACACCCTGGACCTCACTTCATCAAAGGCAAAGCAGCTTCTGCCCTCTTCTCCATGAGGACAGGGATTAATTTTGTTGTTGCTGTTTTGTTTTTCAAAACTTCTCAAATTTTCCAGAAGAAGCAATGAAGAGAGGCTCAGACCTACAGCTCTCGGGACCAGCTTTCTCCTCGCATTCCACCCCCGCACATCAAAAGAGGGGAACACGGAAACAACAAACACACAGCTCCACCCTGGCCTCTCACATCTGAGCATCCATTCGCTTCTCCCTCACCACCAAATCATTATCCCTCCTACTGGCACTGATATACAAAAAAGATGAACTGGAAAGTTACAGAATGAAGCAGGGACAGTCAAAATGGAATTCACTGTCTGAGTTGTGCTGCCGTCCTGTTCACACGAACCTGAGAATAACTTAACACCGCGTCACGAGAATGATGATTAATCATGCAAGCGTGTCCTGTTCCTAAGAGGCACAAAGTAACAATTAGCATCTAAACAACATTTTATAGGCTCCAAATTCACAAGTTTGTCATCAGCAGACACAAAGTTCTAAGATGTAAAGTTCACTAGTTCAAAGCTGCCTATAAAGTTAAAATCATATCTATTTCACTTTCACTCCATCTTAAAAGTTCTGTCATCCTGTTAAAAGGGAGAACTGACATACTCAGCAGCTATTCTGAATCACTGGCAGACTTCCCCACTTTCCACATCTTTAAAGATATCACAGTTACATCACTATTAATCCATTACATATCCAGTGACTGAGTAGTTTCTAAACTGCCTTTTTCAAAGCTAAAATGTGGCAGGAAATAAAATGATACACATACTCGTATCAAAATATTGATACAAATATATATAACAAAGTATACATTTCTTGTATCAAAAACAGTTTTTAAAAATATTTTACATAAAGAAGTCAAAGGCACAGAAATGCCCGTCCTGAAGTTTGGAGAGCACCATAAGATTTCCAGCATTTCCTTTGGCTTGATATTTGTAATTTTTTTTACATCTAACTTATACAGATACCAGGAGCCTCCAGTATTTTCAGTCATTCGCTTAGATTTTATCTAAAGAAAGTTGTCAAGATTCAGCCCTTGCTATAGATATTTTTCTACATAAAGGATACATTTTATCCTTCTGCCTGTACTGCTTTTAGATCTATGAAGCATCAAGAACATTCCGTGGCAAAGCCACAACAGCTTTTAAACTGATCTACAAGTACATTTTTAAGGGAAAATAATAGTCACAAGCACTTTCTAGAAAAAGAACGAACTCCTCCAAGGGACACGTGTCCAAATTTATTGAGCAAATAATATATATGCAAGGGGGACAGTATAAATTGACACAGTCTGCTTGACTGGATTTATCTTAATTTGATGGTTAGTGCTGTGAGCGCTGGGTCTGTTTAACTGCCGTTTTTAAAGAAAACACTCCCCAAAGGATCCCGACCAAGCAAAACGCCACAGCCCCGCAGGTGGGTCCGGCCGGGGCTCGAACCGCTCCCAGAGCCAGGGCCGGCTCCGACACGGCAAACACACGGCTCGGCCCGCCCGCCTTCCCCGTCTCAGCCCCCGCGCCGGGCATGACGAACGAGGAGGCGAATTTCAGCACTTTTCCCCCCGGACGGGACGGGCCCAGCGCCCCCGGCACGGAAACTCCTCCGGGGGAGAAAGGAGCGAGGGCGAGCGGCGGGGCCGAGCGGCCGCTCCCCTCACGCGGGCCCGCGCTGGGCTCCCCCCGCCGCGACCCCGCACCTGGCAGTGGGAGACTACGAGGCTCTGGTTGCCTTCCCCGTGGTACTTCCATTCATTCTCATCCATCTTCTCCACTTCCATGCCCGGCCCGGGCCGCGCCGAGCGCAGGAGCAGCCGCCGGCCCCGCCGCCTCACGCCGCCACCATGGCGGCTGCGCCGCCCGCCCTCGGCCGCGGGAAGGCCCGCCCTCCGCCGCCGCCATCTTGGGGCCGG